>VZRL01005189.1:0-172974 GCA_013397895.1 Origma solitaria | reverse complement strand
TTTTTTTTTTTTTTTACTAGTGTTTGTTAAAGGATAAGGTGGTTTGGTGTTGAGGTAACTTCATTGATGAGAATATGGGGTCTGTATTCTGAAAATGTAATTGACATCTAAGCAAATATCATTAGTTTGTGATTCTTATTAGAAAAACAGAATCCTTATGATGATGTGTCGTGTAAGTAATGGAAGTTTGCAAATACACTTTTTTCTGTAATTATTTTCTGCACCTTGCCTCCTGTTGAACTGTATTTTTTTCTATATCAATGTCTGAATCTCTCCGAGAAATATTATTTTATTCATTTTTCTCATAATAAATGTCAATGCCACTAGTCACACTTGGTGTAGATAGACTTGGTAACTGTTCAGATGTCAGGACTTAATTTGAGTTGTGGCACTAGGATTAACTGTTTTACCAGCAGTGAAACAGTTGTTTTTAATACTGCATTAGCTTTAGAAATGTTTATGCACCCATTTCTGTAAGGCTTTAATACTAGTTAAAGCTGTAATACTGATTGATCTCTTTCCCCAACACACACCCCTGTAGCTTGGACACAAGTTGCATGTCTCATTCTCCCACTCAACCTTCTGGTCATGTCATAACGGAGACTTCAGTGTTGTTTTTCTGTAGCACATTTTTGATCTGCAGCTCCTCCTCACCATGTTGGCTTGTCCTGTTCTCAGGAGACAAAAGCCCACATTGGTAAATATCAATCTATTTATTTGTCCCAGCTTGATTGGGTACTTATACTTGCTCAGTTAAAATGTGCTCTATCTCCATTATTCAATGAGAGATTTGTAAAAAGAAAAGAACTGCTGCAGATTGTTTTTTAAATTTTATGCAGTGTTTAATGTGTTCTCAGAGAATGAAATTGGCAGCTATCATGGCATCTACCTAACATTTACTGTGTGAGGTTAAAGTCACTGATGATTGATGATCATGACAACATTTTAGGGTACCATAATTTTCATCTTAATCTGATACAGTGTCAGTGTAATAGGTGTTTTGAAACTACACAGTGCTCTGTTGCTGAAGTGACAGGAAGCTAGTCCAGAAGTGAAATCCACTTAGAACTTAGAGTGACAGACTTAGCTGTCACACGTTTGGGGCAAACTGTTTCACAACGTTGATCTGAGGGAGTACTTGGGGTGTGTCAGAAAGTACACAGAAAAAATTAAGCTGAAGTTAGCCGAAGATCTATTACTTTTTTTCACATAAAAGCCTAATTGCTCTTATTTCTTCCTCTTCAATGAAGTCTTTTTCTGACAAGGGTAGAGATTCGGAAGCAACCTTAAATATGCAAAATTTCAGCAAACTGAAATTTCTCCGTAGGAGATGCTGGAATGGCACTGTTTCTGTTTTGGTTATACTGGACATTATTTTCTGCTTATAGATGTAAACACCATTTTAGATGTAGTTACAGCCTCAATTATCATTCCAGTAATCCACACTGGGATTATAATTTGAGGTGAGTACTGATTTAATCCACTAATTCCTGTGTGATGGAAAGTGACTTTTTTAATATGTATTACTGGTTTCTGCCATAGTCCCAAATTAAGGCAAATACTTTCCTGCAATGTGTATTTTAGCCCCAGCATAGATTTTGAGCTCATGACAGTGCTAACATTACCTTCTTAATACTGATTTTAACCTGTAATGTTGAGGCAGGTGGGTTTTAACAACAGCTCTAGCTCCCAAATCAGTGAGGTGTTTTAGGAGGCGAGAGAAGAAAAGAATAATTGGGCTTGGAGCTATCCAGTTTTGAACTTTCCTTATTTGCTAGGGAGGGAGAGAGAATCTTGGGAGATCCAGTATGAAACAAACTATCATTGTTGCTGTTCTTGATGGCAGCATATGTCAACCCATACAAGTATGGTCTCAAATATACCAGTCTGTTTTCTGCTTTCTCCTAGTTGCTGCTGGGTAGCATCTCTGAATCATCATTATCTAAACATGAATTAGAAGTCTTCTGCATGCTCTAAAATCCAGTTCAGATCTCTTGACCTCTCAAGGTCTGAACTAGTCTTTAATAACAAATTTTTTCTTGGTTTTAGATTGTCTGAAAGTATCAGGTTTTAGCAAAATTTTGAAGCTATGTTTGAGGTCACATCTTAAAAACGTGTGTGCATAATAAGTATGTGCCAGTGTTGCCCCTGGAAAGTTTCAGTGAGGCTTATTTCAAGAGAATCTTCGTTAAGTATTGTAATGGAAGCTTAAGTCAGTTTTTTTTGTCATCTACAGTATTTTGTCTGCTTGTCATGTGATACAACTGTTTAATCCTAAGCCTGCTACAGTAAAAAAACAAAGGATAAATGTTTAATTTGTAAAACTGTATAAGAAATATATTTGCTGTTATATCTACTTTAGCAATATGTTTTCTTTTAGAACATTCAAGACAGATTGGGACATACAGACCTAATCTCTATGTATCCTGTATCTCAGCATGAAGAAAATGTTGAATCAGTTATCAGGATTCTGCATAATTGATTAAGTGGAGATTTCTGGGGAAGAACAAGGGGTTGGATATGTAAGAATCATGTAGTTAAATCTTTGGAAAGAGAGGCTCCTCAGTCTTTAATATATGTGGGTTAAGAATAACGAGTACTTCACATTCAACTATATCTTTCCTTACTTTTGGCTGAAATTTCCCTTCCTTTGCCCTGAAAGCAAATCTGCTAGTTCAGTTTGTTTCAAACTTGGGGGCAGAAGGTGCAGAATGAGAGTGTGATTTTTAGTTTTCAGAAATATTTTGTTAAATATATATTCCTGTCTGTCTTTGGGACCAAAAACATAAATAACAAAAAATAGTTTGATTAGGATTATTTCCTTTAGTTTCTTTTCATATCCTTATTATAGTGCTGAAGAACTAAGGAGTGCATTCATTAAGAGCTAATTATGTTTCTGGGTTTTTTTTTAATTGCAGGAGGCAGAGTTACCATCAGAACTGAATAATGAAGGATACTGTGATTTTAACAGCAGGCCAAACGAGAACTCTTACTGTTATCAGCTCCTGCAAGAGCTCAACGAGCAGAGAAAGAAAGGCATTCTTTGTGATGTTAATATTGTGGTGAGTGGGAGGGTCTTCAGAGCTCACAAGAACATCCTGGTCGCAGGCAGCCGCTTCTTTAAGACTCTGTATTGCTTTACAAACAAAGAAAGCCGTAACCAAACCACTGTTACCTATTTAGACGTTGCTGCTGTTCAAGGTTTTTCTGTCATCTTGGACTTCTTATATTCTGGTAACCTCGTGCTTACGAGCCAAAACGCCATTGAAGTGATGTCGGTGGCCAGCTACCTTCAGATGACGGAGGTTGTCCAGTCCTGCCGCAACTTCATTAAAGATGCCTTAAACATAAGTATAAAATCGGAAGCTCCAGAGACTGTTGTAGTGGATTACAACAGAAGATCTGTTAGTAGGGATGGTTTATCTCCAAGGGATCAAAAAGTTGCCAGCTTCTGGGCAACACGAAACCTTACCAACTTGGCAAGTAGCATAAAAACTGAGAATGATCCCTACCCTATTGATGAGGGCCAAATGGAAAGCTACCAAATGAATGATTGCAGTTGGGTCCAGGACAGCTCACCTGAAATGGCTGAAAACGAATCTCAAGGTGAGGGGAAAGTTTTTGTGTGGAATGACATGGGTGCACAGGGACAATCAGTTCAAGAACCTGGAAAAGCAAGAAGGAAAAACCAAACTGCAAAGAGATTTATTTATAATATACCACCTAATACTGAAGAGAACTCTGAAGATTGCTCAGCGTTGCAACCATCAGTTCCATATCCAGAAGAAGATTTGTCATTTATTAAAGAAGAAGCAGGTAAATATTGCTTAATGTCAGTTATGTAATTTGAAAATTAAAGTATTGAATGAAGTACCTGACTGTAACTTTTGTAAAGGCATGTTGGATTGGATTAGTAAAGTCAGCACTGCTGTTCAGGTTACTAAATGGGTAATCTGATTCTCTGCCTTGGGGCACAGCAGCAGATCATCAGCTAGAGAAGGGAATGGCTGTGCCATGCAGTATGTAATGTGCTGTTTGCATTTGACACTTGAAATGGGGATCCTTATCAGGTGGTAGAAACTAAAATTCTTACATTTACATTTAATCTGTGGCAACTATTCAGCACAAACTCAAGGAATGATAACTGGTAGATAGCGTTAGCTGATTGCACAGACAGCAAGGGCCTTTATAATTTCCTTCCCTACACTAGTAAAAGATTTTTCTGTTAATCTCCACCTGAGTGTCACCCAGAAACATGCTACTGATTCTTATTGTTGGGATATCTAGGAAGCTACAAGATGGAATAATCCTGGTTACTATAATGGAAACATTTAGAGCAGATTTGTGTAACATTGGAAAGAGATGCCACAATCACATATATTAGTGGGGAATATATTTTTGTTGAACTATGCTTTAAACAAATCCTGAGAGTGACAGAATTAATAGGATTTTCCTTAAGGATCTATGGTTAATGTAAGTGGTAGAATAAGATTAAATATCTGTTTGTTAAACAAATACGGTGACACAAAGAATTATAAGCAGCCAACTCTTTGCAGTGTAATTTTCATTTGGGGCAATGTAATTAAGTTCTGTTTTCTCTTTTTAAAATTATTATGCTGTATGAATAGGTGAAGTATGCATTTGAAGTACTGTCATTTACCTTCCTCACTTCTTGATGAATTAGTAGTTTTGAAAACTTATTGCAATTCAGGAGCCAAATTAAAGGTGGATTTGAGACACAGCTGGAACAAAGTTCTTTAGATGTGTCTTGTTTTTAAAGCAGTTTAAAATGTATGCCTACTTCAAACATCAAGGCACTGTCAATATCTTGTCTCCTCCAGGAGCCCTGCTCTGCCCCTGCCTGCAGGGTGGGGGGCACAGCCGAGCAGTGGTCCCACAGGGCCACATGGGACCCCATGGCCATGCTGTGCGGTGCCAGCAGTGCCTGAGCGCTGTGGTGAAGAGAGCCAGCACAGAGCACTGTGAGCTGGGGCTGTGTTCCTGCAGCAGAGAGACATGTGCTAAGTGAGGAGTGTGACATAACAGAGCAGCTCTGGACAAGCAGCGGTGCTGAGGGGCACTTCTGCAAATGCTTCAGGGGGGTTGCTTATCTCTGGTCTTCATCTCTGAACTTGGGTAGGTCTGCTTTAGCTTTGCTTGGGAGTGTGCACTTGTGAAGTGAATTTCTTGTACTTCTCGTACTGGGTGTTGTGGTTTCACCATGGCCGAATGCCATGCACCCGTGGCAACTGCTCACTCCTTCTCTCCCCTGCCACAGCTGGGCAGAGGAGAGGGAAAAAAAATCTAACAAAGGGTTAATGAGTCAAGATGAAGGACCGGGAGAAAACATTCTGAGGGCAAAACAGTCTCAACTGAGAGTTGCAAAGTGAGTTTATTACTAACAGAGACAGGGGAAGATAATGAGAAGCAAAACAAGACCTTAAAGATACCCTTTCTTCCCCCAACCCCATCCTCCTTCCCACTGACTGCAGCAGGGGCAGTGTGTGGGTGTTTAGTTCAGTCCATCACCAGGATCTTCTTCTACTGCTTAGGGAGGGGAGGCCTTCGCCTGCTTTGCTGTGGGGTCCCTCCCATGGAAGACAGCTCTCTGTGAACCTGTCCAGCGTGGGTCCATCTCACAAGCAGCAGTCCGCCCAAACCTGCTGCAACTTGAGTTCCCTCGTGGGCAGACAGTCCTCCCAAACTGCCACAGCGTGGGCCCCTTGTCCACAGGGTGCAGACCCCTAAGGCCAAGCTGTTCCATCTCAGGAGCAAGGCCTCTCTCTCCATGGGTCTCCCACTGGACCACAGCCTCCTCCAGACATCCACCTGCTCCAGTGTGGGCACCTCCCCACGGGCTGCGAGTGGATCTCTGCATCCCCTGTGGATCCCATGTGCTGAAGGGGCATACCTGCTCCACCATAGTCTTCACCACGGCTTGCAAAGGAATCTCAGCACCAGTGCCTGGAGCACCTCCTCCTCCTCCTTCTCTACTGACCTTGATGTCTCCATGTTGTTCCCTCACATGTCCTCACCGCCTCCTCTTCTCTGGCTAGAAACAGCTGTGAGTGCACTTTGTTTTGATTTCTTCTTAAATGTGTCATCACAGAGGCGTTACCAGCATCTCTAATTGGCCCAGTGTTGGCCAGCAGCATGTCCATCTTCAGAGCTGTCAGGGATTGGCTCTGCTGGACTTCAGCCTTCAGCAGCTTCTCACAGGAGCCATCTTTGTGGCCCCCCCACTACCGAGAAACCAGGCCAAGCAAAACCAACACACTAGGCTAACCTTTGTTATACTGCACAGGCTTCCTTCTGGCTGAGCTGACAATAGAAGCTGTGTCTCTGAAACATTCCAGTCGCTAATAGGCCACAGGGTCCGCAGCGCCAGGTTAGATCGAGCCTAAGTAAAGCACCTTTAGATGCGGCTAGTGGGGGATGTTGAATCCTCAGCACCCACACAATAATTCTGCCTGTGCTACACTGTCTGAGCTACACTACTTGCTCTAGTTGCAGTTCCATGAAAAAGGACAACAAAGGATCTGGAGCTGGAGCTGAGGATATGGGTATTAGCTGCACAAATACCAAATTTCTGGCACAATTTAGCATGTGATTTCTGTCGGTGATTTATGTAGGGTAAATATTCAACCTCTTTTACTGATGGAAATAGAATATGTCTACTGTATGATGGCACCAACAACAGATATAAATATTTTTTTGGATGCTGTGGAATTTGTATGTGCACTGTGAAGATTTCTTGGAGAAGTAATGGAGGATGTGGGCAGTGCAGTATGTTTAGTACTTGGGGGTTTTTTTTGGTTTTTTTTGACAGAAGCATAATGTTTCCAGTAACTTGTTATGCTAAATAATTAAATTACAAAATACATCCATGTAGCATTTTGATGAAAAGAACTGTATTGGAGACAGAGCATTGTGACTATGTGTTGTGGTGTCTGTCCAAAACCATTGACAGTTCTGTGATTGCAGGGGGAAGTTTATTTTACTGTGCTATAAAATACTAATCAACTAGTGATCTCCTCAGTGTTTTCAGAGCACAGCGTGTGTTCCCAAGTATATAATTACATTTTCTGTCAGTGTATGAACTCTTTTGGAAGCCATATATAATATTTTTGTAGTAATACCTTTACTTTTATTAAGTTCTTGCATGCATGCATATTGTTTGGAACAAGAAGAGTAACTGAAGTAGGTATAGTTTACTTTCAGCCATAAGTTTGTGCTTCAGCCTTTGGTCTTCTTCTGTTGGCTCTTTTTCTTTGCTTTGCAGGTAGATTCCACTCTTAAACACTCTTCTTTTAACTGCTCCCTCTATGCGAAAGAAAAGGTGGAAGAGGGAGGAGTGGAGATTTGGAAGAATGTCAAGAATGAGTTGTAGAGTAACCTGCAGGTTATACAATAACTTTTTAGTTTTGGATTAAATTTCTTGTGCTGATGAAAAACTACCAAAATAATAGGCACTGAGAGGTAAAAAAGCATAAGAAAATGTCATCTGGAATAGATGTTCTTTATTATTTTCATTACTGTTCTCTATTTTTCTTCTTATAGACAATGCTATAAGAAGAAAAATAAAAAACAATAAATGCTTATGTTCCGAGCTAAGGAGTATGCTGTCCTGTTGGTTGCTAAAAGGGAAACAATGAGCTTCTACTATTATGCTTTGTCATGTTCTGGTGGGGATAACCAACACCAGCTGTGGTTATGAGCTGTCAGTTACATGCAGAGTGAGTTTCTGTGCCCTTTATTTAGGCTTGGGTTGATTGGTGCTTTTGTGATGGGAAAGAAATACTGTAGATATGGTAGAAGGGAAGCCTATTTAAGAACACTCCTCTCACTACAAAAAATTTTCCCTGAAGCCACTTCCTTGAATTCTGTAGTAAATGAATTTTCCAGTTGGGTACAGCTTAGGTAAGTGTTAGATGATAAACAGTAAAAGCTTTCTGAAGCATCTGTTATCCCTCTTGTTCTAGTAAAGCAAATACATCAAATTGCTCCTTGCTGAGCATGACTTTTTCTACAGGTATCCATAAGGACATGTCAGCTGCTTCTTCTTCCTCTTACCCTGTGTTGCCAGTGAGTTTATATTTAACACCTTCCCTGTAAAAGCAGCACTTCGGTGAGCTTTAAAAAGCTCCATACATTTAGGACGGGTTTGAAATTCCATGTACTGACTTACATTTACTTACATTTTACTTAAGCTTTCAAGACTTCTCCAGTTTTAGCTATATTAATTAAAGTAGCTCTTTAACTAAAACATTGACTGTTACCACCTATCTCAGTATTTTCCCTCCTAGTTGATAATCTGCTAAAAAAGTCTTCATGCATCCTACAATTGACCATTTACCATGGTGAAAATAACCATGGAGTCAGTCAGCATCTCACAGTCAATTTCTAGTTCATAAAAGCTCAGTGAACGTAATTCATCATATTCTTAATGTCTGTTCACAGGGTTGTTTTGTCAATTTTCATCACATCTTGGGTATGTCTTTCATCTGGGTCTTTTTTTTTTTTTTGAAAGTACAAGTGTCCTATTCTCAGACTTCAAAACACAGCTGTGAAGTATTGCTTATGCTTTCTTCAACTGACCATGTTGATTTTGAAGGAGACTTGCATGCAATATCCCAATAGGTTTGTGAAGCTACAAGTCAATAATTTGTTACTGTGATTTTCAGGATAGATAATGCTGTCATGTACTGTTGTGGGCATGAGAGAAAGGATAACAAGTGCAAGATTAAAAGAGCCTTTGGTTGAACAAGAGGGTTCCTGATTGATTTTGTAGGGGTTCTTAAAGAATTTAATTCAGTTTGCTGTAGAAGCAACTACTTTTCAGAAGGATACAAACAGCAGCTAAACGCACTTACAAAAAATGTAGTGCTGGTCATAGGTTCTGTCATGATGCAGGGGAGGAGCATAACACAGCTTGATCAGGACTTTACAGTAAAGGTAGATATCTTTGTACTTGAAGAAATCAAGATTGATGGACTTAGCAGGACACATATGTATTTTTTGTATCACAAGAAGCTGTACTGTTTCTTGTACACTTGACTGTTACAAAAGAAAAATGAATTGTATATTTTTCCTACTTTTCCGTGGTACTATAATTCAGATTTTCTTTAAACCTCAAGCTGATACCCTGATTGAAAGATTTAAGTTCCGTGGTGGACCTTTAACCACTTTTTTTGCCCCATTCCCTATGTAATCTGATATTGAAGGCATCGTAGGTTTTTAGAAGTCATCTGGTAACACTGCAACGTCTGAGGGTCGACCTCTTTCCCATTCATTAGATATCCCTCTCCCAGGGATGATCCCAAAGACAAGCAGATCCTCACATTCTCATGGTATGGTCTGTCACTGAGCCTGCAACTCCAGGCATTTTGTGTATTACTGTTGTGAATTTGCATGGGTTTTTTTTTGTTTTTTTGTTTTTTTAATGGGGTGGGGAAGGAGGTTTTGTTGTGTCTACAGACCTTCTCTGCCTGAAAAACCTTTTCAATCCCAGTGCAATGCATTGACTTACTAAAAAAATACCAATCTGAAGTGCTGATTTTTTCACTTGGGAAATAGTGATGATGATGATGGGAGCAACTCCGTAAATAAAAGTGGTCCATGAGAACAATTAACTCCCCCACAAATAAATGGTCTGCATGAGGAAAGTTCTTTACTTTCTTTTGTTTCACTTGTGTAGTTGTTGGAGGAGACCAGCAAAATAGTTTTCACTTTCTTGGGAAGGAATGATACTTTTTAAGGAAGGTGTGATAATCAAGTTGAAAAGCAAGTGAATAATATATTTGACATCAGTTGGTGGTCTGGCAGGGTTAGTTGATTCTAGATCTGACTCCATAGTCAAGGCAATATACCACTTTTTCATGAATGAAAAATAGTAAAAATTGAGAGCAGTTGGGAGCAATAGATAGAGTGTGAGTAAGATTGCACTGGCAAAATGTCTTAAGTATGTCTGAGCCCTTTGTTGCAAGAGGCAGTTGAGCAGTTATGTGCTTCCAGAATAAGCCTTTTCAGAAGATAGAAGGTTGAAGATGTGAGGAATACTCTGAGAACAAAGGGAGTGCAAGATACTTTATTTTCCCCACCTTCCTAGTATGTCAGTCTTGGCAGTGCTGTTTCCTCTGTCATGTTACCTAACATAAGCAACAAATCCAGCTCTATACTAGCAATCCAGATTGTATCAGTAGATTACCACTGCTTTCTTTACAATCCTTGAAAGCTATGGCCTAATCACTTATCCTGTCTACTTTCTGTCTTTTTTAATTGAGCTGGATGAGCAGTCAATGTCAAAAAATGTAGTGAAAAAATAGTATTTCTTTTTCTCTTATTTTGACACTGTTTCCAGTGCTAATGTATGTAAAGAAAACAGAAGTTCACTACAGACAGCTGGATCTAATGCAGTTTTGTATCTTTTCCCTTAGCGCACCGTATGTCTGTATCCTTTTCTATAATGCCCTGTTCAATGGCTTCTATCAGTGAACTTCTCATTATTTCCCATATCATCTGCTACTTAGTAATGTCTCCTTTTCTGCCCCCCAAATCAGCATATTTCTAGTTGCAGAAAAAGAGCGAAACTTGTCAAACTAAGGATATTTCTGGCTTAGACATGTTCTCTCTTTCTGGTGGTGCACCCCTGCCTTTTGCCTTCAAAACTGGAAATCATTGTATCTGGCTTCTGGTTATCCTTTTTCCTGAGAAAAAATGCAGTAGAACATAAAATCCTTTCACAGTGTTTTTATTAGTTTTTGTTAATGGTGTAAAAGCCTACACAATCATTTAATTTTATTTCACAGTGTTCTTATCTTTTCTCAAATCAGAATGGTGTGAATTTTAGTGCTGATAGTTAATCAGCTTCTTTGTATTCTATTTCTTATTATTTTAGCTTTGCTTGTTGACTTTTATTAAAGATCAGGTTACTGATAGCCTTTTATCCATGGAGGCTAGAAGAGTGTGTAAATGTTTGAGACTAATTAACATCTGAATTATTAACTTAGACCTCTTAGAAATCAACTAAAGTGTAAAAAGGTAACCTTAGATCAGAAAGAAACTGTGGTCAGATGGCTTGGTCTGGAGACACAGAATATTATTGCTTGTAATTAGCTTTTTTTTTTCCCCCCCAAAGATCTGCCTTACCTGTCTATACTTTCCCCCTTTGCACCCCCACCCCCAGTCTACCGGTACCACTGCATCCATAGTTACTTTCAGCCTCCTGCCAAGAGCATCTGGGTGTAAGTTGACCAGAAGAGGTCAGATGATGATTATGTCTAGTTTACAAGCAGGTTTCAGGGGGCAGTAGCCTGGGTGAGAGAAGGAATGGAAGAAGATATCCTGAGCCACAGGGATTTGTAATATTTTGCGTTCTGGAAGCGTACCTGACTGTAGGCTCTATATCCAGCTGGGGAAGGTTGTAGAGGCTATGTATTGCACTTCCAGCTTCCAGTCTGTGTGTAATTCAAGTCTGTCCTGTTTGGATGAGCAATTAGATGCTAAAGATGCCTTTTCCTGGTTTTGTTTTGAACACATTAAATTGTGTGCTTAATCTAGAAAGCAGGTTTTCTAGGTCAACGAATTATTCTAAGAATAAGCATTAGGTTTAATTATTATCTACTTAGTCATGTACTGTGGAGGGACTGAAGCTTATGTAGCAACCTCTTATCTCTTGTGGTATCTGTGTTTGTGTTCTTTCATGTTATAATGGGTCTTCTCTTCCAATTGGAGGTTGAAAGATTTAGTAGCTACTACCCACTAGATGACAGCTCTTAAATCTGTTTGGCTCTCTGCTGAGTCTTGTGCTAAGATCTAGAACTGTGCAGGGGTTTGAGCTCCTAAGTTCCCTCAAACTTAAATAGCAGCTATGTGCATAAATGTTCCTAGTGAAATTTAATTTGTGTTCTCTTAAATACGGAAGAATTGTTAAAGTGACTGTGTTATAAATGTGTTCATCTTGGTCCAGCTCTTACTTATGGTCAGTCTTTGGTGTATGCTTATTCTGAAGGAAGCTATACAATATTGCCTGTGTACACCATAATGTTACATCTGTGTGCAGTAAGGACTTGGTCTGTTCATCTTACAACTCTTCATCCTACAAGGGGGGGAAAAGTGTTTAAGATATTTTATAACTGACTGACCTTTCACTGTTCAGCTGCAGTTCTATTACAGGGAGAAAAATCTATTAAGAAAAGATCTAATACTTTAAACATTATAAAAAAGGTTTTATTTTTTCCTCTGTTAGATTCTGAAGCCTGCTTTAATTTGGAGGCTTTCAGCCTTAAGATCAAGTCATCTTTGCTCTTGCCCATACTGTACAACACTGTTTCCTCACTAATCCTTTCTTGTGTATTACTGAAGGAAGTCTTCCTCCTCACCTCAAAGGAATGTGTAGCTGGCATGTCTGTAGCGTATCTGTGTTCTATTCCTTGAGCTGTTGAGATGCCATTGCTGGAGTCCATCACTCCAAATTAGTATAAGGAGTTCTTGCCTCTTTTGGACATAACAGCTATTAGAGTCAGTAATTTAAAAAAAATTCCTCACTGCTTTGTTTCTTAAAGGAGATTTATTCCCTTCCCTCTTCTTTCTTTTTATACCAAAATAGGTAGTTAGATGAGCCAAAATACTTCTTTTTCTTTTCTTCGTTCACTCAAGCTCTGCTTTTTAAAAGCTTTGATGGCATGCCTAGTTTGGCAATCATGATCCAGCTTTGCTTGTTGTTTGCCATTGTCTAATGGATAGAATTATAAGCTTCCGACTTGTTAAGTGATACCCTTTTGAACTGTTGTCTTACGTTGCAGACAAAATTACTGCTGCCAATGGTAATGCTGCCTGCACAGTAAATGAAACTACTGTATGTATCTCATGCTGTGAGGATTTGTAAGCTGTACTTTTTTCCAATAAAACTGCAAGTTGGGAGTGTTTAAATACGCAGTTTGCCACTAGCTGCATGAAATTCCAGTTTAGCCTAAGAGAATTTCCTTTCCCAAAAAAATCCTTAGAATGAACAGTGTAGGGGGAAAAAAAAGTCTTTTTTTTGGACTATTAAAATACACAGTTTCCGGCTTGAAAGCAAAAATGCATCTCCTCAAGACTTTTCACAGTGGTGATACTGCGAATCCAGTGTGAGGACCCGAGTACTGTCCAGAGAAATAAAAGGAAATCTGCCAATTACCACCACAGTTTGTTTATTTAACAGTTGTTTGCCTGTGAGGAAAGTAATGGATTTATGAGTTCATGTTTTCCACCAAACTCCTGTCTTGGATATTGGGGGGGAACATTGATTTGCACTATTGCCAGAAGAGTTTTTACCCAACAAATATGATTTTGTCAAATTCTTAGTGCAGCTTTATTGTGTCCTATTTATAGTTCTCTTCTCTGTGCTCTCTAATAGTTATTCCATGTTCATTGATGTAATTACTTGTTATAAAGTATAGAATTAAACAAGCAAAGATCTTTTTAAGGCATTGTTCACTTCTGAATGGTTTTATTCTTTTAAAGAGGAAAAAAGGGTACAAAGACAACATGAACTGCAGAAGATCTTGTCTAAAGAGTAAATGCAAATATGCAGACTAGTATTTTACGCTGTTATATTCCAAGTAATTATGGTCTCTTGAATTGATGTGGTTATGGAGTAATGGAGATGATTATTCAGAAAAGGATTTAGCCATAGCTGTAGGATACTTCATATAAATAAAGGTGTTTAAAGCACTATATATATCTATACCACAAAGATATTTTAAGCCAATTAAAAAAAATCATGCCTTCAGTAGAAAATACTTACTTTTGTACCAGCTGGACTGCCTGTGGCAGTCTGGGTGAAGTCATTGCACGAAGCAGTTGTAAAGAGAATCCAATGGAAAACCTTTCAGCCCCCTCATGGTGATAGTGAGGGAATACATATCCTTACCATCAAAGTCCCTGTAGTATGAAAAGGGCTTTGAATTTTTCGCAGGGTGGGGAGAAGAAACGGTGCTGTGGAGAGTAGTTCAAAGGTCTCATTTCATTGAAATTAGGAATACAATTATTTCTTAGTTTTAGTATTGAATACTATGTGAAAAAATAGTATTATTTCTAATATTATTTCTAATTATTATTTTAAGGTTAGAAACTTTTTTGTCGCAGTTTAAGAAGGATATCTATTTTGCTAAACAGATTAGATTGATGACTGATTAGAACCCAGGAAGCTAAAGTAAGACTGTGTCTTTAATAGCTACTTCAAGTGACTTCAAGTATGGACTGTTGCCGGGTACTTCAAATGACTTCAAGTACGGATTGCTGCCGGGTACTTCAAGTGACTTCAAGTATGGACTGCTACCAGGTACTTCAAGTGATTTCAAGTATGGATTGCTGCCAGAATCTTGGCCAAAAGAAGCTTGGGAAAATGGTAAGTGTATCTGATTGAGAGTAAATTTGGTTTTTTTCCTCTGGTAGGAATTCTTTATCTTTTGTGTCACTGCTTGAAATATTTAATTCATTTGTTTAGAGGTTTATGAGATTATGTAAACATTTAATTTTTTGCCATATCATTTGCCTTTTTGGATAATGTAAAAAGGAGTACTTCCTTGGAGGGAGGAAAAGGCATGCAAATGTATGGAAGAGTAAAAACGGAACATGATTTATATCAGTTCTTGTATTGTGACTGAGTGTGAAGATACCTGAGGTCTTTAATGACCTGATAGCTTCCCCCCCTCTTTACTAAGCTAAATACAGATAAATGGCCTTTGAAATTGAACACTTGGATGGTGAAGATATGGAACTAAATATAATTTTAAAAGGAGATCTCAGCATATGTCTTCCTATTAACAGTAAGAAGTTCATTGCAATAAGTGTTTTTAGTTCAGTGCCGCTGTAATTGAGTCTTCTTCTGTTAGTTCAAGCAAGCAATTTTCTAGAATTATTTTTCTGTCTGAAAACATACTGAAAACACTACAACATCTAAAACAGTTGTTGCTAGATCTTTACAATACATAAAGTCTTCAGAAGATATCAAGGACTGGGTAATAATAATGCTTACCTGTTCTCTGTAACTTTGAGCTGTTACTGGGATGTGACTTATGGTTTATTTTAAATATTTTGGGTTTACAGTAAAAGAAATTTGGTCATAGAAGGTGAAATTTGCTAGAAGTCAAGGAATCAGAACCTGGGCCTTAGGAGGTCTGCCTGTTCTTAAATCATTAAATTCCCTTTTATCTTACAGCCCTGATATCTGCATGTATAGGAGTTACTTTTCTTCATGTAAGCCATTATGTGACACTATGTTGACATGCAGCTCACATAAGTGCTCCAATATACCAATGGAAACTTGTGAATATTAGAAAAATACAAATTCTGTGTTATGATGTATTTTGAAACTGAAAGGAGGCAACTCTAGATTCAGGCCTGTGGGCATGTGTACATAACACACAATTACTTACATTTCCTTCCTGCCAGCCTGAACATTAGAAACTCTTGCACATAATCATGTAACCTTAGCCAGTGCTTTTTGGATGCTTCTAGATGGTTATGATTATGTTCATAAATTCTCACCTGTACTAAGCTGAGTCAGTATGCTATTGTCAAAATCACCCTTGTATTCCTGTGTGGCCTTCTCCATGTCATAGCATCCTGTGTTCCTCTTCCACACAAGCAGCTGCAGTAAACCTGTTTTGCATATATCCTTTGAGCAAACTGTGTAAAGAGTTGTCTTCCATCATAAAGAAGTGAGATATTTCTACTTCCAGATGTTTTTACTGCTCTTTTTATTTTTTCTAAAGTTCGATCAAAGTAGAAAATAGGTAAAGTCTGAACCAATATCTTCCTTTTTGAGAATTTCAGAATTTTGCTACCTCTTAGTGTCCTACTCTTTTGTCAATATTCGTTCTAACTTAGTTATACTTTCTTTTTATTAATTTGTCAAGCAAGATCTTGGCAGACTGTTCCTGTGTGTAATTCTAAATAGAATATTGGGAGAGAAGATTGCAACTGTCTAAATGATGCCGAGTTAGAGGGTTTCTAATCCAGAAGAGTGTTTTCTGGTATAACTGACTTCTAGGAAAATGGAACATTGGTAAATTGTAGTTAACTTACTCCAATTCATCAAGTAAGACTTCTGTGGTAAAAATGCCGTGGTTACAAGTAGATATTTTTCTGGTAGAATTGTATATGCAGAACTTACCAGCATTTGTGATTTCTGCAGACAGGCATTGTCCTGATTTGGATGATGAAAGTCATGTGTTTTGCTTTATTGTTTTGCCACCTGTCTATTTTTGTGCACTAGGCAGAACATATTGAAATATTTTTTGTGTGTGATTCATTATCTTTTCTCCTGATGGCTTATTATCTTGTAGGCGATTCCTCTGCTTTAATCATGAACAAGTTGAAGTGTCCACACTGTAATTATGTAGCCAAATACAGAAGAACACTAAAGAGACACTTGCTCATTCACACAGGCGTGAGATCTTTCAGTTGTGACATCTGTGGGAAGCTGTTTACACGAAGAGAGCATGTAAAGAGACATTCCTTGGTAGGTAATCTCAAGTGTACATGCATATGTGTGCACATGTACAAGTGGGGTTTTATGGGGTTTTTCAGGTGTTTTGGTAGTTGGAAGAAACTGTTCTCTGATTTGTCATAATGTAAATTGTCTTACCTTAATCTAAAATGGACGAAGATAAACATCTCTTTGTGACTAACTGTACCTCTTGTTTCCTTAATGGAAAATGCAGTGTCAATGAAGACAGTAATTTCAAGATCATTTTGAAAGTGATGTGATAAAGGGATGCAGTATATATAAGTATTCTCTAGATAATGAAAAGCAGTTTTGGCTTAGCTTTACTGCAGTAGAACAGCACATCTTGGTCTGTAATGCTGTATCACCATTTTCTGTGAGGGCACCCTGTTAATTCAGCAATTGCACAATATCTTGGGGTAGTTCTGAAATGTTTATTTCACAACTAGACAAAGCTATAGTATGGTATCTGCTTTAAGATTAGGAAGGAATGAAAAATATCTAATGCAGAAAGCAAACATCTGTCTGACTTGCATTCTACCAGTACCATAACCAGCAGTTCAGTTTACCCTGTCCTGTGCACATTGCATAACTCAGGATTTGACTTCAGTATTTGTTTATCTGAGAGTCCAGAGAAAGTATTATCTGTCTTGGGTATCTTGTAGGTACTTTGTATCTAGTCTGTAAGGAAATTATGACTTCATTATAATATATACTATATAAAATCCAAGGTGTGTTTTAGGGCAATAATAAAAGCAAGATCATATTGGTGGTGAGAAGATAATAACATTTCTCCAAGCTGTGATTTAAAAAACTGCCTCATTTTGCCAGATGTTTTGTAGATAGACAGGATAGGTATGAAAATGATTGGAGGGATGGAGCATCTCTCATATGAATAAAGGCTGAGAGAATTGGGGCATTATTGCCTCCTTGATGGCCATGCCAGCAGCTGCCCCTTCCTTTGTGGCTCACCAGAGAAGACAGCAACAGTGGGAATTAGTTGGTCTACCAGGAAGAGTACAGTGGGACTTCAGTTTTCTGTCCTGCAGTATCTGACCAGGACTTCCCTACAGGAAAGGAGATGAAATCAGACAGTGTGGAAATAGCTATGGAGTGAGCTCAGTGCAGTTCTGTGCTTTAACTGAAGTGTCCTTTCCCTCAAGAAGTTCAGAACACTTTTTTTTCTTTCTGGGTTTTTTTTTCCCTCCTTCCCCTTTCAGTTCAACAAACCTCCAACCTTCTGCCTAGTGTGAAATATTATCATAACAAATCTAGGGGCCAAGGAAAATACGTGTATCAGCTGTACAGATTATACAGCAGAACTGAAGTAACTATTTGTATCTTGACCTATTTTTTTTTCCTCACGTGGGTGGTAATTTCTCTTTTATCTAAAATGGCAGCCTTTTCAATGGGACCTCAAATGAGATGTTTAAGCACATAGTTATAATCTGTTGTGGGGACACCAGACAGAAGGAAGTCATCAATTTAATTTTTTCCTAGATAATGACTAATATACCTGGTTACTGAATCCAGTTACTTGTACAAGCAACATGCTTCCAAATTCAAATTCAAGATCAGAATTTATGGTTAGTCAACAACAGCCTTCCGATTTTACACACAGACTCAAATACAGGACAAAAAAAATTACCAAAAGGACCGGGAAAGCTGATGTTGGTTTTGTTTGCATTGGGAAGGAGAAGTCGTGGAAGAAGAATTTTGCTCTTTGAATTCACACAGAATTTAATAACTCTTGCTTGTTCTTAATATTTCTAGGATTTAAAATTGTATAAGCAGTTTTCTAAATGACATATTATTATGCGTGGAGTGTAACGGTTTACAGTGCTTTCATTGCTTCTGAGTCTTGTTCTGTAGCGTGAGTAGCCATGAACTGAACACTTACCTGTGTACAGAACAGGCGACATGCAGAGCTCCGGGGAGGTAGTTTGGTTGTGGGCAAGAGCTCATGTCTGTTGAGGAATACATAAGTAGATCTCCAGCAGTCCTTCCTTACTCTGAGCAGTGTTGGGTAGCTTTTGGAAAAGTTAAAAATAAGAATTTTTATATTAATAATTATTATTGTTATTATTAATAGTTTTCTAGAACTGTATGCAAATGTGACCTGATATGCATATTTTCAGCTGTTAAAATTCCTCTTCCATAGGTGCATAAAAAGGATAAAAAGTATAAGTGTATGGTGTGTAAGAAGATTTTCATGCTAGCAGCCAGCGTTGGAATAAGACATGGATCACGACGTTACGGAGTTTGTGTAGACTGTGCAGATAAATCTCAGCCTGGAGGGCAAGAGGGAGCAGACCAGGTGCAGGACACAGATTTCCCTAGGGATGAAGAATATGAAGAAAATGAAGTGGGAGAAGGTGATGAGGAGCTCGGTGATGATGTAGAAGAACAGAATGACCAGTCTCGATGGGATGAAGCTGGGGAAGTTTGTATGCCTTTAGATGACTGACAGAGCATATGACTCCAGGGTGCTGCAAATGGACACTGTATGGATTGACTGTTTGAATTTTTGGACTGAAGGCTTGCGAAATATGGTACAGGCTGGATGGTAGTTAATGTTGCTGTGAAAAATGTAGGGTCAAAGCCTTATAGCAAAAAAAGGATTATTAATTTTTTTATGATATTTGCACAGGACTGTACAGCATACAACCATTTGGTTGAATTATACAGAGTCCTCACATCTACAGTCAGTTATCAAAAGAAAAATGTATTTTTTATTATTTATAGGCTATAGCTACTTGGGTCCTATTCAGACATGGTAGTAACTGTAATTATGTTACACATTCATGTATCTGTTAACATGAATGAAGAAAACTGCAACTTGGTATGGAAATACAAAGACAGCTTTCCCAAATCCACTTGTACTTTTGTCAGTGAGTCAGTGAAGCTAATTTGAGCTAGTGGCTCTTGTTTTCCACAAGCATGTCTTTGCCATACAAACCTTACCTCTCCCGTAATCTGATAGGTGAAAGCCAATCATTTAAGTATGTGTCACAGATATTGCCAACACCATAATGAAATTTGGGTTGAAAACTTTTGGCTCTGTGCTGGCAGGTGCTATGGGTGATAAGCACTGGAGAAGTTGTTAATGGCATTAATTTAGTGTCAGTTTTTAAAGAAGGTTGTTGTTAATTCATCAGTTTCAAAATTATAATGCAGAAGAAATGACCAGTAATGAAATTAATAGACTGATCAGAGCATGGGTAACTCTTGTGCCACTTAGTCAAAAGAGACAGTCATGCTAAAAGGTATCTGATGTAATAATGTTTCTTCCCTCTAAGGCCCCCCTTCTCTCAGAATTTTTTGTTTTCCCTGGTGTATACCTCAGTCCCACAGAATAAAACTACAAGGAATGGAGAAAGTGTCATATTAAAACAACTTTTTGGTCAATAATTTCTTACTTGTCCGTTTTTTGGCTAGTTTGATGATAAAAAAATTCAAATTCATTGAATTTGAATTAATGGAATGTGATGTGAATTGGACACTAGGCTATTGTGCCCATCGTTCATCATTGAACACAAACTATTTTTTATTCTTTTGTACTTCATGGGTTGTTGTTAGTATTTAATACAAACAAATTACATTTAACTTGCTCATTTGCTGGAATTTTTTTAAAGAAAAACAAAAAGTCCAAAGCAAAATAATGCTCTTTGAGTTGTCTACTTTTCAGGAGGATATGCTCCCTATGCTCTTTGTTTCAGATTTTCTAGGAGTCATTGAAACTTGAATTTTTGTAGCCACATAGATTTGGGTTGTTTTTTTTCCTAAGCTTGTAATATTGTACCAATGATTTCAGGCCCCTTTCATAGGGAGGGGAGGGCATTACACCTTCACCTTAAACTCCTCTGTGTTGTCTAGCCTAACACAAGTGAATTCAGGCAATCATTGGAACAACAAGTCTGATGTACTATTATGTCACAGTGAGTAAATATGCAGAGCATTTGTCATGACACATAGCTAGGCCAGTGTGACAGTACTGTATAAAAAACAATTGAGGGTCACCATATTTTTCAACTTTGTTTAATTTTAAAATGAGTATATTTTTTCCTATTTTATATCAGGTAACTAAATTATGGTAGTTGTGTGGATAACTTTGAATTATGCTTTGATGGACAGAATCTTACTGGTGCTCCATCTGATCGAAGTTGGTATGTATTTAAGGAGACAAGCTTTACTGTTGTCCATAGAACAGTAACATAGTGTTAAGACATTGTTTTTGCTGATTGAAACTGAGATGATAAGTTTGAACTACAGTTATATGGGAATTAAAATGCTTTTTTTTATCATCCACTTGTTTCATTGGTAGTTTCCACATCGTTGTAAACCTGACATGAGTAGTTTTTTTGGGGAGGGTGGGGAGGGCGGGGTGCCTTTTTTTACACTGAAGAATACATTTTATTCTCATTGTTCTAGACTGAAATGAATAATGTGTAATTCTGGTGGGGTCCAAAGTAGAAATTAGTTGGGCAAAGATGATATGAATGAAAAGTATTTTAAGCGTTAAAGTAATGTTCTGCTTTGTGAATATGTAAGTATAGCATAAAGATTTTTCCATCCCATTTATCCCTTTTAAAACCATAGTTTACAATTGGTAGATCTGTCTATATATATAAATATATATATATATCTGAAATTCACCTAAATCTGCTTTATTAGAATACTGCTCACTTAATGCTTAGAAACTGGACCTGGCTCTACATTCTTAATGTATTTTCCTTTTTTTTTTTTCTTTTGTTTTGTTGGGATTTTTTTCCTCAAGGTATGAACTTATTCTCTTGGAACTGAATCTTCTTTTACTACTTAAATCATTTATGTATATCTGGTAAATTATGACCAAATTTGTTGTTAGACTGCATTACAGTAAATTGAAATATACACTTGGTACACTACAGAATTGTTGTGCTTTTGTTCTGGTTCTGTTTGGAAAAGCAGGCTGTAGTAGACATTTGTGTTATTTATAACTATTCAGTTTTTATTCACTGGCCTTAATATTCTGTTGCATTGTGACAATCATAATTTCCTTGGTAAAGCTTAACTGCTTGCTTTTAGAAGGTGCATGTAATTGCCCTGGTAGTTTGGAGAGAGAGGGATGACTGTCTTTAGCAAAAGTGCGTGAAATACTTCAATGAAGGTCCACTGTTCTTGTTTTGTAGAACCAAAACAATTTGGATGCTATCTGCAGTCTGGCTTTTCTGAGTTCTTTTATTTAGAAGTTATTTTAAATACGTTAGCTTGGTTGAGTAGTTCTAAATTAATAAAATGAAATTTCTTAAGAATTAGTTTTTGAGGGACAGCTCAAGTTTCTTCACTATTGCAAGAAATAGGAAGAGATTTCTCTTTGTGCTAGAAATTATTTCCCTCAAGAAATGCTGAAGGTACACTGTAGTAACATGACAGTGGATTTTAATTTGTCTGTTTTGAGATTTTTTTTTTCCTTTTTAAAAGAAGACTAATGCCCTTAAAATGTCATATTTATCAAATGAAAAGGCACCCAGTCTTCCATTTTGTCTTCTGATGAAATAATTCTCGACCCAAATGCCTGAGATTTGTGTATTTGGGCAATGCCACACAAGTAGTTTTATGAAAAGAATCATGTACGTTATTAAAACAAACAAAGTTCTCATCCCCTTTGTGGGATTTTTTTTGCTTTCTGGTGGGTATCTTTTAGAGCTAATCATACAGAGCACTTTCTGGCAGGGCACTGTGATGCAGGACAAAATCAGATTAGTAAGGAAATTCACTTTAGATTCACAATTAGAAGTTCTGGTCAAAGTAGGCATGATGTAAGGAAGATACACAACATAAAATGTGTTTGTCTTATGCCAATGTTACTATAGTTCATTAGAAAGCATTTTTCAATTGCAATGACAGATGCCTCTTGCAGGGAAAATGGCATTTTCCAACTACTTAGACAAATTTTGTAGTTCAGCTTGCAGACAGATCGTCTAGTAAAATATTTTATGTGAAACCAGTTTTGAAAACCACAATTTGTATTTAGTTGTCAGTATGCATCCTAAGAAGCATGAGTTGCAATTACTGGTTCCCATAGTGTACACCTAGTTTTTGAGACGTATGGCCTTCTGTAAATGCAGTTTTCAGGTATCACTACATGTCCCTCTTCTGACAAGGATAAGCATTATCAAGTGAAAAAAATTTGGACAGTGGCATGAGGTATGCTCCTAGTTGTGGGTCACAGCAATAATGCTGTTAGTGGAAGATGCTTTCCTTGCCTAGCTTTAAGTTGGTAAGACTTTTAATAGGATTTGCTTTAATGAGGCCAGTCTCAGTTGTTAGCTTGCTATTAAGTTTTGTTTCACTTGATTTTTCTTGTTCTTGTCACCCAGTAACACAAGTCTCCGACCTATTCTGAAATATTTTTGTAGTCTGCTGATTCCACACAGATTCAAAATTCACTTTTGGAAGTACTGTACCTTGTTTGCTGTTCCTTTTTTTACTTCGTTGTATTTAAATGGCTTTAGAAACTGCTAACAGAAATGAAAGCAAGACAATTGACACCACCACTAGCCCAAAAAACTTGTGCCAAAAGAGAATGAAAAAGGAGGAGAATGTGGACTGCAATGTGATAAGAAAAAGGCTGTTGGATTTCCATTGTTACAATTCTGGTTTGTTACTTGAATGTTTTGGACAATTCACTGTACTTTTCTCTAGCATTATTTGGTGACAACCTTCTCATGAAGAAGCTATGCAAGAAGCCCAGTTTTGAGTTTATTTAGTGTCTTCAGAATGTGGTTCAGGCTCTGCAGAGGTAGTAGCACTGAGTAGCTTTCTGTAGATATTTTACTGTAGACCCTTCTGTTATAGCATCCCTCTTCACTGTGTGATGTTACCCATTTTTTTATTTGATAAATGTTTGCTCCTTTGCCTTTTATACGTTTTAATAGCACCTTACTGTGCATCACTGAACAGTAGGGTCAAGTTTAAATATTGACACAATGGATAAAAAGAAATAAGTTGGATTTCATTTAGTATCTCTTCACAAACCTGTAATAAAATAATTCATTTGTAATAAAGAAAATGCAGGTTTGAAATCCAGGAGAAGGGGTGTTGCTGAGCGGAACCCTTTAACATTGAAGATTCCATGTATAATTCACCATGGGTTTTAAAAATACTTTTATGTGGAAAAAAACTTAAAACTACACTAGAAAGATCTTATGACTTAAACTTGAAAATAAAATTGGCTTATCAAGTACTTTGTATTTGGCATTATTGCAATTTGAAGTGAATGTTTAAAATAAGCTATACATGTTTCTTACCTGAATCAATTTCAATTAGCCACTTCAGGATACAGATATAAGTAAATTCTCACTAACATTTTGGTATGTAAACATAATTTCAAGACTTCTAATACTATGTGCGCCAGTCTTTAAGTTACCATGCTGCAAATAAATTTAAGAAATGACCATTTTATTCTATCTATTTTCTGTGCCTTGCCTCCTCACCCTCCACAAGAAGATGCAGAGAGATTTCTTTGGATGGCTAAGTGTTAACATTCAATAATAATAATAAAAATAAAAACTTGCTGCAAATAATTTCTGCTTCTGGCATAAAACAGAATTTATAGAAAGTAGCTATTATTTTAAGTAGTATTTTTAAACTTCTCTCATAATAAGGCAGTTAACTTTAAGATAACCAGTTTCCAAAAAGCACAATCCAGATGAGGTGGTTATACCTAAAACTGGATTTTAGACAAACTGCAAAGCAAAGCTGAGCAGGTCACAGAAGGGATACTTCAGTCCCAGTCTAGAGCACATTAGAAGGTTTGGATCCTCTCAGAAATGCCATAGTACTGTGTGTGCCCAAAAGCTCTCTCCTGCTGTTTTGTTCCCTCCCTCTGGCTCCAACCTGAGAATTTTGGAACAAGTGCTTTCAGCTGAGTTTATCAAAAGCTTCTTGACTGAATAATGCTGGATATGTGTTTAAACTGGTGCTTTGGCTTCTGTTATCTTCTAAATGGTCTTTGCCTTCTGTTATCTTCTAGATGTGGGTTATTTTTGGTAGGTTATACACAAGTAGGTTTCTTCAGCTAGAAAATTATCAGCCCTTTGGTTCTCTGAAGGATTTGAATGCTTCAAAATTTTCTGTTTGCCCTGTAGAGAAGGCTTTAGGTTTGATATCCTGGACAGGCAAGTCTTCTTGTGTGTCTTGACTTGAATACCAGGGGTTACTGAAGACCAAAGGCCTCTGTCCAATTAGCTTTTCCTGTTCCCTGGATCTGCACACTGCACATCTGGTTGTAGCTAGAGCATATAAGGAAATGTCTTGTGGGGGACTATAGCTCCAGTTTGGGAAAAGCACTATTTTTAATTATCTGAATGTTTTTTTTCTCAGAGAATTGTCTTTAGACTTAAAATATATTTTAAGCTTGTTAATTAAGTATGATACAGTAATGTGATTTATTTTGTTAAATATATATGAACTATGACATTTTGTCTAAATATGTTAGGGAAAGAGTTTCGGATTCTACAGAACAGTGTTAACTTTGTAGCTAGAAAGGAGTAGCAACAGAAGAAATATGTTTGTTAAAATTCAGCAAATTCAATCTAGCAGCAACAGAAGAAATATGTTTGTTAAAATTCAGCAAATTCATTCTAACTAGGTAAGAATTAACATTGGGACAGCAAGGAGCTGTAGAAGATGAACTGCAAAATTAGAGGGAGGGTAGTGAAAAAAGCCAGTGCTGCCTGAACGTAGCAGCTTTGTTAATAGGCCTGAAGTCTGGCTGCATTCAGCAAGGACCAGAAAAGGTGCTTATCTTACAGCACGGCTCAGTTGGTGTTGCTGTAAAACCCTTAGCACTTGAAATGCTGGCCTTTAAAGGATAGACCTAACATCAAACCTTGAAGTAGTCAGCCTCCTTTTAGCCCTTTAGCTTGGAAATGCATACAGGATTAACTGTTAAGAGATACCAAGCTGATGCTGAGAAACAGGCCAGATTATTTTCAGATCAAATGAAGAGGGATTTTTGAGCATGCAAGTGATTATACCACTTCAATGCATTTATTTCCAAAAATTCATACAGTAGAGGCATAGTACTAGTCTAGTTCCTTCAAAGATTTTATTGATACTGAATTCCAAAACTGTCAGCTTTACAAGAAATAGTAACTACATCACACTTTTATAAACTTAAAATGCCTCAGGCTTGAAAGGGTTGCTTTTATGAGTCAGTGTGTGCTGAATTCTCCTGAGATACTGTCTGCATAGGTTACATCTTGTTCAAACTAACCTTAAGTTCCTCTTCCTGGGTTTAGGTTGCAAAACATTATCAGTGAAAAGTGTCACAAAATACATTTTACCTGGGAATGTGTTTCTTGTTCCATATTGCTGAAATGTAGGTAATAAATCTCTGAAGCATTGCTTTAGTGGAAAGATTCTTTAAGTAGCTATTTTCCTTAAGAAATGCTGCTTTAGTGAGTGACCTGCATGTGCTCTTTAGATCTTGTCATGCCATCTTCCTGCAAGTTATCCTCTGCATCCACTTGGAGTCTGCATCACACTACTGGGGTCATTGGATATAATATTAATATGTCTATGCATTTTTATCATCTTTCTCAGAAATTAAGGTAATTGGAAAAGGGGGAGTGGGAAGGTTTATATCTAACCTTTGAGTAATTGGATTTCAGGGAGATGCTTGCTTTTAAAGCTTACTGAGACTCAGTATGCCAAGATGATTATAAGCTGTATGGGATAAGTTTGCAAGAAATACCGTTGCCATTTTCAGTCATAGTTTTTTCAGAATTATTGGGGTTCAAAACACAAAGTAATCTTACCTGTGGTACCTCGAAGATAATTTGCAACTGTGGAGGATCTCCTCACTTTCCAGAAACTGTAAGACATGAGTTTATAATGTTCACAAAGAAGTTGTCAATAACTTTCTGTTCAAAGTCATTCTTCTGCCTTGGGTTCCTCCTTGAATGGTGTTTTTTGTCTGGAAGATGTGGAAAGGGGCATAGTGACCACTGTATACTCATAGGGCTAAAAACCCTCTTGTAATCTACAAAAAAAGGAGTATATATTTTCAAACTAGAAGCAGACCTCCCTTGGAATTTCTTACACCTTGCTCTGAAGCATTTTAGTTTTGAAACCTGCATAGTGTTGTGAAGAGGCCACTAGTCACTCTGAACATGTAATTTGATGCTTATACACCATTTAAATTAATAAAAGTCCCATTTAAATTAATAAAATGATCTCATAATGCTGAACACATCTTAAGTGCGGTTGTCACTATTTGCAGTGCTTTAATAACCATAGCTATTGAAGTGGTGTATATGATTACAACATGTAACAGGACTCTTTGAAGCTGATTTGCTGCCTTTTGTGCTGTGGCAGGCTGGATAATGTTTGGGAGGTTATTTTACTCTGTGTGTGTCATTTTCCCAAGTAGATAGTTGTCTTTTCCCTGAGATACTTCATAAAGCTCTCCTGAAGCACTGAGAGAATTGCTCTTCAAGAGCCAATGTACTGGAGTACCTGTGTAAATCTGTGGTGTTTAATGAGAATTATTGGAAGTTCCTGTTCTTTGATGTAGGTTAGAAAAGAATCTAAAACTGACTGTGGTTTTAAGTTACCACATCAAATGATTTAACTTTAGAGTTTAGTCATAGTGATGGATGATGACTCATTTCTTTATCATCACAGGATAAAATCTCAAACAACTGTTCTCTCAGAAACACTTATACCTGTTTATCTTGCACCAGCTACTCTATTTTTCTTTTTTTTTTTTCTTTTTCCCTCCTCGCTGGAATGCTTCAATTGAGCACGATTATATTTTCTGAACTTCTGTTAAGTTGGCTCTGAAGTGATTGTCTCTCTAGATCTATTGTCTTACTTCCTTGCTGGAGATGCAAAAATGCTGGAAATGAGTTTCTGTAAGAAGAGTTAGGGAGATCTGGGTCTGATCAACATCAGCTGATAGTTGCAAAAACCACTTGATGGAAAAAGGATAATGAAAATATTTAATATAAGTATCTTTTCTACATTTTGTTTGTGATGCTGCCTTGCTTTTACTGATGTTAATAAAGATCATTGGCTTTCCCACACCTCCTACTGAAGGTAGAACGGTTACAGTAAATCCTTCATGACTACATCATGGACATTGGCCAAACAATTCTGCCTGTGAATTGTCTGCAAATTTGGTGTATCCTGAATACTGCTACTGTTCTGGAACACTTCTTTGTAAGCAAAGTATTTGTAAGATAACAAACAGTAACTTATAATTTTGGATTTGGTGCCACTGTTCTACAATGTTTTAGGTTATGCATCTTAAAATGCAGTTAGTGTTTTTTATGTTACCCGTTTTTGGAGGTATATCACACTAACTGTAAATTACTGCACCAGGTAATTTGTATTTCTATTACTTGATACTGGGCTCTCAAAGCAACATGTTTAATGTCAACAAAAAACCTCCTGATTGCTGGATCCAACATGGAGCCTGCCAGTCAGTTTTTGCATGAAGAATGGCTGAAAATATCATAGGAGAGGGAATCCTCAGTTTTGACAGAGCAAGGAGGAGGACCCCTGCTTTTTAGAGTTCCTTTCACAGTAAAAGTGCATGGAATTAGATTTATGTACTTTGGAAGGCGGAAGGACTGAGTCAGCCTGGCTGGAATTTGAACTTTTGTGCTAGGGCACTTCGATGATTCCAAGTCTGAGCTTACCCTGCATCCCTTTTAACAGTATGTAAGAGCTTAGCACACTGGAGCAATAAGTCTGCAACCTGTTGTTGCCATGTGCAGGTCAGATCTGGGGTTTAGTGTGACTTAAATCCCCTATTTAAAGGTTAATTTTTTTTTAATGGTGTTTTTAATTGAGCATTTGAGAAGCCACTGTTTGATACCCTGTATGTATTCAGTGTTGAATGAAATTGATACATAAAAGAGAAGATATGCAGTACATTTTCACATGCAACAGGGCTTTGTTTTTCATCTTGCAATTATTAGATAAGCAAGCTGGAGCTCAGGTTGTGTCCCTTTGTTCCTACGAGGACTCTAGATCAGGATTTCCCGTTGAAATGCAGCTGCTCTCCACCTCCCTCAACTGCTTTTCCTGTCCCAAGTCAAACATGAAACTTCTCATACCTTGTTTAGCTTTGTTTGGTAAGCACACTGTTTGAAACTTGGTAATTTTTTACACTTCACATAACTTCTGTCAAAAAAACCAAAAAAAGCAAGCTGAGTGGTTTTTTCAGGTGCTGAAATAGAGATTGTTCCTGAAAATTTAACCTCTCTGTGTTTAGGATGGCCAAAGGAATATTTTATTTTAGTGCATGTAATACTAATTTAATGCCAACTTTGCCTTGAAGCAATTTCTTGTGGTTCCATGCTGAGGTGTGTGCCTTCAGGCACAACTGCAATTATGAATAAAACATGGTACAGAATGCAGTGGTATTAAAAAAAAAGCAGCAGATTTTTTGGGCAAGTGAACTAGAAGGAATCGAGGTGTTGCTAAGACTTTGGGCTACTGGGACACAAACATCGCCAGCCTTGTGACATGGAGAGCTTTTGTGAAAGCTCTGTCAGGTCTGTGTTTGCTCTCTGCCAAGAAGCAATGCTCATTCTCTGCAGTGTGTGGCTTTCTCCTGGGCATCATCCCGAGGGACAAAAGGTGTCCAATGTTCTCCCCAGAAGAGAGGGTTATTCTTTTGAGCTTGCTGTTATTTCACTTGCACCCTTCCCTGAATAGTGTGGGGCAGACTATAACACTGTTGAGGCTTTAGATATTTAGCAAACTCTGTCATGAGAAGTGGCTTATGTTCAGCTTTTCAAACGTGACACCTCCCTCATACCTCTCCCAATCTGATAAGCTCTCCCATACCTTTTAATAGAGATGACACTTTATGAGGGTGATAGGGAAAAGAGGCTCAGTATTGACAGATTTTGTCAGGTCTGTACTAATCTTGCTCCTTGCCAGTTTTAGCAGAGTTGGTGATTGATGTGGTTGATATCCTGTATTTTGCTGTTATCAGCCAGAAGCAAGGGGTGGGGTGCAGATGCAGTTTCTGATTTAAGTCCTTTTTATGACATTTGCTGGCTAAAGCTGCCAGTGCTAATAAGCTACTTTACTTTTAAGCTTTATCAGTTTGCTACTATTGTTGTTAAAGCCAAGGAAAATACAAATCAGCCTTTTCACATCATTACAATGTAAAACAAATAATGGAGTTGGCACAGATGCTATAAAAAGGACAAATCTGCTGTTACTCGGATCTAGCTTTATTAGAAGTTACTGTACTCAGACCTTTCTTTTCAGAATAACAAGAATTGGTTACTGAAAATTTATCCACGCCAAGTTTCTTGCATAGTTGTGACCACTCTTTTTTTGATTCCAGCAAACTGTAAAACAATTACAACCACTTTTTCTAGTCTTCTTCTCCCACCCTCTTATTTTCTTTGACCTGTTTTCAGAACATTTTTGGCTTCCTTACTAAGTATATAAATTCAAGTTATGTATTGTTCTGAAATACTGCATGAACCACACTCTCATTAAACTTGAAAACTGACATTTGGATCTAATTTTTTCACCTTGCAAAAGGGAACTACAAATAATTTTTCAGTAAAAAAAAAAAAACCACCACCAAAAAACCCCAAACGCAACATTTTTGCTCATGTTCTTGAAAATCTTGGGCCCTATGTACCTATTAGTAACTCATATCCAAAGGGATGAGGTGACAAAAATTGTTTTCCAGGTTCTTTCTGCAACTGAAGAAAACGTCACTGTCAAAAACTGGTGCTGGGAGAAACAATGAAGATCTTCTATTCAGATCCTATTAGAATTTCACCCACCCCCAGTGCTCATCTTCATTTCCCTGGGCTGTTTCTGGGATGACAAGAGAGACCAGAGGACTTGAGACGTCCTGTACTCCTTGCAGAGTCAAGGTGCAGACATTTCAACTTGCTCAGTGTATGTTTGGACAAAGAAAAAAGTGCTGCTTTCCCTGCAATCGTGGCCAAGGTAACTGCATCCAGGCCCTGAGTTATTTTAGATCAGGAGGTCACTCCTGAAGCAGAACTCTCAATCACCCCCACTTACCCATCTGTAGTTTTTATTGCAGAGCTCCCTGCACACTTCATTGAATTCCTTTTAGACAAAACTAATTGAAGATATACTTAAGGGCCGATCCTGGCATGCTCCAGCCACAAATGCTTCCCTGTCTGTAGGACCAAATAAAAGCTAATTAAAGAAAAAATTTCCTTGAAATGTGCATAGAATGGACAACTGTTTACAAATCTGCTTTTATGGGACTGCAGAACTAAAAGGCATGGACAAATGGTGCTACTCTTGAGCTGTGCTGCTTTTACTTACATCAACTCTACCAAAGACCAAAAGAGGACAAAGAATTTCTTAGTTTCCAAAATAATTACTGAAAAAAAGCTATTAACAAACCATGATAACTACTGACAGTTTTTCCTACCCAAGTTCCTTAGCAGTGTGAGGATGCACAGGCTCAGAGTGAGAGGTGTATTTCTCTTCTTGCTGATGATGCAGTACCTGCAGTCTTGCCCGTCCTCACTTATTTTGTCTTGCCTCAGTATCCTGCTGTGGCTTAGGTTTTTTTTAAATGAAGCTGCAACCACCAAAATGTCTTTAAATGTCAAAATCTTTACATTTCATTTTGGAACTGTTCTGGTGCAGCACAGTGTCTTTACTGGAAGCAGTGACTAACTAAGGTGGGGGAGTCACAGTGTCGTAGCAGGATTAGTTGTCTCTAAGTTGGGGATGTGCTTTTTTGTGGCCTATATCTAACATGGTACAGAGGAAGAACTCGCAACCACGGTTCTAGAGCTTTTCAGGAAATGAAAGGGGATTCAGGGGATGTTGTAATGCTTCTGCTCTCATAGGGACTTCAATATTCTTCTGAAAAACATAAGGATAAAATGGTTTGCTGATGAATGCTTGCTTTGCTGAATGAATGCTGAGCATATTGCTGAAGAAGGGTATCTGGGCAACAGACATCACCACATTGGAAACCCTCACTTAGCCCTTTTCTATTGCTGCATGGTAAATACTTCTCAGAATTGCACTGACTGAACACAGCATCGCAGTGCTTCCTTGTGCCCTGTGTTGTAATTTGGCTGAGAGAGAGCAGCACAAGCAGTGTCCAGGGGAGTCACACATGCACAAGGAGCTGTCTGGAGCGGCCCAAGTGCCTGTTCTGTGTTCTGCTGTCTATAACAGACCAGTCTGGGGAAGGTGGACAGAAGTTATCACTAAATTAATTGTGAGTGCAGAGCTAAAGCTGATAGAACTCGGTGGCTCTTTAGGCCCCTGACTGGACCTGCCTAGAATCCTTTTTTTTAAAATAAATCTCTTGACAAAAAAAACAAGTAATCATTGGCTTTTATGTCCTGTCCCTTGGACAAAGTACCATTTCTCAAGCTAAGTAATTTTCCTTCTTACTCTGGGAGTTGCAAGGTTGGATCCTAGAAAGGACAACAAATTACTTAAGGTATTTTGACAAATTGTCACTTAACACAAGGGAGTGCATTTATATAGTGTAGAACTTGTTCAGAAACCTTCTACTCTCTCTGTCACATCAAGTGCTCACAATAACACTGATTGTAAACTTTCTTCAGTCTGATTAAATCTTTATCACACTTGTACAAGCTACATTTTGACGGGCAATCATTAATGTTTATGAAGCACGTTGAGAATGAAAAAGATGACTGGTAATGTGAGAAGTTAAGCTATACTTGAATGTTCTTGTGCCCAGTTGCTCGAAGTACAATTGTGTGTGCTCATAACAAAGGTTAGCTTGGAAAACAGCCATCTAATTATTCTGATGTCACAAAAATCACTAATCAAACTCTCATTGATCATGCAAAGTAGGAAACTTCATCAACCAGGTTTCATAGATGTATTTTAAACAAGTTAGGCACCTTCCCGAGATCAGATTGATTGTACCATGATAATGCAAAACAGACAGCAATCACACCTCCTTGATGGAGGGTGGAATTCCTACCTGGAGGGTAGGAAGCAAATTGCCACCTTTTGCCAGGTCAGGAGAGTGAGGGTGGGAGGGAGGAGGGGGAAAGGGATGGCTTTGGGGTGCAGGATTCAAAACAAAGTCTGAGTTTGTTCCTACCTGTACAGCATCAATCAGTACAATTTAAAGACAACATCCACCCCTACAGCTGTCTTCCTTCCTTTTTAATAGCCATTTGCAATATGTCACAAAGTGTTTCAGTCAGGGAACTGATGAGGTGCCTTTTCCATTTAATTTTTTTTCCCAGCTGATGTGGCCCATCTGTTAGCTGTGATTCAAAGTGGTGAACAGATGTTGAATTAATTGTGGAAGTGTCTGTTACCCACCAGGATCAAAAGTGTTTGCCCTCCAAAAGATGCTAGGCTAGGGTGAAACTTGGATTAAGCAGGACAAACAGTATTTTTGCTTCTCACAAATGGACCTGTTGCAAATACAGGGGATGAATTTCAATCCCATATTTGATTGTGGCAATGATTTGATTTGTGAGTGTTCTGCTGTTCGTATGTTTTCAGGGAAGAGTGGTCTGGGGTTTTTTTAGGTTCTGATTTCTTATGTCATAGCCTCCGCTCTTCAGCCTACTCCAGCAAAAGGCATGCCTAGTTAAGCCTCGGTGGCTTAGCTTTTTTATGCAGCTCTGGATATGACAGTGGTGGGTCTTTATGCCTGCATGAAAAATCATTTTAGCTATCCCCATCTTTTTGAACATATGTAAGTTGTTCTATCATTCCCTCATAAGCCATGAAGGGTGACTGTCACTGTAAAGCAGCAACAGCCAGGAGCAGTACGTACAAAGAGATGCTCTGAAAACAACTGCCTTGATTTTGAGTGGCTTCACTTTGTAATCAAATTGGAACACTCCAGTTTTACTCGTCATGCACACTCTTAAACAGATTTACTGTTCTTATCAGCTACTCTTGATAATTGGCAAATCCAAAGCAAATAGTTAATTCTGGATCATTAATTTCAACTTCTTGAAATGCAAGTTCTTTAATTTGAAGAAGTTTAGTCAAATGTTTCATTAAACATGACAACTTTCCAGGCCCTGGTTCTTCAAAGCACTCGACTTTTACCTTAAGTGTCTTCAAACATCCAGGTCTTTATCTAAGTATCTGGGGGGCTGATCCAGTGACACTGATTACTGAGGCTGCCAAGGTAGTGGCCAATACAAAAGAAATTTACTGCATAGCTCTAAATGCTGAGCTCCTATTGAAATATTTACTACCTCAAGTAACACAGTCTTGGGGATTGATTGACAGTCCTAAGAGTTTGCAAAGGCTTCAATACAGTACAGAGAAAAAACATCTAGTGTAAAAGATAGTTACAAGAATCAGTCAAAGGATGTAGGTAGGACCTTCACTCTCCAAATTATTTCTAACTAGGCTGGCTGGTAGACCTTAGATTGAGCATTCTATTTCCAGCTCATAACGATCCATGAAAGTTAATTTAGGAATTATGGTGAAGAGATTATATAACTTTATTTTTTAAAATATGGATGCCATGTTCTTTTGTTTTTCCTTGATAGTTGATGGTTTTGTGTAGTTCTTGCTGGTATTTTCTTTATTTGTGAAATACATTGAATGGAAATTCCAACCATCTTCAGCCATGCAGCACCTTTCATTAGGAAGAGCTTGCCCGTCATTTGCATTTGTGCAAAATATTCAGTCATCCAGACAGCTGTTGCATAGATTCTAATCGGTGTTCTTTAGACTGGCACAAAGAATTCTCAAATAAAATTTTTCATTAAATTGCTGTATTGGATAGCCCTTTGGAAAATGAGATGCAGGAAAGAAAAACGGTGTTTGCAATTAAATTAGCATGTGTTAAAGAATGTTAAAGAGCCTTCTTTACTTTCAGAGTTAATTTTAATTGAACAATTAGTTCTTTTTTCAGAGATAAATATCTCCCTGAAATCCTACTCTATTCCCTTATAAGCATCTCCTCAGAACACATTTGGTTTAGATCCTCATCAAGAAGTGAAGTAGGAACAGTAGCTTTGATTTGCAGGAATCTTCATGGACCCAGTTCTAAATGAAGAAGTGAGACCCAGTCCTTTGTCCTTCACCTTTCTTTTATAAATTACCGTGGTGAAATTACAAAAAAGTCCATTTATCTTTAGTCTACTTTTTTACCAAATGCCAGTATTGATTTTAAAACCACCCATGTTGTGGAATCACACTCTTGTGATCCTCTATGCAGTGCTGTCTCATGCTTTCCAGTATCTGAGCTGCTGTTGCTTCCAGGGAAATGTGGCACATCCCATGTTGGTCCCACGCCTCTATCTATGCAACTGCTTTTGGCTCTTGCCGAAGAGTGTGACACTCCTTCAGCTGCTCCTCACAGGACCGGTGCTCCAGACCCTTCACCAGATTTGTTGCCCTATTTTGGACACAACTAGCTCAAATAGTTTCTCTTCTCTGTATTTAAATGTCTTACTTAATATATACATTCATATTCTTAAATAAAAGTGATCCTCTGATAAACAAAACACATTTTTGGAGCCCCCAGAAAAGAGCCATCTCCAGAGTGGTGTTTAAATCCTTGACAGACATTTTCACACAGTTTGATTTTTCTGTCCCTAAAACCTTTGTGTGGCTGTCATTCTTTCTAAGTGTTAGCTGGACGTTATTTCTGAGTGCTGCTGCTAAGATGGAAATGAAGAATAAAAATTCCACGTGTTTCTCTGACTTGTGCCAGCAGGGGAGTCATCAAAGCTTCTTCCTTCTGGAAAGAGGCCAGACATTCTAACAAACAATAAACTTAAGGAAAAAGAAGAGAAAGCATGCAGGCAACATTTTTTAGCTAGAGGAAGAAGAATGTGATTGCATGTGCTGGGAAGACTGAAAGAGTTACATTTAATTAGATTGGAGAATGTGGCTGCTACTCTTAATTTATGATGATGTATATGACACAGTCACAATCTCTCCCCTTAACACAGGCATGCTTTTCCACCCAATCAAAGGCACGTGCAAGATTTATGTCAGCACTGGATTGCATCTCATCCAGGTTCTCTATGTTCACCTCATCCATTTCACATGTCTGTTTTAAAACACAATAAACTTAACCCAGGAGCTGCTTATGCTTTCTTAATGGTTATAGAAGAAACCCCTCTCACAGGAAGGGAGCTAGGCCTCCATCCAGATGCTTGATTTCAGATGTTTGAGGGTACCTCACGTGGCCTTCATCTGCTGGTCAGGTGTGTGGGTGACTTACAGCTCCAACATGGTATCAGCCACTCCCATATGGGTGTTTGAAGAACTGAAATACTGAATTGATTCCATAGGATGGAGTTTGGCTTGATGGCCAGAAACTCAGAGCAACAGGACCTTGAGAAAGGCTGGAAAAGGTGTGTTGCCAGTTGAGTGCTGGTATGTACAGTGGTGCTGTTCCTGTTCTCTGCTGAGGGAAACAGGGTTTGCTAAGTATACAGAGATGAATGGAAACGCCATTCCACTGTTGTTTTCACAAATCCAGAGGACTCCAGGGTTTTTTAGCTACTTGGGCCAAAGAGCAAGACTTACGTATCCTTTATCCTTATTCTTCATTTCACAAAACAATGTGGTATAACAACTTTCACGTGTGTTTGAGTTAGCCATGGCCAGCAGTGCCACAGAAAATCAGGCAATGCTACATCTGCCAAGGAAATCCTCAGACCGGAATCCAATTCTTTAGATCAGAACTTCTTTAGAAGTGGCTGCTGCTTATGATTAGATTCTTAACATTGATGTGCAGAAAATATCACAGTATCTTATTGTGGGCAAAGCTGTATTATTTACCTTTGATAGAACCATAGAGTATAATAATTAAAGGGAGCCAGGAGTTAAGTAAAAGCTCAGTGAAACAAACTGCTGCTGACATACACAGATAATGTCAACTGATAGCTTTTTGGCATTATGAATTGTTTTATAATTAGGTAATTAAAGCAAGTCTGTACAAACTTAAGCTTTCAGGAAGCTGTAAAAATACATGTAGCTGTAAAATTATATTTAGCCATTAATTTCTTGTCAAGTCTGTCACAACTTCTCATAAAATATCTAATAAAGAAGCTTTACATGCGCAGTCTCATGCATTTCTTCTCAAAACCGAGGTATGTAACAGTGCAGTCCTAGAATACCAAAGTACAATTGCAAAAATATGTATAACTCTTTGCTCTTCATTCCTTTTCAAACTGAAGTTGTTATTACAGCTTTCATTTTTTAAAGGCAGGAGAGCACTTAAGTCCCACCAGAAGCCAGTCCCACTGAGTTGGCTGAAATTGCGTAAAAATGTCAAGCTTTTTAAACAGGTTCTCTAGACTGAGAACTAAAGCAGTTGGTTACTATTCCATTGCCAGAAAATAAATCCTGAGACTTCACAGGGGAAACAGATGTTATTTGAACCAGCACAGGGTCTTGTACACAATATACAGAGAGCTCATGACAGACATGGAGGACCTGATGATGAATGAAGGTGCAACAGCAGATTCATAGTAAAAATAATCAGAATAAAAGCCTACAGAACAGGCATAAATCTAGGATATTAGTTTAATTCTCAGTTGCATTTGTAAGTGAAAGAAATTTTGTACCTGTAGCCTGAAGATTAATTTTGGTTCTGTATATCTGAATTTTCAATTATCTGTGCAGTGGACCCAGGTTCATGTTCTTTTAAAAATATGCAAACTAACTTGCAAAAAACTTTTTGCATATTTTCAGACTAATGGTGAAGAGTTCTTTTCACACTACCTTTAGTGACATTTTTCACAGAATCAGGCATCACAAGTTACATAGAGCAGACAGAAATCTGTCATGAACATCTTTTGTGCTGGGTATTTCCTTCTAGCATTCAATAAACCAAATGGAGGGATTTATGTAAAAATTAACTGTATTAAAACAAACTGACATCTCATGGATGCAAAAGGGCTGGATTGGCTGATATGAAAATTTCCTCAGGTTTGAGGGGTTTTTGGGGGGTGAACACTGTTGCTGAACAGTCCATACTGCAACAGTCAGTCCCTTTCACAAAGATGTAGGTTGCCCCAGCCTCATGCTTGGTTTATTAAAAGTGCTTAACTATCCAATCCATGTTTGATCATGATGTATTTGACTGCTCACAACAGTAAAAACAGTAGAATTTCTAAGGGTGTATTCATTACTAATCTAACCTGAACTTACCCTGTTTGCAGCTGCTAACATCCAAAAAAATTGTGATACAGTAAAATGAAACAAAATGTGTAAGACATAGGCAAAGTGAATGCTGCCAGTATCGATTGCTTTGCATCTGGCTTTATACAAGCAGTTTCCCTACACTGGGAAAATACCACTGGCAATTAAATGAACCTTAAGGTGCTTTGGGGGCTGGCACAATTTTACCTCCTTTGTTTCTCTCATGCTTTATTTATGACCTGCCAAGTGCTTGTAAAAGAAAAGCCAGGGCTTGCTCTCTCAGCATTTCACAATGCTTTTTAGTTATGGGAGCAAAGCTTGAACCTTACTAGCATGCTTTTCTCTCCGAGTTTTAGGTACAGTACCATAAAAAGGCAAAATAAGCTGAAATATTGGTATGTGAAATGCTTTTCTCTTCCTAACTGTGTTGTTATAAAGATATATCAACAGTGACAAGGGGCTGTGGTCATCACCAAATCTGGATGAAGGTCTTAGTTTTCCTAGTGCATGTGTTAAGTATTTGCATAAAAGTATGTACAGTTATTGGAGCTTCTGATGTATAATTCTTTAAAAAAGGACTGGTCATATTAGTTCCACTGTAAACTCCATCAGAACTTCAGTTTTAGTTTTATAATTTATTTTCTAAGTTAGACAAGACAAGAGTGAATTTAAAATACTCTGCCCCTTGTGTACACCTCTCTTGTCTGCTAACCACCTTGTCCCCACCCCAAAGGACAGTACATGTTCTGCTGATGAGCTAAACATTTGGTTTTAAGAAGGTTTAGATGGTATTTTCTCAAAATGAGATGTGAAGAGATTTAGAAAACAGTGGCATTATAGGCAAGAGAAGTCATAAATTGCCTAAATATTTATGTCTTGACACTTCAGCTTTTAGGTAGCTAGAACTGGAATCGTTTGCCTACCAGCTTCCATCTCCCAGTCATGGAATAGATTTGCTGTAGATGCTGGAAGGAAAAACTTGTGGTTTATCACGCACTTTGACACTGGTACTGGCATCCTCTGCAGAACAAATACCAAACTCCTATAGCAAGGGATTTTAAAGTGCATTTGGAGATCCAAGCCCTTATTTGTGTCTTTAGTAACACTTCTTTTATCTGTTTTAATCCACTCAACCCAGAAGGTGTCACTGCCCATGGCAGGGGGTTTGGAATGACATGATCTTTAAGGTCACTTAAATGCGGGGTGGTGGTGGGGTGAGATAGATCTGCTGTGTGCTCTGAAAGCGTCTCGATTTCTCTAACAGAGCCTTCCGGCCAAGGCACCCGACACCGTGCAAACAGACCTTCTCTCACCTGTGCCAGGGGATAGCCAGTCACACACACACCCCAGAGCTTCCAATTAGCCCCAGCGTTACCAGAGACAAAAGAACTCAGAGGGCTCAGTTGCATGGAGATTCCAAGGAAGGTTTAATTTCACAGGGGTCCAGCAGTGAAAGAGGCCAGAATGGCTGTAAGTGGTCATACATATAGAGGTCTAGGGCCAGTAGGGTTGGGGAGAAGTTGGGGAGGTAAAACAATAATCGAATGGGGAGAAGGGGAGGGCAGAGTCAGTGATACAACAACAACCAATCAACATAGGAAGATTAGCACAACTAGGAAGACACCACCCAACCAACCTCAGAGGTTATTTCATACCTCAGGGCTGTCCCACCAGCATGCTGCTGCTTTTTGACCTCTCGGTTCCTCCGAGAAGGTTTCAGCTACTGCAACAGTCACTTTCAATCCAAACAATTCTGTGGTTCTGTGATTTTCAAAGTATGGGCCTATTGACACACCACAGGAAGGAAGGAATCAGCCACACTGGTTTTAGCTAATTGTGCAGAATGGCACTGAGACCCAAATGCATCACCAGCCTGGCTCCTCCTCAAATGAATTTATGGAATTAGTGAGCATGATCATTTCTTCCTCACAAGCCATTTCCAGCACATTCTCTGTCCTGATTGCAAAGTAAATACAGTATGTTGCTGGTGGCTGTTGATTTGCATTAAGATTTTAGTATGGTGGCTGGGAGGCTCCAGAAGGTTGGCCAAATCAAGGCTAGGTTTTTTTGCAGTCAATTCTCAGTATTTTATTTCTGGTTTTTATGTTTCTGCATGCAGACACAGACACAATTTACTTTCCTCAAGCATGGGGAATGACAGTCCTGCCTTAAATTCAAAGAAACATATGGGCTCATATGTCTAATGACACAGCTCTACGGCATATTACATGCAGACCAGTCCATACACGTTTGTTTGGGTTTTTTGCCCTTAAGGTGGCTTTATGCTGGAGGAGGACAAATGACACCTGAAATTACTTGGAATTAGACCAATGTAGCAAATTGTGAACAATGCAGCAAATTTCAGCCAATAGCTGGTTTAGCAATGACAGTTCCATCTCCAAACTTTCTCTTCTAATGGGTTTGTAACAGTTTAATGTTTCGGTTTCAGGCTTTTAGGCTCTCAGTGTCCAACATGAAGAAAAAATTGGGCCAATATATGTGACTGTCAGAATCACAAAATGGAGTTGGGAGATACAAAGCTCTATTCGGGACCACTCCAGAGCACTCTAGCACTGAAACTGCTATGAGCACACTAGGTCACATTTAAAGTAGAAAATAAATGTAATTGGGACCAGACTGAGGGAAAATCTCTACATTCTCCAGCAATTTTCCTGAATCTGATAGATTGCAATATATTTTTTCCCACTTGCATCTCAGGAAAAGGGAGGGAAGCTGTTTCATCTGAGAGAGTTTAAATTCACTGTGTACACTTGGATGGAAGTTTTTACTCTCATATTCTTTACAGAATAATAGCTTTGTAGCCAGAACTGTAACAGTTCCTTGAATAAATGAGGCCAGTCAGGCTGGAGGGACTGGAGGTGATTGTACAGCCTTGTCGAAGTGGTTGCGGAGGAGGGTGCAGTGTAGCAGGGGGCAGCCACCAGAGAACCAACATCTCGAGGGGAAAGAGGCCCCTATCAGTGAGCTGTGGAGTCATGCTTCAGAGATTTAATACAACAGGGAGCTGAAAGTACTTAGAATTTAAAAATTACCTTCATCTTCTGCAAGTCTTGTTCTGCATGAGTGGTGGGTTGTGGCTGGATGCTGGTAGCCTTTCTGTCCTGCTTTCATTATAGATTACTGTTCAGGATTGTTGGCTTGGCCATACAGCAGTATGGGTTTGTTTTTTCCAAAGATCACGTGATAATTGGAATCACATACCAGCTGTAATTTTCTTACTTCTGGCTAGAACATAATATTTTGATACAGCAATTAATACGGATACCTACTGTACTCATCTTGCAACAAACAGACCACCACGCACTGCTTCTGATATGTCTTGTTTAAGAAATGCACAACAGTGAAATGCCAGCTCCTGTGGGTTTGTTGCACCTCATTTTATAATAGGTTTTCTTTCTCAAGATTTGGGTTGCAGGAATAGAGAGACTGCAGAAGAACAGAACTTTGCTAAAGAAAAAAAAAACCCCGAACAATCCCTTCTAGCACTTGCACAGTGCTTGGGAAATGTGAGTCAGGTCCTCTCTCAAGCTCAGAAACCAGAAAGCAAATAAAAGAACCTAACAATGTTGCCCAAAATAAATAACCACAGTGTGGAGGCACCTAACTGGGGGATGTGTGGAGGAGAAGTTACTCATTTTTTTTAATCCTCAAGCTTGGCACATCTGCCACAAACTAAACAAACAAATTGTTATTGGAGTCAGGAAGGGACAACTAATGTAAAACAGGCAGAGACATAAATTAGCAGTCATGGTAATCTGCCACAGGTAAGTACTCCTCAAAGAAGTAACTTGAAATGCAAAACAAAACTTCTACTGAAATCCTGGGAATCTGTTTATCCAACCAATTTATTTTAATCTAAGAATCAGCTACAGCTACTATGAAAAATGCATATAGAGAAATATAAGCACTTCAAACTCTTGCAAAATTAATTAGTAAACTTCCTTCCATGGCTTCTCTGCCATCATGGTGCCTGTGCAGGCATGTGCAGTGCTCAGTCACAGTAAGTCAGACCTCCCTAATTCAGATGCCATGAAAACTTTAAGCCTTGCTTTTTTCTGTCTCTTTCTAAATTTCAATGTTTTATGGAATACAATTATTTTTCTTTGCAACCATTAGAATAATCAATGGCAAAGAAAATAAAAAGATAAATTCCTGCATAATCTTAGCTCCAATTATGACGTTTGTGCTTTTATGGGGAAAAGAAACCCACTCGTGGTGCAAGACTAAGGATAAAACAATGACAGCTGGTAACAAGTAAATGTGCTCATCTTCTAAATGCTTTCATACTCATGGCAACTGTTTGAGCAACTTTGCCAAAATTTGTCAGGAAATGTCATATTATTTCTTTATATTTGTTCCATGAGTTAGTGCTGGCTTGTAACATTTTAATATCAAGATGGTGCGTTAGGCTAAAGAAGGTGATCATATGAACACTGAGCAAACTGTTAAGTAGATGTCAGAAATACTGGCTCAAACCAACAAAAGATTAACACTCCTAACTTAGACCAAATGAGTAGACCTAATAGAGACACAAGTATGTGCTCTGAAAATAACTGAGCGGGGGCTATTTCCGGAGGGCTTGAGGAACATTATGACAGTAAGTTTGTTCTTACAGTTCAGCCAGCCTTAATCATCGCCTCGCATTTCTCACTTCAGATTACAACTGTCTAAAAAATTACTTCTGTCTAAAGTGCTGACAAACTTGGAAAACAATGTGGTGGGTTGACCCTGCCTGGATGCCAGTCGCCCACCAAGGCTGCTCTAGTACTCCACTCCTCAGCTGGACAGGGAATCGAAAAATGTAACAAAAGGCTCATGGGTTGAGATAAGGACAGGGAGAGATCACCCACCAATTACCATCATGGGCAGAACAGAGCTGCCGTGGGGACATTTGTATTATTTCTTGTCAATCGAATCAGAGTAGGATAATGAGAAATAAAAACTAAATCTTAACACACCTTAAACTGCCTCATACACACATTCCGCCTTCCTGGGCTTAACTTTACTCCCAATTTTCCCTCCCTCCTCTCTCCCAGCAGCACAGAGGGACAGGAACAGGGGTTGCGGTCAGTTCATCAAACATTGTTTCTGCCACTTACTCCTCAGGGAGGGGACTCCTCTCATTCTTCCCCTGCTCCAGCATAGAAACCCTCCCATGGGAGACAGTCCTCCACCAATTTCTCCAATATAAGTCCTTCCCATGGGCTGCAGTTATTCACGAGCTGCTCCAGCATGGGTCCTCCACAGGGTCACAAGTCATTCCAGGAAACCTGCTCCAATGTGGAGAAAAACCTGCTCCTCTCTCCTTGGGGCCACAGGTCCTGCTAGGAGCCTGCTACAGTACAGGCTTCCCAAGGGGTCACAGCCTCCTTCAGGCATCCACCTGCTCTGGCAGGCCTCTCCTCCATGGGCTGCGGGCAGATCTCTGCATCCCCATGGCCCTCCATGGGCTGCAGGGGCACAGCTGCTTCACACCATGGGCTGCTCCACGGGCTGCAGAGGAATCTCAGCTCTGGTTCCTGGAGCATCTCCTGCCCTCCTTCTGCACTGACCTTGGCATCTGCAAAGCTGCTTCTCTCACATATTCTCACTCCTCTCTCCCAACTGAACTTGTTGTTTTGGCTTTTTTTCCCTTTCTAAAATACATTACCCCAGAGGTGCTACCAGAATGGCTGATGGGCATGGCCCTGGCCAGTGGTGGGTCCATCTTGGAGCCAGCTGGCATCAGCTCAATTGGACAAAGGGAAACTTCTGACATCTTCTCATAGAAGCCACTCCTGTAGCCTCCCTGCTACCAAAAACTTGCCATACAAACCTAATAATAGCCCTTCTTTTGTGAGAAGTACTGTCTGCTCAGACCCACATTCATTTGATCAAAACTTGATGAAGAGTGCAACTTTACATTTCGTTCTTAGATGCAAAGCTGAAGGAACAGTCCCTAGAGGCTTTTTTGAATCTTCGTGACTTATGCTGTTTGGGTATAAGAACAAAGCACATTTATTTGATGCCTGAACTGTCTTAACAGAGCTAAATAGCTTAGACAGCAAATCTTTATTTAGATTTAATTGCAGAAGAATCTAATTAACAGTTGTATATTAAAGACTCAAGAGTCTCTGATCTCTTCGAAAATCACCAATATTGCCAAAACTGAAAACTCATAAAAACAAGGAGACTTACTTACATTGAGAGATTTTTGCACTGAAGTAATTTATACAATTTCTTTGAAAGGAAAATAATAGCCGTAATGAAAAATTAGCAGAAACACAAAACTGATGTAGAGGGCCAAATCTGTGAGAAAGCATGAAATATTGGAAGAACTAGTAATGAAGAGACTTGCCAAGTGTAAGCAGCAGAATACTTAAGTATCAGATACTGCAAAGTTTCTGGTATTTTTATGCTATCATAAGGAGGAATCTAGGAAACATATTTATCTGCAGAGTTCTAAAGGCAAAACTGTGCCCCCAGCATGGGTGGATACAGCCCTGCTCTGCCCAGATGCCAAGTGATGCGGGGAGCCTGTGGGCTCCAGGTAATGTGAGGCTGTAGCTTATTTTTCACATTTCTCTGCAGCAGTACAGATACTCTTTGGTTCACTTGATCTGATGTGCAGAATGGAATAAAGAAGTTGCAATACTCCACTGAAGAGGAGAGTAGAAAGAGCCACAGTCACCTACAATTATCATAGAATCACAGAATCATAGAATCCTTTAGGTTGGAAAAGTCCAACAAGTTGAGTCCGAACTGTAACCAAACACCACCATGCCAACTAAAGCACAGCACTAAGTGCCAGTCATTTCTGGAACAACACAGGGATGGTGAGTCAGCAACTCCACCACTTCCCTGGGCGGCATTATCCAGTGCTTAAACCACTCTGTGAAGAAATTCCTCCTGATGGCCAACCTGAACCTCCTTGGTTATGACTGAGGTTATGTCCTCTTGTCCTGTTCCTGGCTGCCTTGGAGAAGAGACCAATCCCCACCTGGCTAAAGCTCCTTTCAGGCTGTTGTACAGGGTGATAAGGTCTCCTCTGAGCCTCCTTTTCTCCAGGCTAAACATCCCCAGCTCCCTCACACGCTCCTCATAGGACTTGTGCTCCAGACCCTTCCCCATCTCCATTGCCATTCTCTGGCCACACTGCAGCACCTCAGTGTCTTGTAGTGAGGTACCCAAAACTGAACACAGTTCAGTGCAGTCTCATCAGTGCCAAGTATAGGGTAACAATCACTGCCCTGGTCCTGCTGGCCACACCTCTGATCCAGGCCAGGATGCCATTGGCCTTCTTGGCCACCTGGGCACACACTGATGCATGTTCTGTTGGCTCTCAATAAGCACCCCCAGGTCCTTTTCCACTGGGCTGCTTTCCAGCCATTCTTTCCCAAGTCTGTAGCACTGCATGGGGTTGTCATGATCCAAGTGCAGGATCCAGAACTTGGCCTTTGAACCTTGCACAGGTGGGCTCAGTCCACCAATCCGGCCTGTCCAGATCCCTGTGCAGAGCCTTCCTGACCTCCAGCAGATCAACACTCCCAACCAATTTGGTGTTCTCTGCCAACTTACTGAGGGTGCATTCAATCCCTTCCTCCAGGTCATCAGTAACGATATTAAACAGGGTGATTTTATACCTCTCCTCCCTTCAAAATCCTTGGCCTCTGATTCTCCCACCAGGAGAAAGTACAGGTTTAGAAATTCAGAAAAACAAACAAACATGTGACTTCTGTTTTGTTTATCATCTTTTTGTTCCTACTGCTCCACTCTAGATGACTAATTTCCCCTTCAGTCCGCAGGGGGACTGACAGTACAGCATGGCCCCCAGCTGTTTCAGGAATGGCTCTTCAATTTTCCAGGAGAAACTTTCCTGGACACAGAATGTGCAGCCCATGTGCTGTCTCCATACTGTGTCTCTCTTAAATTCAGCTACCCACCACATGTAGAAAATGGAAATAAGGCCTACAACTTCCTTTTTGCAGGTAAAATAGTACCAGAACAGGATGAAGAACTTCTCTTCTTCTGTCCCATATGCTCTTTAGATCTGGGGAGGACATCTGACCATGACTGTTGTACAAGAGAAGCCCTGCACTAGTCTACTTCCCTGCACCAGTTCCCTCTATTCTTGCAACCCCTAGCATCTGCCCAGGTTCATCCACCTGGCTCTTAGGCTTGTAGATTCCCTCCAAGGAATGCCACACAAGGAGAAAATACAGTGATCAAAACAGTAACATGAAAATATGCAATGCAATTCTGACAAAGTCAAACAGTTGTTTTATATTCGATCCCAGCAATTTTTTGGTGAGCAGTGAGATGCAGCTGTACTCTGACACTGCAGAGATGGAGAAGTCAGAAGTACCTACAGGTTAATTAGACCATGAAAATTGCAAACTTAGGTTTTTCCCTTCTGCATGGAGCTCTGATGTGTTTTCTATAGCTTTTCTCTGAATTTCTTTCTTTTTCTTTTTACTTTTTTTTCTTTTTGATCTAGAGCAGCTGGGAATATTAGCCCTCCAGAAACAAGTTTTGCAGGAAAATCTAATTACATACACTATATTTCAACTCAGAGCACATTTTACAGCCTACTAGTTATAGTGCTGTGTTATTACTGATGTTATAATAGGGATTTTGTGCCTGACCTAACTCCTATCTCACCACTCTATCAGACTAGTTGGCTTTTGCAAAGTCTGATTAAGCATTAACTCAAACCATAAATCCTAAGGAATTTTCCCAGTTGCATCAACATTTACTAGTTTTCTGGCATGCATAAGAACACCATTCTGCAAAATTCCATGCTGTCACTATAGTGAGTGAATGCAAAACTGTTTTGGAGCCATGGTAAATACAGACTTTTACATGGACACAATTTATTCCAGCTGCATAATCTCTTGTCTATTGCTATATCCTGTACTTTCCTAATCAAAGCACCTGTTGTTTCAGATAAATGGCTAAAATTACTATCTGTTTAAAGTTTACAGTCCAAAGAGGATGTAGTAACAAGATGGTCATTCAATCTGTATTCTCCAAACAGGTAACTAAATTCAATATTCAAATGAAAGATAAATGTTCAGTTGGACAGAGAAGCAACTGAAGCAGCTTGGTAGACTACATTCCTAGCAGGAAGAAAGCCCTCTGCTTTTAAAATCTAGGCTGTTCTCACAGTTAGAAACACACCCTTAGGAAACAGCAAACAGATTCTCCCAAATATGGGGAGCTGTACAGTTTCCAAAAAAGGAATTTTCCATGGAGTCTTAAACAAAGGAAATCATCCACTTTTCCTACTGTAAGTCAAATGAATCATTTTTCCCCTAGAAGAGACTTAACTATACTTTCCTAGATGAACACATTCACTTCAGCATTTTGAAGGACCTGCGCTTTCAGTTTTGTTTTTGCAAGATACAGAAATGAAGTCTCAAGTCCCAGTAGGCAGACTTGTTTCTCTAGCTTCTTTGTACTGTCTGCCCCACTTGATTTGGGAGACCTTGCTTGTCTGCAGTGACAGGCTGAAAAGTACTCTTTTTAAATACAAATGATCTTTCTGAAGATTGTAGAGAATATGTTCACATGACAAATATTTGCTACTGCTCCCAGAACAAAGGAACCAAACCCAGATGTGTACAGCTCATTTAGGAAAGGGGGAAAAAAAAAAAAAGTCTTAACCACTGTCCAATCTGCTTTTGCTTATTAGCCTTTTGCTGAGTAACAGGCTTTAGGAACCTCTTACAGCCAAGGTCAAAGATTGTTACACTCACAAGAATGTGAAAAACTGCCTTAGAGCCCACAGTTGGTATGCCCTTGCATTCCAGTTCAGCAAAGACACCTCTGAGTCTATGTTACTTGTAATGCCAGCTTGTGAGAACCTGGACAGAGCTGACAATGTCAGCTATGTGCAAATCTACAGTTCCCACTTGAATTAAAACTTTTCTCCTATGCTTTGTATCAAGTTCTTACTTGCAACTTTCCTATGAGCTGTTTTAGCCCACAGGCAGACCTCTCAATTACTGCAGCAAGATCTCCCAGTAAAATGAGGACCAAACTATTAGTGATTATTTTCCCTTGGAGAAGTTGGTAAGCAATCAGATTTAGTGGGAGCATGGCCTCTGACCAGCTTACATCCTAAATATCCTCCTGCTACCCTCATAGGCAGCAGTGGCTGGTAGCTGCTCCAGCCCACTTAGTCCTTGGAAGCTGTCAGCAGCCTGCTAGTGATGCTTTCTCAGAGTTGCCTTCAAGAACAAATAGAGTTAGGCTCTGTAAAGAAGGTGACACAGCTGGAATTTCCATGCATGTCATCTGACACTCACTTTCCATCTCTGTGCTTGAGGGCTAGGTCTCAGTTCAGAACATTTTTCTGCTCCAGCAGAGACTGGAGTTCCTCAGACATTTTTTTGCTGGTAATAATAGAACAATCAATTAACAATGTGAAAGGAATACTGGATGGAGTGAAAAGATTGTTTTTCACTTTAAGGAAATAATGCCCTCATTCCATAAGGTTTCCTCTTCTACTTGGAGAGAGGGGAAAGGTGGAGAGGCAGGTAAAGAGAGGAGATTGACACTTCTCCTGTTTCACCTCTCTACAACACAATGGGGGGAGTTGTGTTCCACATTTGGTCTTAAAGTGAGCACTGAACAAAGCCCACCCCAACCACTGCTGCTGCACAGTTACACTCTCTCTATCACTCTGTCTCTCAGCTGTGTTTATCCCTGAGAAAGCACTCTTTTGCCAGGATGTTTTTGCCTCCTCCCCTTCACTCACCCACCCGAGCTTCCCTGGCAGCTGTGTCTTAGCCCTGCTCCAGCCTTAGGATATCTCCACCTACCACTTCCTGCCTTGAAAACCTTTTAGATTTATACCAGATCTGCTCACTTGGATAACAAGACACCAAATGCTGCGCCATATCATCTCTCAAAGGCACAGGTGGGGGAGGGGATGCAGAAGTGACTTAATGTACCTTGGCAGCTCTTTTCCTACTTGGGTTCTAGAGGATCAACACAGAGAGAACTTGAATCTGGTATAGCAGCCCTTGAATTCCTTTAATTCATTCCAGCAGCCCCAATAGTACATAAGAGTTGCCACAGTGAACACTCCCTGCACAACAACTACTGGTGTGGGAGTGTTTATGACTGTGCTATACAGTGCTCAAGGTGTGACAGCTCTCTGCTCCTGTTGTGATCTTTCATAATTCTTCAGCTGCTGTGGCCCGGCCTTGATGCGATCCTTAGTCACTGACAGGGCCCTTATGCTGCTCCCTGGTGCAGAGCATGAGAACAAATACACAGCTCTAGTCTAACCAGCTGTGGAGGGTGCAAAGGCCTGTCAGACAGAAAGAAGTGGGGAGAAGGAAGAGGTGAGTGTAGCTCTGCGGAGATCAGGAAAAGAGCTGCAAAGGGCTGCAGTCCTTTGAGAGGAGATGTTGCAATGGAAGCTCAGAAAGAAAGAGGGGTGTGCTTCAGACTCTTTCTTGACATCTTTCTTTAAGGAAAAAGATAATTGGTTCAATGCATCATTATTCAGGAGGCGGCTTGTTCAATTTGCTGTATTCCAAGTTATTAGAAATGGAAATACAGAAAATTAAATCAATTTTCCAGACTCTCACTCCATCAGTGACTGAAAGGAAACAAATATTTTCACATTCTATTTCTAGAAGGTATGTCATTTAATGTTGTAAAACTGTAATGTTTGGGCTGTAAATGCTTCAGGGAACTTGAAAGAAAACCATTTCCACTGGATTTAAATCACAGAAACCTTTATATTACTATGAATTTCTCACATGGTACAAAAATGAGCTTTGATGCTTTTAAATTTAGCTCTTCTTTATTTACCTCATAACATTACAGCAGAAAGGGTTCATAAATATTCAGTATTACACCACAAATAATGTCAAAACAATGAATGTTGAGATTCTTAAAGACAAAAACTGTAGGTTTATGACAGTAGGCAGCAGGGACAGGAGAGAGAGACAAAGAGAGAAAGTAATTTATTAAAAGCTGAATGTTATACAGAAGCAAATATATGACTATGTTTCTAATAATGTAGCTCTCGGAATCCTTTTGAATCCCTCAAGACTTGTGTGTGGAATGCAATATATGCCAGAGGCCCAAACCAAAGAACGCATACAAATACTTCAAGGAATTAATTATAAATACTACAAGATTCCTGTGTGTAGTGTAAATTATTGTTACTGCAATTTCAAGGCTCTTTATGCCTGAAATGAATAAAAGCAAGTTTGCTACATTCCCAGAATATAGGAATACAGCTGTGAAATGAGCGATGCCCATTAAAATAAAGAGCCTATGAGAATTCTGAGATTCTGCTCCATGGCACAATAAATTAGGCCTTTTTCTCCGTACTTTTACTGGTTTTCTTGTATAAAGAAAATCTCATTGCTGACCAAAAGCTAGGTAGTTTTTTTTCCCCACAAGAGACCAATGATTATACGTTTCTTATCCACCCCATGTTTCTGTCTCTTGTTTCCTGGAGAACAGTTGCTCCCACTATGCCAGCCTAATTGTCATCATAAAACTATGCCCTGTTCAGTTTCTGAAAGACAAAACAAGATCCAAATCCAGGAAAGGGTTCATGGCTGTGAATCCATTAAGGAGACTTCCTCCAGTCCATAGTTAGTTAAGTAAGATCCTGAGCCTCAAAGATTTAGATGTCTAACTTGTATTTAAAGGTACCTAATTACCTTTAAGAATCTGAGCCTAAGCCCCTTGGGGTTAACTTGTGGCTCTCTTCTTAGCATTTCCTACAGCTATTTCAGAGAGATCCCTGCTCAGTTTGCTGACACTCAGTATTTCAGGAGGGAACAGGTCTCTTATTTCAAATCTGTGGTTGCTATCAGTTAAAAGCTAAGGTGCTTCAAAGGAGTGCTGGCATCTTTTACATCACCAGTGTGAATTTACCTTCTCATTCCTACTGTCTTTGCACACACCTGAAACCCATCTACTGTCCCTTNTTCTTCAGCTGCTGTGGCCCGGCCTTGATGCGATCCTTAGTCACTGACAGGGCCCTTATGCTGCTCCCTGGTGCAGAGCATGAGAACAAATACACAGCTCTAGTCTAACCAGCTGTGGAGGGTGCAAAGGCCTGTCAGACAGAAAGAAGTGGGGAGAAGGAAGAGGTGAGTGTAGCTCTGCGGAGATCAGGAAAAGAGCTGCAAAGGGCTGCAGTCCTTTGAGAGGAGATGTTGCAATGGAAGCTCAGAAAGAAAGAGGGGTGTGCTTCAGACTCTTTCTTGACATCTTTCTTTAAGGAAAAAGATAATTGGTTCAATGCATCATTATTCAGGAGGCGGCTTGTTCAATTTGCTGTATTCCAAGTTATTAGAAATGGAAATACAGAAAATTAAATCAATTTTCCAGACTCTCACTCCATCAGTGACTGAAAGGAAACAAATATTTTCACATTCTATTTCTAGAAGGTATGTCATTTAATGTTGTAAAACTGTAATGTTTGGGCTGTAAATGCTTCAGGGAACTTGAAAGAAAACCATTTCCACTGGATTTAAATCACAGAAACCTTTATATTACTATGAATTTCTCACATGGTACAAAAATGAGCTTTGATGCTTTTAAATTTAGCTCTTCTTTATTTACCTCATAACATTACAGCAGAAAGGGTTCATAAATATTCAGTATTACACCACAAATAATGTCAAAACAATGAATGTTGAGATTCTTAAAGACAAAAACTGTAGGTTTATGACAGTAGGCAGCAGGGACAGGAGAGAGAGACAAAGAGAGAAAGTAATTTATTAAAAGCTGAATGTTATACAGAAGCAAATATATGACTATGTTTCTAATAATGTAGCTCTCGGAATCCTTTTGAATCCCTCAAGACTTGTGTGTGGAATGCAATATATGCCAGAGGCCCAAACCAAAGAACGCATACAAATACTTCAAGGAATTAATTATAAATACTACAAGATTCCTGTGTGTAGTGTAAATTATTGTTACTGCAATTTCAAGGCTCTTTATGCCTGAAATGAATAAAAGCAAGTTTGCTACATTCCCAGAATATAGGAATACAGCTGTGAAATGAGCGATGCCCATTAAAATAAAGAGCCTATGAGAATTCTGAGATTCTGCTCCATGGCACAATAAATTAGGCCTTTTTCTCCGTACTTTTACTGGTTTTCTTGTATAAAGAAAATCTCATTGCTGACCAAAAGCTAGGTAGTTTTTTTTCCCCACAAGAGACCAATGATTATACGTTTCTTATCCACCCCATGTTTCTGTCTCTTGTTTCCTGGAGAACAGTTGCTCCCACTATGCCAGCCTAATTGTCATCATAAAACTATGCCCTGTTCAGTTTCTGAAAGACAAAACAAGATCCAAATCCAGGAAAGGGTTCATGNCCGGGCGCTCAGCGGCCGCGCCGCCATGGAGACGCGATCCGCCCGGCGCCTTGCCGGGGGCCGGGCCGCAGCTGAGGGGCTGGGAGCACCCGAGGGAACTTAGCCCCAAACGCAAAGAAATCAGCGTCACGAAGTGCTGAGGGGTCTGGTTNTAAGTAAGATCCTGAGCCTCAAAGATTTAGATGTCTAACTTGTATTTAAAGGTACCTAATTACCTTTAAGAATCTGAGCCTAAGCCCCTTGGGGTTAACTTGTGGCTCTCTTCTTAGCATTTCCTACAGCTATTTCAGAGAGATCCCTGCTCAGTTTGCTGACACTCAGTATTTCAGGAGGGAACAGGTCTCTTATTTCAAATCTGTGGTTGCTATCAGTTAAAAGCTAAGGTGCTTCAAAGGAGTGCTGGCATCTTTTACATCACCAGTGTGAATTTACCTTCTCATTCCTACTGTCTTTGCACACACCTGAAACCCATCTACTGTCCCTTCTTCTTATGCTTTCCATCTTTTATATGCTTCAATACAACAACTTCTTCCACGAGCCCTACATAACATGCCGTTTTCCTCTAAGAAGCAGCAGGCTTTTTCTTCCCTCTCCTCCTTTGCAACATCCTTGCTTTGGAATCCCTCCAGTAAGCTCCTTAAGCGCATAGTCACAAGTACTTAGCAGAGAAGAGAATTACATAAATAATAATAATAATTAATAGTCCATAAATGGAACCTCAAGGGGCTTCTAATCTTCACACATGCTTGGAAAGCAACTCTCTGAAACTATTTAATTTGGGTGAGAGTTCTTAGCAGCAATATAATAATCAAAATATCAAACAAGTTGGTACAGTTACATAGCCAAGTGGGCTTCTGCACAAGGCAATATCTGTATATAGTTTGGCTGTGGTAGAGCATTGCCCATCCCTGATTTCTGAAGTTGACTTTTAAACAAAGTTTGCAGGGAATGCGTAGGATGTGTTACTCTTCTGTACTACTCACTTGAAACTGGGTGCCAGGTTGGAGGAGTGAATCATTTGGAAGCAATGGATTTCCTTGAATTTCCTGGAATAAGACATGACATAATGCATGCAGTTACATAGCACTAGCAATACACTTGTTGATGTCTATACATAATGGTCTTGATTTTTTAAAGTTAAATGATGTCATACAGAATTTCAATAACCCTGGTGCTCATAAAAACATTTTGTTCTCCATTTTCATGGAAGATTTCAGTATCAAAATTATGAACAAAATGAAAAGAGTTAACAGTGCCACTGTGGCTTCTGGTCTTTTTTGTACCTGAAGTGCTCCACATGTGTAAAAAAATGGAGGTACCCTTGAATGAACAATAATTTTTGTTTCAGACCAATTTGACTACAATGTCATCCCCCCACTGATCAGCAGGGGGACCTTTGAGGAGATACTAATCACTGAGTTTTCCACAAAATACACTTATTTCAGTAAAATCTTGAATGGTTGAGAGTGGAGTATTGAACTGCACCTGGAAAAGAGCTGTCCTGGAAATGCACACAGGCCACAGACCCTTTCCCTGGCACGGCATGTGCTTGTGTGCTGGCTGTGACTTTCCACTTCTGCTCCTGGGAAGCCACCAGTGTGTTTTCCACAGCAGAAATATCCTGGGGAAAAACAGCCTCCCCTTGGAAAAAACAGACCGTCGTTGCTAGTCCACCAGGGATGGGGAAAACTCCCGTGTTGGAAGGGGCTGCACTGAGGAGCTCAGCCCCTCTCACAGGCCATTCCCAGAGCTTGTGTATTTTTCGGGGTGAAAAACAAATATTTGCCCCTAACCGTTTCCCTCAAGTTTCTCCTCCCGACTCCTCGCAGAGGCCTCCGGGGGGATGTGAGGGCCGGGCCGGGTCGGGCCGCTCCCGCCTCTCCGGCCGGCAGCGGGAGGGAGGCGCCGGGCGCTCAGCGGCCGCGCCGCCATGGAGACGCGATCCGCCCGGCGCCTTGCCGGGGGCCGGGCCGCAGCTGAGGGGCTGGGAGCACCCGAGGGAACTTAGCCCCAAACGCAAAGAAATCAGCGTCACGAAGTGCTGAGGGGTCTGGTTGTTTTTTTGTCGTTGTTGTTTGGTGAGGGGTTTTTGTTGTTTTGTTTTGGGCTNNTTTTGTTTTGGGCTGGTTTTGTTTGGGGTTTTTTTTTTTTTTTTTTCGGAGGGGAGGAATCGTCCAAATTTAGTCAGCACTTAGTCACCATTTGTTATATTTATTTAATTTTAATAACCTAGGAAAGCGGCAGCGCGCCGAGCTGGTAGGTTTTTTTTGTTTTTGTTTTTTTTTCCCCCTGGATGAAAGGGGAGGAATTGTACGTGAGCGGGGAGAGGCAGCGCTGGGGCAGGCGGGCTGGAGGGGACAGGGACAGGGCCGGAGAGAGGATGCGGCGGGACAGCGGCGGCTGGAGCGTGCGGAGAAGGCGGGCGGGATCCGATGGGGGCGGATGGTGCTGCAGCTCTCCTCCCTCGGTGTCTGGAAGCGCCGGAGTGTGGGGGCTGCAGCTGCGTGGAGGGACTCGCTGTGCATGGGAAGGCAGACGCAGAAGGCGGAATGTAGAACGGGGTTTCTGAGCAAGGCAAAGATAGCCAGTGGGTTGAAGGGGCGGGATCTAAAGTGTGCCTGGGAAGTATAAAGGCAGCAAGATTAGTCTTCAACTCCTCCCGAGCTTGGAGGGGGCCCATTGCCCCTCAGGGGCCGACTGACCACAGCCGGGGAGGCCCCAGGGACAGCTGCTGCTCGGACCTCTGCCTCCAGCTCGCACCATTTCTCCTCATCCCGTGCACTGCCCTCTGCTAATCCTGCCCACAGCCAGGGCAAGGCAGCAGAGCAGTAGAGGGGCTGCAGTGGTGAGGGGAGTGGGATGTCCTCTGCTGATGGACCAGCTGGGCTGGGAACGTGGAGCAGCACCCACGATTTGCTATTCCTCTGCTGTCAACAAATAACAGCGAGAAACCATCAAGCCTTTGCACTGCTCATCTGTGTAAAAGATGGCAATTTGCCACTGACAGAGGTTAATCCTCCAGCTCAAATGGCAGAAGGCCATGTTGTGGAGTTACAGCATTCATCAAGCCTGCTAATGATCTTGTGGTGACATACATGAATTCAGATGATGAGCATTCTCACTTTGCTTTTAATGCAACCTGAAAGATTATGCTGCAGGACTTGTTCTTAATTTATCCTTCTCGTGCATATATTTAGCATGTTGCAGGTTTCAGTGGTAGATTGTGTGTTGTTTTCCACAGGGTGCCTCTGTTACTCAGTGCATGAAGTGGATGGTGCTCTGGGGATGAATTGTAGCTGAGCACTGAAGAGGGATATTATCTGAGAAGCTCCTGTTCTCATTTTGGAAAAACTGGACCATGTATAGTAAGCAGTGTGAGGGAGGTATGATGGAGATGGGATGGTCTCAGGAGTAAGATAGTTAAATGCCACTTACTGGAATCTCTTTTTGCCTGCATGACAGAGCTGCTTACACAACTCTGGGCAGCAGCGTAAACTCCAGCTTGCTGGTCACTGCAGGTATGTGCCCCATTCTCAGATATCTAACCTGCACTGTCACAGCTATAGCTGAGATCACCAGACTTCTAGTCCCAACAAAGTGAGTTCAAAAACAAAGCTAAATACTCCGAAAAAATAAGCAAAACAAAAGTTGGAGGTGTCTCAGACTGAGAATCCAAAGTATCGCATCCTTTGTTTTTTATCAGCCGTAATGTTCAGTTAAATTAAGATTTTGTGCAATATCAAAGCTAGATTGTGTTCCTTCATGTCATATCTGCCCTTATGCTGTTCCTCTTATGTGGCAGCCACTAGCTTCCCAAATGCACTAATGAAACTGTCTGTGGGCTTGCAGTGCGGATGATTTACAGGCCAGCCTTGTAAATGACTGTGTCAGTGCTACTATGGAGGCAGCAAACTGTGCTGCCAGAGTGGGAGTGGGCAGCTGGAGACAGGAGCCGAGGGGGAGGGAATGTCTTCATCTGCTTTTGCCATGGGAGGAAATTTTCCTGTAACAGCACTGTGAGTCTGTCATCAGTCAAGTAGTGACAATGGTGTGAAAATTTGCCCCTCTGCTCCTGAAGATGTGTAACCACATCTACATTACTGTTGGCGAGTGACTCTGCCCTCTGAGCCCCTGAGGAACACTAGTGAATAATCCTCTGTGCAGAACGCAGTTGGGGCAACATTTGGCATATGAAGACACACAAACACAGGCAGAACAGAAGAGAAATCAAATTACTGAGCAGGCGCTCACTGAGTGGTCACTGGCTGTTCTGCTCACCAATGATGCTAGAATCCCAAAGGAAAAAAACCACCCTAGAACATCACATATAATTACAGACTGCTTCCTCACACAGTTGTGCAAAAGGCACAGTTCTTAACCCAGGATTTGATTGAAATAGTAACATCCTTTGAGATATTATGTTTATCCAAAAATACCTGTCTTCCCATTTAGACCTGGTCAGGATGGCTGTTTTTACATTTCAACCTGCCTGCCTGAGGCAGGGAGGGTGCTGCAGACTGTGAGCAGCAGGCCTGAGGAGTGACAGTGAGCTGATTTGGCATCCCAAGTCCTGCCTGCTGCTGGGGCAGCCCAAACCAGCCCATCGCTTCAGCCAGACCCAGCTGCTGCCTTCATTTACTTCCCCTGAGCTGCATGGGTGGAGAGAGGCAGGCTGCATTCCCCGGGAAAGGGCAGGCTCTGGGATACATTAATGATTTGCTGGGGGAGACTCTTGCTGGGGGGCAGTGAGAGAACAGGGCAGCTGGAGCCTGTGAGAGGATGGCTTGCCTAGCCAGAGATCAATATGCTTCAGCAAACCAGGGAGCAGGCACTGGCAAAGCCAGAAGTTTCCTTTGTTCTGTTTGTCTTGTGGAAAAAAATAGACAAGCAAATAGGTTTAAGGATTCTGGATATAGAGAAGGGAATGACCTTATTTACAGAGTAGCGCAACCCATCCAGCAGTGACAGTTTTAAACCAGACTGTTTTAAGTTTGTCTATAGCTGAGGAAATGGTGACTAGTAGGAGTGGGGAATTTAGAGAGTTTAGTGCATGTGTGTTGGGTTCCTTTTGGTTTGAAATAAAGGCAGCTTCAGGGACAAGTGACCAAGTTCCCAAGTCAGTATTTTGTGGTTTTACAATCACACTTTCAAAAATGTTTTCTCATTCCTGTTGCTGTGTGGAAGATCCACCAAAATAGCTCTGAAGTTTGCCAACACACCAGGGAAAAGAATAAAATACTACTAATGGCATCTGTTTCGAAGTTTATATGACATACAACACCAGAAGACAGATAGATTTGAAATGCAAGTGTGTTTTGTATTGTTTTTAATTTGACAGTGACTCCTTAAGAACATAACATTGCCTCCAGAGTTTATTTTATAGTTCCCAGTAAATAAGAGTTAGGCTGCCAGGCGTGGTTTGTTTTGGGCTTTTTTTCTTTTTTTTTTTTCATTTGCTCCTAAAATCATGGTCTAAAAACCTCCTAAAATGCTGATTGAGCTGTTGCTTGGTTTTGGAAGGACTTGTTCATTGTGTCCCCACAGCACTCCATACTCTGCTTCACTGTTGCACAGTTGCCTGTAAGTCTGTATTCAAATGAATTGTTTTCATAACTACTTTGTTCTCTTCTGAAGAGCACTTCCTTTTTTTTTTTTCCTAATAACTACAATACAAAAATAATGAGCTAAACAGGGCACAAGTTGTGACTGATGAGTTCATGCTGACAGCGTGCTTCTTGGGATGGCTTTGGTCCATGCAGCCCATACTTCTCAGACAGTGCCCAGAGACAAGCCAGAAACTGTTCCCAGGAGACATCATGGAGACTTGTTTTAGGAGAGAAGGAGAATGCTGCCACATGGACACAAGCTGGGCAGTGCCACTGGCCTTTACAGTCAGAGGACAGGCACTAAACCTGTTCAGTCTAATATAGATGTAACTGTGTCAGGTAATTAATAGGAACAGCTATCACAAATTTTAGCTTCATTAAGTACTTAGCTGTCCTGTGTAATGGTACTGGTCCTGTGCAGAATCTCCTCAGAGGGTTTCAAGCTGGTGGAACATGTAAGGGTGCATGGAGGTGGTTGCTTGAATTCTTTATAGAGTATATAGTGATTTAAGTTAAAAAATGCAGATTTCAGCAGTGCCAAATATACCTGAGTAGTCTTCTTTTTATCAGAAAAATGTGTATTTCCTCTAGGATGTGAAATATAAGCTACAAGGTAGAGGGAGAAAGAAGATGGATAAAATTTGTATTTTATTCTCCTCCTACAAGTCTGTAACCTCTGGGAGTGAGTGTCGTACCAGCTGGGCATTTTTATGCCTCAGACATTACTGCTAAGCCTGCCCGTGTTTGTGAGAGACCAACTTCAGCTGAAAGGAGAAGGGAGATGTCAGGGATCTCTCTCCTTCAGCATGTCACTTCAGCTGTTTAGCCACTAAACTTAGGGATTTAGCTGTAAAACAACAAAATAAATTCCAGCTTCCCTTCCTCTCCCTCCCCAAGCCCCCTGGGTTCTCCCTAAATAATGTCTGTGGTCACCCATTTAGGTTATTTGCAAAGTTTCCACTTACCACAGTAATTTCGTAGGAATGACTGTGTTCCTTCAGTGCTTTGTGATAATAAGAACAGAAATAGGGAATGGAAAAAAAGACCAGAGAAGAGTGGAGACCTCACCTAGAACTGTCCTTTTACTAAGTAGCCTGAGCAGAGAATCACGGGAAAGCCAGGCAATACTTCATCCTGAGCTATCACATCACCTAAGACTGAAAGCAATTACGGACATTTTCACAGGGCTGAGACCACATTTAGGGTTGAATATGTTTGTTCACGCAAGAAGTCTGCCTATGCAGTTAATTTCAAGATACTTAGTTAGTCTGATTCATGGGTTGTCACATCTGAAAACAGTAAAGTCTAGCTGAATTTGGAAACAGAACATGAGGACTCATGTGCACCTTAAAACTGCCTTCCTTAAAAACAAGACAGTGAATGCAAGCCCTCAATTCTAAAATAGCTGTGCTTTAAAATCCCTGAGGTTTTGCTCCTCTCTCCTCCTGTTAGGCTGTATGAATACCTGGGGACTTTAAATCACAGAGAGTTTCACTGGTTAAATGTCTTGATGACCTGAAGTTTCATCAGAGCAGTATCCTTTTAACCTGCAACAGCTGTCTGTAGAAGAGCAGGTGGGCTGTGCATTTGATAAGCCTTTACAATCAGGTGACAAACTCACCTGCTACATACTTAGGACAGATCTTTTTTAAGGTAGGAAAACCACAAATGTTAAGGAAAAGGTAATATGCATTAGGTATTGTGTGCAGTTTGGGGCACCATAATACAAGGAAGATACGAAGCTATTCCAACCCAAACCATTCTGTGATTCTTGAACAACTCCAACCACTGTGCTTTTGTAAATTGGCTTTCAAAGGTACTAGACTTTCCTTGTCAGCATGGAGGAGGAAAAGCACCCTGAAATATTTGTTGATCCTACTCTTTATCTTACAAGGAGGGCCATCCTGGCTTGACCCAAAGAAATGTTCAGTGCTTCAGAAATGAGTTGTCACTGCTTTTGCATTGCTCTTAAGTGGAACGCTTTCTGTGCCTGGCCTTATAGGTGTCAAAAGCTTCCAGACTAAAGTCCACTGCCACATAACTCTCTATTCCCCTTTTTATTTCAGTCTTTTCTCAGAACCTCAGAGTACAGAAATATGGTTAAATTTCCCCAAGCAATTCTACTAATCAAATATGAAAACAGTAGAAAAATGTATCTATGACATTAAAGACTATCTTAAAGAAAATTCAAGTGGATTTTTGAATAGTGTGGTTTTAAAGTTAATCAGTAGCTAAAAATGTACTTAATCTTTGTAATTTCACATGAAAACCACTTCTAGAAGAAAACACCCCCGTTTTCTCCTTTTTCCTGGTTCGTGGGGTACTTGCAACATCTTGTATTTTGTGGTGAAATTAGTGTATTAGACACTGAAATGAAAGAAACTGATACTTACACTTTGTTTATCTTGTTTGTTTGCTGACTACTTGCCTTTCAGACCTGAGTTGATTCCTTCTGTCCTTTACAGAAATAACACTGCTTTACATTGTGGGGCCAAGCCACCAGCCCCTTGGAACAGCCCACATTTTAGATGGTAGCAGCCTCTCCCATCCCTCTTCTAAAAGGCCAGTGGACTGAACTTGTTAAACTCTTTCTGTGGAGTCTTATGATGTGAAAGGGAGTGGCAAGGAGAGAAGGCCTGAACATGGTAAAGGGATGAACTACAGTAGACAGGAGTGTAGCCACCAGGTATAGAAAAGGGCTAAAGATGGTACAGAAGGGCTGAAGAAAGAAGAAAAAAACAACAACAGAAGACAATTTTAAGACACTGTCAGCAAAGCACTTGTGTGCCTATTACATGGTGCTGGGTTTTGTGGCAGTGCTTTACAGATTTTGTCAGCCAGACCCTCAAAAATCTTGGCTTCCATCATACTCACAATGTTGTCTAAGCCAAAGATTTCACTGTCTTTCCCTCCTTCACCTGCACCCCCTTGGAAAGTTCCTCCTCTGTCTCCCTTTTTCTCCACACAAAGTGCTTGTTAGCTGTCCACTACTTTCTAGCCCTTTACCTTTCTGTGTCTGTTCACATCTCTCAGATAATTTTAAGATATTTTAGAAAGCACTCTGTTAAAAAATGCCTCCAGTTTTGAATCCTCTCTTCTTACATTTCCCTCAACTGTACATTGGCAGATCGAAGAAGCAGAAATTGTTTCCAGCTTAAAACACCTCCACTGCATCTAAGCACAGCTCTGTGATGAGCGCAGACTTCCTTATCATTTATCTGTTCCTTGCCTGTGGCTGCTGTCACTACAAGCCCATTCTTCTATTTTCGACCTCTGTTACCTGTGTCAAAAGCAGAATCCAGCTATTGAGATATAATGAGGTGCATTAAAAGGACTCAGAAGTTTATCTCTACAGAAGGCCAACAAGCACCAGCCTTTGAAAAAGCAGGGCCAACAAAAGAGTGCCTCCTTATTTACTTCCCTAGAGCAAAAAGAGAAGTGTACTAAGATGCGAATTACATTCATATGAATGGCATGAATAACAGAAGTGTTGTCAGAGTAATACTTGTGATTACCTGAAAACACAAGATGGACACCTTGGACATCTAACCAGAGTCCTGTTTAATTGCACCATCACTTACTCCCTAACACCATACTTTGTTTCCCATCTAGATTAAATTCATCACTTTGAATTGGGTGTTAACAGGGACAGATCAAAGAAGTTGCCACCAGACATCTTTGACTGATTTTAAGAAGTCTGTTTTTGAATCAAAAGTTGGGTAACTTAAAATGTCTGGTAGCCTGTCCTCAGAGATAGTAATTCGCTCAGTTTACAATGCAAAATTCTCTGCCTGCTATAGCCTGCCAGGGCAGGATTCTGATATCCTTAGAAATGGTTTACATGCACACTGGCCTTCACTGTGCTGAACAAGTAACCGGAACACTTCCAGTTCTAGTATTTCAACACAATGTTTTTGTCTCATGTTCAGGATGAAAATTGAAAAAAATTACCCCCACCTCCCAGTGAAATATGTAGAAATGTTCTCATGTGGAAAGTTGCATTTCGAAATCTTCCAAATCAAACTAGTTCATTTTGGCTTTGTTTCACGTGGAGATGTATACTCACAGGTGGTTTTACTGGTTTACAGTCCCTGGAATCTATATCCCACTCAACACCATTGCAGTTCTCCTAGTGCATCATTCCAGCCAGAGAATAGAATACAATGAGGGGGAAAAAACCACTCATGTTCCAACAAGCCATGCTTGAATTAAGATGATAGAGTCATTAATCAAATAGTTCATTCTTCTAGGAAAAAAAATTAACTTCTACACTGTTGCATTGTCCTATAATTTTTTTGGTGCAAGTTTTAAAGCAGCTGTAAAATGATATTTGACATTGATTTTTGTTATAATAAATTGATATTTGACAATCATCCTCTTACTTATGGACCTTAATATAGACTAAGGACACCCAGCTTCAACTCTTCAAAGTTTTGGTTAGGAAAGAAAGTATTCAAATGTTTACTGAACAGTACTACTATAAATTGGATTAATCTCTACCATAGCTTCCTAGACAGAAATGTCACTTCCGACTTGAGTCTCCCCCAATGTTGATCACCCCCTCCAGTCACCAAGTACTGTGTGCAGTATAAGCAGAAGAGCTCTGTTGTGAAAGAACGAAATCAGCACAGCCACAAAGTGTTTGCTCAGAATAATAATAAAGTCTCAGAAGAAAGGCTGAGGTTGAAGGAGACTGTTCAGAAGTTGCAAGAAGCCAGATTAAAATAGACCAGATGGCAAGGAAGTGTTATGTGAAATTGAAGCAGAAGTCCTCAATACTGTGGCTTTCACTTTATAAAATCTGTATTTTCATTTTCTGTCACAGGTCATTAGAAATGTCAGTTCCTGTTCAGAGAACCTCACTGCTGACTGTACCTCAGTTGGAGGTATCTCTTTTCTAGTTTGACTTGTCTTTGCCTGTGCCTTAAGACAGCTGCACTGAATTTCCCAGTTAAGTGAATTTCCCCACGGAATTTCCACCTGCAGTTAAGATCCCTACAATGAGAATTCAATAATTCTTCCTGTCTGTCTGAAGAGCTATGGTAGCCAAGTGTATTCTCTGAGTCCATGTGCATCCCTCTCCCCCACAGCCTTTGTGTCTGTGCTCTGACACAGTGTTTGAAGTCAGCAGGTGAACAATACACACTGCAGAGCCTCCTTTCTGAACTGAGGGATTGCTGTTGCCTGCACACTCTCCCCTTCCCCCAGATGAAAACTGTATTAACAGGGAGGGGTCTTGGACTCGTGTTCTGTCCAGCTTCCACTTTGGATAATTACACTACACTTGTCTGTATCCCCTCTGCAGACTTAACTAGACACAGTGCACAATTCACTTCCCTCTAGAGCTTGCTATGTAGTTTGTTGGGTGATTAAGATACAGTTCATCAAGGAGATATTAGATAGCCTTTTTATATCTGATGAAACATAACCAGCATCTGAACAGACTGAGCACAGCCTTGAGTCTTTGGTCTATGAAAAAAGAAAAGTCCTTACATCTGCTGAAACCTGATTCCTGATGAAACATGCGCCACACAAACTCTGAATCACACCTTAAGATCGGAAGAGAAAAACATCAAAACCCAAGTCAGACCTTGGCAGCTAGTCATCCACAATTTGGGGCTCCTGGAGGCTGTCTAGGAAGTTCTGACACCCCAGGAAATCCAAGCTGCCAGAATGGCCTGAGTGAGCCTTTCTGCTTTGTACTGCCAGCACAGGGCAGGCTGAGCAGAGAACCCCAGAACCAACAACATCTCATGGGAACAACAGCAGAAAGTACCCTAACATAGCTGCCTCTCCTCTGCGGGTGTCAGGCACATCACCCCGTCAGACAAAGAGTACACTTGCACACACATCTCATCAGTGCTCTGCAAATTCTGTCTACAGCCCCACCATCTGTCCACATCTTCTTGTTCATGCTGTGATCTTGCAGACTGACCACTCATCATACCTCTTACCAGCCTATTGAGGTAAGTGTTATCTTCAGTCTGTGAAAGCATTATTGTGTATGAAAGTGTTATTATTTCAGTAGGCATGCACATAAAACACTATTTCTCTCTTAAAGAAAATCAGAACACCACTACCAGCAAAAATAAACCAACCAAATCAGAGTCAGTCAGTCTTTCTTTCTCTCTGGTCCGTCATAAGAAACTTGAATCACCCAGACAATCTATTCGTCTCCCAAACTAGAAGCTTTTGAAGTCTTTGAGGCTGGGACATGCAGCCCTGTTAGTCAATTCATGTCAGCTGTGCCCATCCACACTCCCCAGGAGGGCAGCTGCCCTTTGGAGGTCTTAAAGAGCCTCCACAATCTGTGATATATCCCCTGCACATAACACTCTCCAACACTTGGTAGCCATTTGTTGGCTTGCTGATGCTAATGCTCTATGAACTTTTATCAGATGTATTTATTACTACAGTTGTTAATGTTTTGGGAAGGCACAGGCTGGCTCAAGTTCAAAGGAGAACCACAAGAACAGAAAATAGTCCCTGAAGGCACTTATTTCAAGAGTCTGACTAATGCACCTTACTAAAGAGAAGGCTGAAAATGCAACTGTGGTGAGTGGGTGTTGATACTTAGAGCTGCAAAAGGTGTTTTAGTGCAGGGCTTTTCAGCTCTGCAGAGCAAGATCCAGTTTCTTGCTCTCAGTGCTAGAATCTTCAACAATATATGAAGTGAAATATATTCCTCAGAGGGTAATGTAATTAATCACTGGTGTTGGGGGGTGGGGCTTGTGTGATTAATTGTAATTGAATACCAGGGAACACAGGGGTCATCAATTAACTCACTGTTGTTAAAGTTTTTAAAAGAGAGAGAGAAGGCTGAGCTGCATCACCTGAGATGTGATGGTGTGTTGAGGAGAGTAGTGCAGGTGTGGGATGTGAGGTAGCAACATTTTGAGGCTTCTTTTCTAACACAATAGCATGCAGATCATTTGTGTGTCTGCAGTGTAGCCTGTGAGGGTGGCAGTGGAAAGATGTTCAAGGTCATGTTGTGATCTAAGAATACAAAACAATGAGGTGCTGCATCTTGTGTTACTACTAATGGATTTATTTGAATACAGAGCAGTATAAGAAACAACTGCAATCCCATTTAATTCCAGAGAGACAGGACTGCATGTACAAGAGCTTAAAGCTAAAAAATTTAAATGCATTTTGTCATTCTCATCTCTGCAGATGCTTTGTTCAGTGCTTATTAGCACAAAACTCATGCGAAGGAAAACAAAATGAAATAACTTGTTGCTCTTTTAGAATCTTAAATAGCTCACCTGTTCACAAGGAAGGGAATAGTGAGGACAACATGGGGCTGGTACTCTGGAGGACATGAAGAGCAGATGCTCTTTGTAGCCAAGGAGAATAAAAGCTTGCTTTTTCTGAAAGATGTCTTGCTTCATGGAAGATTTTTGTAGGCCAGGATGAAAATTACAGTTTAGGTGCTCTCCTAGTTCCTTTCTGTGGCTCTTTTTTTCCCCGAGCTCTTGGGGTGCTTATTTGTAGCTGTTTGCCAGGAACTCAGTGAACAAGGGAGACAAGAATTTTTCCATCATATTCTGTGTTCCTTTTAAAATCAAGAGGTTTAATTTACAATATTCATGCTACAAGCTGCTTAAATATTTTATGGAGTTTGGTATTTTTTCACACTCCTTATCACATTCGTAAGCATAGAATACATACATGCAGTGGACTACTTCAGACCATCCAGGCTGTTCCTTTAGTGTTCCCTTTGGAGAAGAAGAATGAAGACAAGAATTTCTTGCCATTCAGAGCCAGTGTGTTCCATACACTTGAAAGGATTTAGCACAGCTAAGAAAATACTACCTAAAACCGGTGAGAAGAAAAGGCAAATAGGACTTCAGATGTTCTTGCCTGGTGCCAAGCTGGGTGTGGAGCTGCTCTCCCTCTGCAGAGGGATGGGGCTAGGCTGGGCTGGGCAGCTCTGCTTTGCCTCCTTCTTCCCCCAGAAAAGGAAGCACTGGCTTGTCCTTGGGAGAAGGATCATCCTCCCTACTGACTTTGCAACAGACTTTGCTCTATTTTGATATTTCCGACTATTCTGCTCTGCTCCATCATCTCAGGGAATGCTTCAGCCCTGCCACCAAGCCTGGTTTGCAGGGACAGAGGAAGCAGTGGTCCCAGGAGAGGCTGGTAGGAGGGAGGCGAGGGAGTGAACAGAAGAAGAAAGTGTGTTTTATCAGCAGTTAAAAAAAAGAGAAAGAATCAAGGGTCTGTCAGCAACACGTTTGTCTCTTTAGTGAACTCTTGCCATGAAGAATATAATTAGATGTCCCTCTCTGTAGATTGTGCTCTTTTATTGTATAAAATTGTAACTGTAACTTGTTAGCAAAAATAAAATGAAGACATTAGAAGGAGCTATCCATTTGCAACATTTTTACTGGGAGCTGAATCAAGCCTAACTGAGGTAAGCAGAAAGGATTTTTTGCTCCGACCTTGCCTGGACTTTAGAAACTTAAACTGGAGACACATTGGGGAAATGAAGGTGAAATAAATGTATGTTTTTGCATATATATGCAGCAGTCACACAATCAGTCATATGGCAAGAAAGGCATGGACTGCAGTGGATCAAAGAGTAAGAGCCTAGCATGAGATTAAAGGGGGTTTAATTGCAAGCAACCAAAGTTTTATAATAGAGGTGATAATAATATACAGCAGAGGAAGGAAATGGCAAGGAACAGAAATGAGGATAAAATGCAAATAAAAGAGATCCTTTGATCCTTCTGGCTTGCTGCTATATAACAGAATTATTTTATCACCCACTTACTTCATTTCCCTTCCACTTTCATCTTACTTTCCTCTGATAGCTTTCTAGTTCCCCTGCCCTGACACCAAACCTGCTCTGCCTCACTCCACATGTGGCAGTGCAGTGCAGGATACATCTTTATCAAGTGCCAGTTCTAAATATGAAGCATCTTCAGTGAGGGATTGTACTTCTCATTTTGCTGCTGACTTTGGGAAGCAACAGAGCTGGCAGGGGGAGGAATACAGACAATCACCCCATGTAGTGAGCCAAATTGTCTAAGTTCAGCCTGAAAGGTCAAAACTCCTCACCACCGTTGTGGGAGAAAATGCAAATATTTAAAGAAAAGAGAACCCAAGAAAGAAGCAGCCTGGGAGTGGGATTTTGCAAATGCTTTTGAAAATTTCTGATTTTTTACCAAAGCTGCGGAAGTAAAAAAACATTTTCCTTCCTTCTTCCTTCCCTTTTTCTGTATCCTGTTTGGTTTCGTAGGTCAAGAGGTCTGGGTCCAGAAGGAAGGAACCAGTCCTTTTCTAAAGAAGATGTCATTTGAGTCTCCCAACAGAAATCTCTGCACTACAGCTCTGTAGAAAGCCTGGTCAGCCCTGGCTAGAAACTCAGGCTAAACTTGGTTACGTGAGTCACCGCTTCACTGACTTCATACCGCAGGCACGACGGGAAGCAACAGCGGCGATGCTGATAGGCACCAGAGCACAAAAGAGGGGAGAAATAACGAGAAGCAAAAATAAAGGGCCAGCTTCTCCTATGTGATGGCTAGAAGGTGTGTTGATGGCCTAAAAAAGACTTAAAAGCATATCTGGCATTGATTTCTGGGGGTGGCTTGCTCTCTGCTCACTGTGAGGGGGTGAGACTTTAAAGCACAGGATCTGCAGCAAGAAGGACTCTTGTGTTTGTGTTTGAGTAGCAGTTCCAGCTGTGTGGGAAGATGAAGGCATCCTCGATGTGCTCTGATTTCGGAGGGTGCACTGGGAAGGCCTTCTTCATACATAGTGTTTTTCTGCCAGTGACAAAAGACCAAAGCTGCAGAAATGAATTTGTTCCCTCTTCTGAGGTAGGACTCAGAGCCCCCTTTTTACTGAACACTAGTACCGGCACTGTTAGTGAGAGCCTTGTGTCTTTGAGGGTAGGGAATGCCTTGCATCATCCGGAGCGTAGGTGAGGTGTATCCCAGGGACTGGGAAGCAGGACTAGTGGGACAAGTATAGGTGTACCAAAATAAGAGTACCTAGTGCAACTGCACTTCAGAGTGGGGTAAGGATATGAGAATCCTGTTTTTGTCCAGCCCTCAGGCTTTGACAGTTCACTCCTGGCAGAGCTAGTAGTGTCTGCTTCCCGTGACCTTAAATGGGCTCACCATTGAGAGATGGTATTAAACATACTTGGGTTCCCACTTACTGACTCACTTTCTGATCCTCTGGAGCCTAAATGGAATGGGTGAAGTGATTTGAATGATGCGAGCAAGTGCCTAGAGTAGTGAATATTGAGATGTAGAGCATGTGCATCACTTCCCTGTGACAGCTGTGGTGTCCACCGTGCTGGTGTCGAATGGAGCAACAGCAAAGGTATCAGAAATGAGACAAAAGACTTGGCCTTCCACAGATTAATTAGTCAATGCTGTCAACCACAAGTAGTGAGAGAGGAATGCTCCATGCCTTGTACACAGTGAGATAACTCAGCATTGGTGATGGTACAAACACAGCTCTGACCTGCAGGGATGAAGGACAAGATTCCCAGCTAAAGCTGTTCAAATATCTTTGCAAGGAATTTAGATTAATCCTTCTCAAATTTAGGAACTGTTTTTACCTGATTGATTCACCATGTTTAAGTGTTGTGTAAGATGTAGGGCCCTTTGTGCTCAAGAGTTAAACAGGAAAGTTTAAAGGGGTGTGGGATGTGTGTCCCCTGGGACGTGCTGTGCTCTTTGTGTTCCCCTCGTTGCCAGCCCGGGACTGGAGGACCAGCCTATGGGTATTTCTCCAACCTCTCCGCGCTGTTGACTTCTGGCTACTATTTTTGGCGACTGCAGATTCCTTACATACCACAGGAGGTCAGCACAGGATAAGTTTTTACCTCCTCTGAATGGGTGGAAAAAATGTGTCTCGATCTCGAGACTGTGCAGTTCCCACTTGTTTCAATAGACCTGGTGAGCACTGCATTGCTTTTGGTAACAGTTGTATGTAACACAATTTTAGGCGGCGCATATTTTTATTCTCATCTCTCCTCAGGAGTGTTTTCTAGTTTTTTTCCCTCTTTTTCTGGATGTTCTCACTACAAAAATTAATTTTGTGAAAAGCATCTCTGAAACATATATACACACTCTCTTTCTCTCTCTCTCTCTATATATATATGTATGTATATACAGACACACACATATATATTATCACATGTATCTTTTTTATATCTATCTAGATAGATAGATAGATATGGAGCTTATAGTATTTAGAAGGCAAGCTAAAAAGCCTGCAAAGCTAGTTTAAAAGTCTGGGAAGGATGGGTAAGTTTGCTTTTAGCAAATAGTGAAAAGGGAATGTTGACAGATTACTGAAAAATACTGAAACAAATGTTTGATGGACTAGTGATCATCAGAGTCAGACCAAGACACTTGGAGCTATGGCCTTTGCTTGGTTAAAAATAATCTTGGTGGTGTAATCCAGTCTTTGGTAATGGGTCCTCCCCTTCTCACCATCTGTAACTTCTGGTTTTTTACAACCTGGAAAAAATCAATGAATTCTTGTCTCAGAGCAAGACACTTGTACTAACTACAGTGATCACAAGGCAAAGCTGAGACAGAGTAATGAGAAATTTGCTTGTCATTTGCCTTGCATTGAAATAAATGTGTTTGAAAACTCTTCTCCTTCCCCAGAAACTGAAAAAGAAAAAAAAAAGAGTTGTGTCTGTTCACGGTGGTAATGTCTGGGGATAAACAAACAAAATATAATTCCGGAAGGTGCAAATTCTTTTTCCTCTCCAAAGTTAAATTTGGAACATAAATCTTAGCATAATGTTTGCTTTTTATTTTGTAAGCCAAAAGGAGAAATGTAGCTTAGTCTTCAAACAATTTTTATTACTTAAATATTTTTCTTGGCATCATAAAAATGAGTGTGTGGGGGAGGGAGAAAAAAGTTGGCAGTTTAAGCAAATAAACTAGAAGATAATATGTTCTGTTAAGGGCACCAAAGTAATATTATTGTTCTCTAAGCAACATTTGCATTGCTAAGAAGTTTCTTCTGGTGCAGCAGATTTCCATTAGGACCTCATATCAAAAGTAATATTATAACACAATGATTCTGTAAGGCCACATTTGGAGAACATGTCTCAAATGTAATGGCATTAAGCAGGATGATGGCCAAGATGCAAAGTACAAAATGCACAGGTCATTTAAACAGAAATTGTTTTCTTGCAGCTAAGATTATTTGAAGTCTAAATTTGAATCTAATGAATAATTTTACTAAAAGGAATGAGGTTAGAGGAAGTTACTGATGCAGGTAGAGACAGACATTCTATCTCAAAATTTTCTATGGGAAGTACATGAGGATGTGAAGTATTTCTAAACCAAATGCACCTAAGCTAATTTCTTAGTGGAGGGAGGGAAGCATGGGTATTGAATTTTGGTCTAAAATGGAATCCCTTTAATGTAGAAAACATGACGAGATCTGTAATTCTGAAGACAGCTCATCTCTCCTCAGAAACATCAATTACAGCAGGGATTATTATCTCTGAAAGTGGCATTTAATTAGTCTGAAATATCACTTAAACGATTCTTTGGGAATTATATTACTTCAAATCCCTCTCTTTTTATATCTACAGGAATCAGCCATAGGATTCCCTACTCTAATGAGAAAAGTCAGACACCTTTGAGTACCTGCCTGGCAGGAGCAGGGCTGTGGACTCTTCCAATAGCAGCTCCTAGGAACGCTGCTCTCTCCAGCAGCGCCCGGGATCTGCTGGATCCATGCAGGCTCCGGAGGGACGGCTGGGACACGGCCAGAGCCGGTACCGCTTGGTGGGCAGCAGGGCGGGGCCGCTTGGCCAGAGCTGTTTCACCTCCGGCTCAGAGAACAGGTTCGTTTACAGATTTCCTTTGCGGGAGAGGTGACCGAGCGTGCCACGTGTGTGGTGAGGAGGTGCTGCTTGAAGGGAGGAAAATGCGAGCACAAGAAGAGTTATTAAACCACTCATTAAATTTAATAACCTTGCTATTTATATTGGAGTTGGCATTGCAACAGTGGGTAGGAATGCATTAGCCAACGGAAAATCTAAATATGACCTAACAAAGCTAGAAGGGGAGTCAACAATTTGGACAGAAATGGCATTAGTTTACACTTTTAGATTTTTTAAAGAAACTATTTCTTTTTTCAGGGGTGCCTCTCCAACTTGCAAGTTTCAGGCAGTAGCTTCATTAGCTTTACTATGGCAAATGCACATTCTGGTCAAACGATCCTTTGCTATTAGGAGTGTTCCTTGTTGTGCACAGGGAGGCTGCTCCTCAGCTGCCAGGCAAGAGCAGGGAAATGGAAGTGCTGCTTGCAGAAGGCATCAGGAAGAGCAGCGTGAGCCTGGAAGTGGGAAAACACAGTCGCCAGCTAAAGGCTGCACTTCAAATTCACAGGGGCAAAACAGAATTCAACATTCCTGTCCTGGGTGTCTTAGCTCACAGTGTGTGAACATCAGCCCTCCGATCAAAGGGAAGGAAATCAGCCCTGTTTGTAACGAAGTCAATGTGAAGGCTATCACTGGCTCCAGCTGGTCCTTGGTTGATGCACAGGCATTCATGGCTGTGAAAGAACTGAAGTTCACATAAACAACTAACAAAAGTTATACACAAGGGATTTATTACAGGAATAATTTGACATACTCCGTGGTAGTCAGATACAAGTGCATTTAATTAATGTTTTGTGGACATCATAACAGTCGGAATATTTCAGCTGAACAGTCAGTATTTGGCTGAATTCAAGCCAGTGCAATTCATGACATAACCAGAAACAGGGAGTTACAGGTCTACAATGAGGTTAGACTAGATAGCAACAGCATATTTATTGTCACATCAAAGCATTACAAAGTATGAAAGCCCAATATTTCAACTATCTCTAAAATGGTATTTGTACAAAGCTGTTGTAGATACTTAAATGTAAGGATTCATCGCATCAGTAATAGACAATGACTTTATTTTTGAAAGTTATTTGAATATTCAAACTATTTGGGGCAACAAGAAGAAATGTAAACATCTGACAGTCCTTTGATAGTCCCTTCTGAGAAAATACATTGTGTGCCACAGGAAAAGTGCATTCTAACTGGTGTGTCTGCTATGGCCAGTTTGACTCACATTCACTTAGCACCAGGTATTTATCCATTTCTGCAGTAAAAAGTTAGAAAATCTTTGTATTAACTCAGAAAAGAGAAAACAAAGTCAAAAGTTTTTTTTTCTTCTTCTTTCTTTAGAGGAACAACAAGTAAATTAAAAAAACCCACCCAACATTTAAACAGTTACCTCTTATGTACAAAGGAACCAGGAGCTAGCAAAGCGCATAGCCGCTGAACAGTCTTTATTATTTTTTTTCTTCAGGTTCATCTACCTGAATATATGAGTTTATTTACAGGTGGACAGGTATCCACAGAAGTAATAATCAGAATTCTTCTATTTGGCTAAAAGTTGTATAAAAAAAGACAAAACACTTTGTTCAAATACTTTCCAAATATATATATATGTATATATATTAAAAGTATTCAGTATTTCCATCAGTGCCAGAGTTGGAAGCTCTTTCTCATAAAAAGTTAACTTTGTGATAGTAAGTGACAGCAAAGGACTGACAGTGTCAGTCAGAGCTTTGATTTGAGGGACTGCAGCTGGAGCTACCCCAGGCCCACTGGGCAGTTGCAGATTGCGGGGAGAGGAATCTGTGTCTGTCTGTTGCAGTGACAGGCCACATCCTGGTAAGGGTGACCTGCTGCTCCAGAGAGCCTCCCACTCACACTGGACAGCCCTGTGCAACCCTCTGGGGCAGGTTCTCTTTGAAAACAACAACCCAAAAACCTCTGAAGTAGTGGAAATATTCTTTATGCAAATGAACAACTAGCATGGGCAGGTAGCTCAGTAAATGGAAAAACGTTAATTGCCACACTAATTCTTGTAAAGAATGTAAAATTAAAGACTTAGCCCCTCAAATACAAATACATATCACAAAAATATTTTTCAATTAAACATAACCTAGATGAGTGCAAATCTCTGGATACATAAGAATATGACTGCCTTCATACTGGTATCAAATATTTAAACAGTTTGCATATAAACAAAATCTTTGTTGTTGAGTCCATGCTTGCTTTATTCTAAAGCAAGAATATTCTTAATACTTCTACTTTTTTGGTCTTTCTTCCTGTAGGATAAAGTGTAAGAATCACACTTCATTCATTGACTAGACTTGGCTGATGCATATTACAGCAACAACCCAAAATTTAAGTAAGAAATGTTGCAAGCAATATCTGTTTCCTCTATTTAATATTTATTAAAACCAGCTACAAGACATCCATTTCCCATCTTTTCTGCTCCCTTCCAACAGAAGGTACACTAAACCCAAGCTCTGATCCTTTGTCCCTTGCACATCCCAGCCCTGAGGTCGATCAGTGATTAGGGTGAAGGGCTGACATTTCGGCCACTGCATTACCTGGGGCAGCAAGCCTCAGCACTGAGACCACAACCCCAGAGGAGCCATCCCTGCCTTCCCAAGCGTCGCAGGGCACCGTGGGGATGTGATGCTCAGAAGGAAACCGGGCTGCTGGGGTGGCTGGAAAGGCTGTCCCGAGGGGGAGGATGGTGTCTGCAAGCCCAGGGGCAGTGGCCTCCTCCTTGGCACAGCTGGACCGAGTGTGGCTGTGAACTGCTCCTGACCCCATGTGGGAGCAGCTGCTGATCCTGCTCAGCTGCCCCAGTGTCCAGGATCCTGGGCCAGAGTGCGAGAAGTGCTGGGGCTGGAGCAGCTCTGGCACAGGGAGCACAGACACATCGCTTTCTGTTTGGCCACGCTGGGCCTGGGAGCCCAAACTTGTCCCCCAGAGCATGTCAGGTCCCTGACTTGGCCACAGGTCCCCAGCCACTCTGCTCCTTGGGCTGTGCAGGTCAGCATTCCTCTGTCCTGCATCTAAGGTTTTTGGAGAGCAGAAACAAGACAGGAGATGCTAAAGGAGATGGGAGCACCTTCAGCTCCTAAAGTTTGGGGGTTTCTAAGCTAGGGGAAAGGTTGGAGTTGAACTGATTCAAAATATAGTATGCAGCTGTGTGAAAATGCATAGTTTGTACATATACATTCATTTACAAAGACCAAAGGAAGGTCCTTTGCTATGTAGTTTAATCACCACCTGCTTTAACAAAAATGAGTGACAAAGCTACAGGAGGTCAAACACACAGCTTGGGAGTTAATGCTAGCTGAATGGCATTTCCCAAATAGAGAATTAACTTTTCCTTTTGCTTTTTTGGGATAATTTAAAGTAGTTTTTCCTTTGAAGTCTGTTGTTTCTCTAATCATGTATTTTAGGATTTCAAGAGATTCCTATTCAACCGTGGTCACCTCAGTAATGACAGACCCTGCTTTGAGGGTTGGCAAGAAGTAAAAGCCCCATAAGACAAGCAAACCAACAGAAACGTGGTTTAGCTATGGTGTGTGAACTAGATCATGGTTCTTTTAAACTGCTGAAATTCTGCTTTAGTAGTGAATAGTGCTTTTCTGTTGTTTTGGGTTTTTGGTGGGGTTTTTTTTTTTTTTTTTACAATAGCTGAGCTAGTATTGAGAAAATCCTATGAGTTTGCTCACTTTCCTTTTATTTAATTGATACTTTGGAACCTAGCTACTTCCAATGAGGAATGTCTGTTGTCCTGAGCATCCCTGAACATACAACAGTAATGAACCAGGCAGGATGGGCTTAAATTGAGAAAATCTTGGTCTAAATTATCTATTTTAATGTTGTTTTCCATTTGCACTTTTTCTGAAGAAAAATTTGTCACTTGTGACACTAATTTTGCTGCTAAATGTAACTTTAACAAAGATCAGTACTCTCTGCTAATCAACATGTTCTATAAATATTTAATTCAGCAATGGATTGACTTTTCTCATGATACTTTATTTTCATGTTTGTTTTGTGTACTTGATTTTTACCTAGCATTTAACTTAGATTCTTCCTTGCAATTTTTATTCAACCATATCTATGGAAATTTCCCAAAAGCATTTTTGAAGCTAGAAAAAGGTAATAATCAGATAACCAGGATTCACATGGAGGAGAGTAAAATTATCTAAGAATATTTTGCAATCTAAAGTCAAGAAACATTGCCTGTTGCTTAGTGAACTGATCATTCACTGAGAAATGGAAAAGTAGTAAAGATTTTTTTGCCATACAATGAATATTAGAAGTGCAAGAGGGTGAGATTTGCTCATTCTAAAATGCATTAACTAGAAACAAATTATTCATTACCTGAACTACTTGAGTAACTTGAGAAAAAAACACAACAACTTCTCAATTTTTATAAAGTTACTCTGTACAAAGCTGGTTTAGTGTGTTAATAAAACTCAGGAGCTCATGCTTAGCAAATCAAGAATTAAGTAGTCATTCTTTAAAATTTCAAGTGCAAGCAGATACTTCTCAGTACCTTAACTATTTTCATTGACTTTTAGGCATTAATATGCACATTGCTAATTTTGCAAATGTTGTTAATTTAAGAAAAACATTGAAAATGTTTGGAGTGTCCTGACTTGTACTGAGAATGACTCCCTAGGTATCTGAAGTCCATTGGAAGTGCTCTTGGTTCAGTAGGCAGAATTAATTCACATGCAGACACAAAGATTTTAACACTTTTTTTCACATGAAATAACAACAAAATTCTCAGAGGAATTTTGGAGGGCCCAAGTCCATGTGGATTTGATCCAGTGCTAAATCACTTTCAGTGGCAATGGATTGCAGAGGCTTTTTAATGAGTTATGGCGAAGGTCCTCTGAATTCATGAGCTCTCCCCAGCTCCTGGTGTTACAGGGAACTATGGGAGTTTGACAAACGTCTGCACGGTGGCATTTTGTGTTTTTAATATTTTAAGAAAGAGAAAAGCACCTGCTTCTTGCAAGAAACAGGTTTTTTGCTATGTGCAAGTCACTGTCCGTGGAAGCCCCGTATCTAAACATGCTGTGTCGGCCCACAGGCTGCCCCCAGAGGGCAGAATCAAACCAGACTGCGAAGGAATTAGCACCTTCAAGTCTTCTCTTCTAAGCCTTCCTTCAAACATACATGGAAATACAGCGACCAGTCAGGCCACAGAGCTGTTGTTTGTGCTGCCTGACAGACCATGATCTTGGAGAGGACCTGTCACTGCTCTTGTTCCTCAGCTGAACACTGACTGTTTTCAGAGACACCCTGTGCTTACTATAAAGGTTTTAAGCCTAATTCCCCCCATAATTCCAAGAGCTGAGCTTTGCTGTGCAGCCCTCATCTCTGTGGTAGGATGGAGAGGTGACATCAGTCCGTGCTTCTCTTCGGCACAGGTATCACTGACGTTAAGCACAAAGCTTGCACACCACTGGCAGTATGCTTGCCTCACTCCAGGGACTCCTGGTGGTCCCTGGAAGGACCCAACAGCTTTGCAGCGTGCACAGGTACCTGGATCATGCCCATCTTTTGTAGCATTTTGGTGGGGTTGACTAAAAATGGCAAGGTGAGATATTTGCAATTCAATATGAAACTACACCCAGGCTATTGGAGCAGCAGGTAACTAATTTCTACTTTTACCTATGGATGTAGAAATGAGCAGAATGTCTGGAATCCTCTGAAAAGTAACTGGGGTCTCTGGGAGGTGACCAACTAAGAATTTTTGTCAAGAATAGATTTCACATGACTTCCAGGCTGTACGTGATCTGTGTGCACACATGCTCAGCATGAGAGGGGAGCCCAGGAACGAATCACCCTGGGAACAAAATGAGGATCACTGTCTGTCTCTCCCCTCTTCACTGCCATGTGCCTTGTTTTCCCCACTTTTCTAGGTCTCATTTGGAATAAACAGTTTGGACAAAGTGAAAGTCAAAAAGGTCTTTATTTTTCAACATACTCCACAAGATTTAAAGGGATTCTGTGCTGGGGCAGAGTAGCTGTTTGTAGCTGTTCTTTGTTTAAAATGCTGAAACTGGCATCTACAAATTAAGATAAACTACATGCAATAGTGTGAGCGCTGTAAGCTTAACACCAAAACCAGAGGGAAAATGAGTTCATTGGCTCACTTAGGAGCAAAAGGATTGTCTTTAGGACAATAGCTCCCAAAACCAGTGGGGATGAAGTCAGAAAAAACCAAATGGAAATACTATTGCCAGCCCAGCAGTGGGCCTGCAAGTTTGGAGAGCTGCTGTTTAAAGCAGGAAAAGCCTTACTGTCCTATGGCTTCTGCTGGTGCCTTGTACTGGCACGAGTTCAGCCCCTGCAGAGCCCAGGGGCTTCACAGGCACAGCACTGCCACAGCACAGGGAGAAACACAGCTCCTGGGTGCTTTGGTTAAACTCAGTTCCACATTTCTGTGAGCTCTTGGCATTTTAAACTTGCCTATTAAACAGTTGCACACCTCTTTAAACTAGATGAGGCTATTTTTTAAACACTTATCAATTAAACTAATGCAGGTTTTGCATATAAGGAAATCTACCATCTAGAACTTTGTCTCCTCCTTATTCACATTCTAAGCTCTAATATTTCTCAATGTATCATAAAAAAATGTCTCTGACCCAAACAGGTTATTTACTGTATTTTATGGAACTTCCATTTTTATAAAAACATCTTGGTTTCATGGTTAATTTCAAGTTAAAAGTAGATTAATAAAACCTTTACTGTTTTGTATATCAAAAATACATGGCCCAAAAAGTGAAAAAAATATATAAAGTGCAATACAGAGCAAATTAAAGCTCAGTAATTTTACACTGAAGTGAAAGCTGAAATACTCTGGTTCTAAAAATAACAATTCAGAAAAAGATGTTTTAAAAAAAGATTTACTTTATACTCTCTGAAACAAGATTTGATGGGAAACAAAGGAAGAACAATGTATGCAGGCAGGTATTTCTCTTTTGTGATTGAAGCAAGACAAAAGGATGTGTGGATCTTCTGCAAGCAGAATGTTTTAGAAATTCCCTACTCATAAAAACTGGGCAGTTGGGTTTTTGGTTTCCTACAGCTGCTTAACCTGTGCCAAATTCACACCCTTCTATGATGGAAATACTTTTCTTACGTGAGGTAATATGAGTAGCAGGTGACAAGAAAATATGCTTACTTTTTCAGTTTAAAAAACCCCACAGTGCAACTGATGCTGATGCTCCTCTTTCTTCAGTTACCTGATGACCCTTTACCTCTTCCCCAGCATTCCCATCACTATTAAATTGACACTGTAATAAAAAGAGGCTGAAAAACTGTGCTAGCAAAGCAGTTTCCTATTTGTTACCAAGTCCGGGTAAGAAGTATACCCTGATTCTCTGTGGCCCAGAAATCTACAGAGGCCATGACTTCCCAGCTCCTAAATGAACCTTGCAGGGACTGAGATTACCCTGAATAATTCCAGACTGGTTCCAGGGAGGAGCAAGGTTTAGTAAGGTTGTTTTTCATGTCCCTGAACTCCTCCAATGTCTGCTTAGCAAAACCATGGCACAATTAAGATGTAGTCCTAAGACTCATTGCACATCCAATTATTGATTCAACTCCTCTCTCTTCCTCATGTATTTGATTTCATATCAAAATCAATGCCACCAGCTGTAAGTGGAGCTCTCCTGAGCTAGCTGCTGTAGGAGGATGTGCATGTCCAGGTCCTTAGACAGACTCCAGACAAGAGTGGGATAAAGGCAGTATTACCATGCCTGCCACATGAAAGAGCAGAGGTGCAGAACCAGCAAGCCATAAGCTATCTAGCATTTTATACAGACCTACACTTACAGGACTAGCTCAAGCCATGATATTTCTCACTAGAAATGTCTCTGCCGGGGATAGGAAGAGCTTTTTCAACAGCAGCACAAGCTTATGTTACCTTAATCAGCTGTGGAACTGCAGTGTGAGGCAAAATGCAGAGGTCTAAATCTAAAATAATATTCCCAAACTCCATGACTGACCAAGATAATGGCTGGTTCCTTGCAAACACAGCAGTGGATGGTGCTGTGTTAGAAATGCCAGAGGAAAGTGATGGGACAATGTCCCCTTTATAAAAGTCTACTTATGAAACACTAACTTAGGAAGTCTAAGTGCTGGGAAAGAACTGGAAACAACCTCCTTTACCTGGGGGTCAAACTTGGTTTAGGGCTCAGTGCTGGGTTCTAGCAATTCTTTGGGAAAAACCTGGTTAAGGTTACAGGGCTCTGTGAGAGCACCCATGGGAGATGCAGCATGGCTCTGGAAGGAGAGAAGCAACCATGCCTAATTCAAAGTCTGATGATGCTGGGACTTATTCAGTGACTTTCTGTAACATAAAAGTTACCCTACAGTTTTATTTTAATCACTGAAAAAGAGACTATTAATCAAAAGGCTGTTCTGTAGTATGAACATGTCATGAATGCATGTGGATAACCAACCTCCCTCAAGCTGGACACAGCAAAGGCAGCGTTTGAGCCAACAGCACATGGACAATGGTGGTGACTCTCTTCACCACAGGCTGCCCATCCTGGATCCCATACTGAGGAACTCCCTTCTCCCTGGGGCTGGTATCAGTAAGATGGTTTACAGGCTGAAGACCACCTGTCCAACAGCTTTTAAATCTGTCTCTAAGGGACACATCCAGAGTACTGCCACTTTGCCATTACTAGAAACTCTTCAAAGAGCCCTGCACATATGCTGAAGTATCCATCCCTCTTAAAAAACTGAATGCACAATTCTCAAGCCCTCAGAAAGGGAGATTCACAATTTCACAGGCCCAATTCCAGTGGAAACTACACAAACCCCCTCCAATGTGCCTTTGTTCTACAACCTTTACCTGTGTGAACAGCCCTTGTGAATGAAGTTATTCACAGGAATAACTGGAACTCTCCTGAGAAAACCTGTTCAGTTTTGAGGGCTCAGCTCGTTACAATGTGATCTGCATTCTGCTCTTAATTGTGTAATAAGACTTTTTATAGGCTTGTAATTTATGAATTTAAAAAAACCCCAAAACACCAAAAATCAACCACAGAACTTCTGTAATTGACTGCTCAAGACTAGTTTCCTCCTATTGGGATCCAATTCTGAACAATTTTTTTCAGGTCTTACCTGACTGGCTCAAGCCTCTTTTGACTAATGTCTCTGAGTTTGCATTTTGGCCCTTTGTTAGAAGTCAGTCAAACAGGGAAACAACCAAACATCCTCTGTTCAACAGACCTGATTATTTCTGTCTTTCAATTAATTCTGGACTCACAGCACAAGACCAAAACAGTAAGAGATGGGACAATGATGTGCATTTCATTATTTATCAGCAAAAAAAACCCCAAAAAACCCTAATGGGGTGAGATAGCCAGATACACCGAACCTGGCAGCCTGTATTCCACCAACCCTGCAGTGCACATGCAGAGAAAAAAATATGTGAGTGGAGCTTTTAGTTTGATTGTTCACATCTTTTTCGTACTCGACAATGAATCCTCAACACAATCTTTTCCTGTAATGTTCTGTTTGTGTGAACCCTCCACTTAAGTTGGAGGAGGTATCATTCAGACTGTACAGCATCATGAACTCAATTTTGAAGTTTTTTTCAAAATAATATCATTCAAGCCAAATATTGGTAATTTAGGAATGTTTTCACCATCAGAATATAAACAAAAATCCTGTGAGAAAATGCAGGAGACAAATCAAGGGAAATTCCAGACTACATTATCTCTGTAACCAAGGGCAGTAGAGTTTTTTCAATAACCCAGAATTTGTATGGCTTAGTAAAGGTGTTTTAGTTTACTTTTGTCATGCAAAATAACATACCACTAGTCTACGTGATTTATAATTTCTCCTCTCCTCCTTTTGGTTCTCAGGAATTTCCAAATTCTATTTAATAATGTATAATAAAAAGTCATAAAATTAAACCAACATTATCATTCCAGAGAGGTAATAAGAGAGAAAGTCAGTTTTCAGAGACTGCACATTTGCAGTGATGTACAAACACACATCACTTGTTTCCCTAATTTAGCCCTTTGAAAGTATTGCACCTGGTTAATAAGGCTACTATCTATTTTCTTCTAACACTAAAAATTACACATAGGCAACATCATTTGTGGCTTAAAAACACAGTATTCCTAAAGTTTTTAGGTTAACTCATTTATTTCCTTGTATACTCAGAGCTCCTATGCTTCCAGTTGCCTGGAGGAGTGTTGAGTGTACAGGAAATACAGATGGAACAAGAGAAATTAATCTAATGTGACCTGCTGATCATGCATTTTTTTCAATGTGCTCAAGCAAGTTTCTTTGAGCTTGATGTCAAATACATACCTTTTACAAACCTAACCAATGCTTTCATATACTGAAATGTATAGCTGAACTTGCCTCTTTTTTACCTTCCGCTTTGCAAAAAATCGTAATAAAAAAAGAATTCTCTAAATTTGTCTTCTAAATACAAGATAAATTGCATAAACCCAGGGAAAGGTAGATTGTCCCACAAAGTGCGTATTTCAAACAAAGCTATAGGAGTATCTGCTCTTGCCAAGGCCTGATTTCAGAGGAGCTCAAAAATGTGTGCCAAACTTTAGAAACACAAGGAGTCTCATCAACAAACTCCACAAGTGGAGGTAAACACATACTCAAGTGCTCTGATGAACCTAAGCCTACATTTTATTCCTGTAATACCAGCAGTTCTATGTCTGTGCAGTCATACTTCTTACTTTACAGACTATGTTTTCCTCTTCCCTGAAAGATTTGTTGGCATCACTTTAAGGATTAATTACTGCAGTGAAACACTGATACTAAAAATTCTGATACCGTGTAAATGCTGTTTACATTTGTAAGTTGTAATACTGAAGATCCTGATTTTTATTCACTTCACTATACACATTTGGGAAGTTGCAAAACAGAGTGCCTGGACACAGGAAAAAGAATTTAGAGGAAAAAATTATTATGGATCGAAAAAGATTTTTCAGTGTAAAAATGAAGCAAAACTGAGAATTTGAAAAACTCATGGAATTTCTAAATCCTAGAGCATGGTTCAAAACCTTGGGTTTACTGAAGCCAATACCTCTACAGATATGAGAAAAAATATGTGATGACATGTTTTCTTTTAATTTCATGTAGAATTAGCCCTTTGCAAAGCACAGTACACAACTCTCCAGGATATCATGCTGACATACTGCTTTTTTGCTTGCTGAAGTCATTTGGTAAGAAGTAATTCAATTATAAACAAAGCATATTTTGACCAAGCAACTTTATAGACAAGAAGCCTTTATATTTACAGTAGATCCTGAAAAGATTTACACAAATGTATAGATTTACATTATAATCAGGTTATGGTTCAAGCTATTTTTCTGTATTTTTATATAATTTTTTTTGTATTTGGAAATTCCTAAGCTACAGCATTAAGTAAGATTCAGGTTCATCAATTAGTGCTTCATTCTAATTTTAGTAATTCAAGTAGTGACATATTGCTCAATTTTGCCTAAAATAGAAAAAAAAAAAATTTCTTAGCCATCTTTCATTCATTCAAATAAAATTGCATCCTGCCTCTACAGCCCTCTCACCTTCCCTGAGGAAATCTGTATTAACAATTTTTTTTCCTGTCTTCTAGAGGCATTTTTTTACAAACATTTTAGTAACTTTTGTTTATCTGGCTATTACCATTACACAACATATGCTAATTGATGCTGGGTATCACATGCTATAAGGACTCCAGAATCAAACCTGAATTTATAACCAGATTGGCAAACAGTAAATATCAACATTCAAAGATTTTAGAATGTTTAAGTCCATCTTCAGATTTTAATTACATTAAGAATTCAGATTTAATGCTGAAAGAGCATTCATATTGCTAAATTTATTTCCCTCAAGGGTGTATTAGAGATCTCACATTCAGATTCAAACACAGAAGGAGAAACATTGTTGGTGTCAAGATGTGTCAAAAAAACAGCAGAACACTGGCTTGTTACTAAATTTACCTATTCCCTTCTATTTCATCAGCTGAAGGAATTCTTGCTGTGTGAACACCAGAGCAACCTCTACTTTCTTCTGCCTGGTGCCATCAGAAACAGGCTGATCTCTGTTCTCAGGGTCTTTCTGCATTGCTGTTACAAATGGTCTGCATGAAGCACAAAGAACAGGATGAGTGGTTTTTGTACTGAGGAATAAACTCTAGACGTTGCACGTGAAGATGCACACCTCCTTAAATCCTGCATTTGGATAGAACTGAGAGCACTGTCAGTGTGAGAGCACTGTAGTGCAAGATGGAAAGAGCAGTTCAAGTGGGCAATCTCAAGTACAGGTGTACATTGGCTGTTTTGCAATCTTGAAGGTTTTCCAGCATATGGATGCAAAGAAAGGCTGCTCACATCTAGCAGACAGGGTATTTAAACCCTCAGCTTGATTTCTGCCCATGACTTCCTTCTAGGTGTTTTCTAAAGGTGCCATAAAACTCTGCTGAACTTATATTAGAATAAAATCTACACTATGATGCTTTAGAACTGCTTGGTTATTTATCAGAAAAATCCTGACAAATGCAGATTAAATCCCATATACCATATAGTTCCAGGGCTACCACCTCACAGGAAGATTGAATAAAATAGAAGATCAAGATGAGACTTCACAAATGTTTCCTTAACACAATACTTCTAAGAAAAGGTGCAGCCCAACTTTCTCCAGCAGATGCCTCTAACTTTGAACCAACAGAAGGAAGCCGCACTGGAAACCTCCAACATCTCTGCAAATGGCAGGCAAGCCTCTAATTCCATGCCCTGTTTTTGAGATGTTGTTCCAACACATTTACAGGCAGAAGAAAGAAATCACTTTGTATGCCAGACTTACAGCGATTGTCCTGGATTCTCGACAGGGCCATTTTAGCTGGTCCCAGGCCACAGCAAGCAATAGAAAACCATCCCAACATACTGGATCAGAATGAATGACAAAATAAAGTCTGTGCCAAGAGCATCTGGGACTGGAATCTAACCCGCAGGTTCTACAAGAGCATTTGGTTAAAGCTTTACCTCCTGTTGTGCTGCCTATCTAGTCATTACTGTGAAAAACGAAAGGGAGAAGGAATAACGACAGTGATGTCGGTGGCAGCCAATGGCTGCAAGGAACCTGTAGATAATTACACAGCTACTGTTCATACATAGCACACTGTTCATATGAAGCGTTTTGGGAAAAGTAATTGGACAGACAGGCATTCTGCTCAGCTTATTCACACAAGCAGGGCTGACCTGCCAACAGGTACATGCTAGGTGATGACTGGTATTGGTTAAAAGTGTAAACTTGCAAATTGGAACAGAAGTTTTACTCACTTTGCATCTTGTATATCCTGTTGCATTTGTGCAAGGCACTAGAGAATCAGGCACATTGTTTGTGTAGAAACTGTTTTATGAGTAAGATGATCTGAGTTTTAATGTTCAATAGATACATAGAGGAGCAGTTGGAGCACAGTCAATATTAAAAATTGCCATTAAAATTTGCCACTTCTAAAATGATCTCATTTTCCAGATCTTTGGGGGATGGGGTGAACGGGGAATTGGGAAATAGCTTTGTTCTAACAAGGAAATTCCTAAAGAAAAATACTTAGGATCAATACAGTTATCTCCACTCTGATACTGATGTTGGCAATTTCTGTTACCAACATCAGTATTATTAACAATAAAACAGATCCTTACATTTTTTTTTCAAGTTCTGGCTCTTGACATAGATGAATGAACCCATGTCAAATCCCTGTAGCACACAGAGACTCCATGATGCGTTCAGGACATTTCTTCCAACTTCTCTGGGATGTCAGAGACAACGACCTACCTCCCACAGAGAAACCAAAAACCAGAATTGGCATGTAATGATGACAATAAATGACCATAGCATTCAGGCTAGCTCTTCCTCAGGAGAACAAAGAAATCTGACTGTTTCGGAGTGGTCACTGCAGAAGTGCGAGATAAATCAGGTGTCAGGAGGACAGCGATGAAGCCCAAAGCAACATAGAAGCAAGAGACTGAAAAATGGAAGAGATTACTCCAGATTATGATCAGTACTGCCAGCAGAAGGAAGGCTTTGCTGACCTTTCTGTTCTTGCTGGCTATGTGAGACTCACAAAGGGGATCTTGGCAGGCGCTGAACTGCTTGTGCAACACGAACTAATTGGAGTTCAAAGCACAAAGCGACCGCAGAACTCTTTATGTGGGGCCAGGTGGCAGAGCCGTCGTGCTATTGCCAGCCTTGGTTCAGACATGGTACCTTCTTGACAAGTGCCTACTTACGAATCAAAATGCCACAGCCATAAGATCCAAAACTAATTTAATATAAACCATTGATTAAAGGTTGTGTAAAAATATTGGTAATTTAGCTTTGTCCTGGCAGGATTTATCAATACCTTCTGTTCTCTGCCTTGTTAACACCAACTCTCTCTCCTGTTTTGATGGTTTGTGGCTTTAGTCCCTTACGTAATCCATATCCAATTTGTACCAGAGGGCAATCTGGTCTGGTGACAAAACCATTCTTCGGTGCAGAAATTCATGAAGAATTTTCTTATTACAATAATTTGTAAAGTGCCCTCAGGAAAGGTGCTCACAATGCCATGACATTATAGAAACAATATACAATCCGATACATTATTTTCAAAAAAATCCTCCAAAGCAAAAAGGAGGAGAACAACAAATATATAGGCAAATACTGTTAGTTTAACAACAGTCAAATTAATTATGGAATGCTTTATAGTCTTGGAGTGCTTGTAAAAATGGGAGGCGGGGAACAAATTGGCAGAAACATCTCGGGAAAGTCCCAAACTTTTAAAGTTCTATCAAAGTAAGTACACCATCAGTGAGCCCAGAGTTTGAAGATGAAATGTCTGTGAATTACTATGAGGTATTTTACTGTGGAAATTGAAAAAAATACAACATGTAAAGAAAACCCATGTTTTACTAAGAGGAAAGAGATAATATAGAATCTATGTATATCCACTGACCCTTAGTGTCTTTTCTTTTTGTAAAGAAAACAATCTTTCTCCTCCCTGTTAATTCCAGATTTTATATACACATATAAAACTGTATAATATATATAGTTCTACATGTATATATAAACACACATACATAAAAAAATACTCATACACACTCATGTATATATCTCAGGGTCTTACTGAATTTCAGAGTCTTTTTTTAATGACTTAGAGAACACAACTGGGCAAAAAAATCAAGTAATTGCATGCATGCAAGCGTATCTTGCCACTTGTGCATGTAAATTACACAATTTGTAAATAACTGCAGAAATAGCATGCTCAAATTAGGCACCTGATTGCCCAATTAACTTAATCACAGAAAATCAGATGATAACCTTCAGTAGCTCCTATTATACATTTTTCTTTCCAGTGCTACCTTACAGAATCCTTAGTGTATATTCCAAACAACTGCATTGTTATTTTGTGCTTTTACAAAGACACAAGCAGTGCTACACACTTAATAAAGCTATCAAGTGAACTTTGGACCAAATTTTAGAAAGTTAAAAGATACTTAAGTATGGATACTTAAAAGTCCTCTCGTGAGAATGAGACAGCTTAGACAATTTAAAAAAAAAAAGAAGTAGAAAAAGATTTGGTCTAATTTCAATTTGTTCAAATGTTATGAAAAAAAATAACCCAGGCATTTGTGGCCCTTCATGCCTCTATTAAAAGGCAGTTTTGCTTCTGTGTCTTTGATTTTTTTAAGGTGTCTTGTTTTCTTTAACAGGCAAGTATTATTTCGCCATATACATTCATTTCCTAGTAAATCCTTCCTTTATTTTTGCATTGGAATAATCATTAATTAACAGTAATTTGATACAAGTGGACACAGAACACCAGGTTGCTGCATTCCAGTGTATACTTCCTAATGGACAGAGAGAAACTGAAGTACCCAAATCAATCCAAATACTGCAAGTAGGAAAACTTGTTAATTCGTATATCAAGATCAGTTAAGAAATGGTCTTTTACCACAAATATGTTGCTCCTTTGCTGTTGTACTTCTTTTTCTGAGATGATGTTGTGGAAAGGGGGTATTTTCTCTACCAATTTTTTTCATCAAATAGATCTTAGTAGCTTTAATAGAAAAAGCTGAACAAACCACTATCTTAACAACAATCTCTCAAATAAGAGAAAAGGAAGCAAAAGCAGAACTGCTGGGTTGGATTGTGTCCCTGAATAGATATTACATATAATCCTAGTGGCTGCATTTACCAGTTCTTCACAGGCCTCCTGCAGCAACAGCTGTGCTGGTCCAACTGTTCATCCCCCCTCAGAAAGGGAAGAGTAGTAAGAAAAAGTACTGGAACCCCATTATATTCTTGTGGATTTCAATCAAGCATCACTGGATTTCTTTCCTCAAACTTCTCGTGACAATATCTGCTTGTGACTTGCCATTGCTGCTTTTCTTCCTCTAGAGGATCAAAATCCAATTTGGTACTTAAATTACTTTGTTCCACTCCAGTGGTCTGTGCCTGGTTTAAAAATCTTCCAGGAGTGCTGCTTGTCCTTCTTGTAAATTCAGACTTTGCTTTTCTCCTATAAACAAACAAATGGAAATCCCAACTCTTCCCCACATCCCCTTTTCAAAAATATAATCGTGATCATTTATATCAGGAGAATTATTGGCAGTCTCCAGTCTTAGTACAGCTTTTGTTGAGAAAACTGTAGCTTATATGACTCTGAAGTGTTTATTAGAAAGCTTTCAAAAAGAGATCTTCGTTTCAGGAAAACAAAAAATGTTCAGTTTAGCAAATACAGACGTTCACAGCAGAGAGACTGAAATGGTTAAAAATGATCCTAAGGAGCAAGTAGCTCACAGAGTTAGCAAAATAATTAACTTTTTCCTTTCTTTTACAGAAGAACACTAATAGCTGCTCTGATTTCCACACTTACTAAGACAGATTTTGTTGTGTGGTCCTTGGTTTTACTTTTTTTTTTTTTTTCCTCTATTGCTCCACACAGGTTTTAATTAGTGCTTCTCCTTGGCTACAAGTGCTTCACTTTGAAATACAAAGCTCTTAAAAAAAAACCCAAAAAAACCCACCCCAAAAAACCAAAACCCCCAACACCACATCACTGGAGGGGAAAATGGGAAGTGATACAGTGCAGCTGCAGCAAGCTCGTTCTGCTGTTGTCCTCCCCCTCCCCAAATCCTCTGCATAATTTCAATTGTTAGTCGATGAACCTTTGGCAGGCCTTCTTCCATCGGCAGGCAGTGCACCACATATCTCTGTTCTCCATCCCATAGACCTTCCGACACTTTTTCCCCTCCCCTCTAGGCTTCCTGTCGGAGAGAAAGGGAAGCTCATTAACGAGATGCTTTAGTAGCTTTGCTTTTCACCCTAAGATCAGGACAACAAATTCAATGGAGTGCAGCAAGCAGAGAACCCTGGGTGTTTCAGGGGATTTGGGCTGCTTTTGTGTCAGCTGGGAGTTGATGGAGCGACAGACAGATGTATGGCCATGACTCCATCATTCTCAGGGACCAGGCCTCCTCGCCTGGCTTCCACAGCCTGCTCCTCTGTCATACAGCCCTGAATTTAGCCAGCAACTAAACCTGGACTAGAAAAATTATACTTTAGCCACATGAAGTGCCAAGCCATAATGGGCAGTCATAGCTATTCTACAATATAGGCTACGCCATGTCAGGCTAAAGTGCTGCAGAGCTGTAGTAAAAATATTTGGCATAGCGCAGAGCAGTAGACCTTGACCACCAGCACATATCAGCTATGCCAAAGCAGAGAAAAGCCACCAGCTCTTAACCTTGCTGGTCCTTCCTGCACAGTTTGCTCTGAGCTCACTGACTGAAAAACAACAAAGCCAGTGCCTCACTTGCAGCACATCCATGTGTGCTCCTTTTCTGTGGTCTCCGAAGACAGCAAGGTGGGCAGCACCTGCTTTTAAAGTTGTCACAATTGTCCTCTTTTCCATCTTATAGCTACACTCAAAGGATCACAAATTTAGAAAATTATCCAAGTAACTGTTAAAATGGAACTTTCTTCATTCAACACGCAGCAAGCCAGCTGAGGAGCAATGCTTCACCAAGCAACCCAACGTTCACTACAGCAGTGCCATCTGTCCCAGCATCATTAAATGAAGTAACTGTACCAACAGAACTGCTTAATACCTGCTTTGCATGTTGCATGGCACACATGGCAATTGCCTGGTGATTCCTCTCTTGCATACCCACACATTTTCTGATTACTGAACATTAATTAATGGGCACAATTCATGAATTGGGAAGATCCTAAGTTTGGTTTGTAGCATATGCAATGATCTGAAAATCATGAAGAAAATGTAAAGCATGAAATCTTTTTGTCTCATTTTAGGGTACAGTCACCTTTAGAACTATGGGAAATAAGGGGTTTCTTTACTGTAAGAAATTTAGCATTATAGTACAATTTTTTAACGTAACTTTCTAAACACTTTAAAAGTAGATTCTAGGCAATTATCAGTTGGATTTAATGGAAATGAATGCAGCTTATATCTAGGAAGACAAGGGATAAAAAGCTTTGCCTTGATCTAATTTACTGTAGGACAGGGTTTCTTATAATTCAGTTGAAGCCAAATACCATTCTCACTGAATGGTGATGAAGACATAAGACAGTCCAGCCTTTCAGGGAAAGGTGCAAAGCCAGACAGTGCAGCTGAACTTTACCTTTGACAGTAGTGAAAAGAAAAATAGGTTCTGAACGCTTACTTTGAAGCACTGTAATAAGAACCTGCCTGACAACCGCAATCAGGGCTGGCAGAAGGCTTTTTCTGTTTCTCTGGCCTCTGACATCTCATTTACTGAATGCCCTCGAGGTTGTGAGGCTGTGGTGTGTCAGCAGGAGCTAATGGTCCCGTACCTCAAGCCAAATGCTACTCTAGGCGGTGATGAAAGAACTGTGTGGGACTGTTTCTGCTCTCCACTCCCTGCAGGACGATTATGGGTTGGTGAGACCTGTCAATACAGACAAAAAAGCTGCTTATGAAGAACATACACATATGAATGCAGTATAAATACTTTTTCCCAGAAAATGCAAATTATGATGCATGGTGGCAAGAATACCCTGGAAAAGTGACTATATAACATATAAACATAATTAAGCTATAGGTCTATTTAGCATTAGGCACATCACATTAGCTTCTCTTTGTTTCCCTGTATTTTCAGTCATCCCCCTAGAGCAAACCAGAATACAGATCAGCATCACTGCAGGTTTTGGGAAAGACAAGAAACATTTACTCACTCTTGTTTTAAAACTCTGAATAGCTCTTAGAAAAACCTTCTCCAATTTAAGCAAAGAAAATAACTGGAAAAATAAACTCTGTCCTGTGCTGAGATCAATACCAATAACCTCCTATGAAATAAGGAGATTTCACTTGTTGCTTCTGTCTGTGACTTGGCACTCTTTGTGGAGAGACACCCTTGGAGAAATGGGTTTGTTGAAGGGCACTTAAAATGTGGCCCCTTGAGCTTTAACAGGCAGGGAGAGCAATGCAGCCCTTCTGATCAAAGCGGCTAAGAAGATGTATCTCCCTACTCTGCACAGTAAACGTTCCCAGCAGGTGTCCTCTTTGTGAATGCTTCCAAGGGAAGGGTGTAGTTTGGTCTTCTGAGACTTTCCAAAGAAGCCTCTTACATGAGCGTGGGGCTTGGCAACATTATTCAAGTAATCACATGGAATAGAACTTGGCCTTAAATAACACCTAAATTATTTTACTACGGTCTTATTCTGCTCCCAGGTGAAAGCTGCAACCTCTTTACATCTAAAACACCAGAAAAAAAATCTGAACACTTTTTTTTGTTGCTGTTGTATATTGAATGTAGCAAGCTTCATTTGGGCCTTTAGTGCACAGTCAGCCTCCTGCAGCCAGGAACTGCAGATATGGTCATAGTTCTCTGCATTGCTGTGACTTTTCCCTCCTGCCCTTCTGAAGTCTTATAACATTTGGAAGAGTGGGAACTGACTGACCTGACTTGAAGAGAATTACTGTATGTGCTTTGATTTGATACAAAGTCTATTTTAAAGCTACTCCATAGTAGCAAAAAACTAACGCTTGTAATTGAGTACAGACACTCTTTCAACTTTTACTCCTGGCTGGTAGCAACAGAAATTTTTGATTTAACTGTCTATGTGGCTCACACTCTGAACAAACTTAGACTATCACTAAGATATGAAATATACCTGCAAAACCTGAAAGAAATTTCCTCTCTCTCTGCCAGCTTACCATTTGTTCATCCAAAGACCACACTATCTCTCCAGAATACTGAGGGCAGCTTGTTCTCTGCTACTGTTTTCCCAAATTTTTATCAACCACTCTCCTTGTTTTACCTAAGAATGACTGAAACACTGAAGATAAAATGCAAAACAATAGCATTTTTCTAGTATTTGGCATTTACCAGTACAGTACCAGTACTTGGCATTTACTGTAGTTTTTCAATCATTACCATTAACCACAGATCTCTAGTCACTGTGCTAAAGTTCATAAACATTTTGAAAACCTAAAATTGTTTTGTGTCTACCACTAGTAACTGACACTCAATATATCAGCTGGTTGTCATTGAACAGAAGAGTACTTAGATGGCCTCCTACATTATAAGCAATTATTCTGCATACTTCCAAACAGCGATCAGGCTGGAGCAGTAATTGCAGTGTGCACACTCCTCTCCCTCACATTCTCCTGAGAGGGTCTCTGAACGATGCTTCCACAGACTGGCACACCAAGGCAGCTAAACAGCACTGAAGCTGAGCTTTAGTATATTTTGATAGGCTTTGCAACAGGTCTAACAAATACCAGTCAGCTGTTCTCATCTGCAGGAAACACTAAGAGCAGATTAAGAGCAAGGCCTGAGAAGGCACTCCTTGCACTTGGAGGCTTTTTCATGTCTGAAGTGCTGTCTAAAACAGTAAAACGGCAGTGTTTGTTTGAAGCAAGCACCTGGAGTTTCCAGTTACAACTCCTGGGGGAAATACCGTGGTTACAGAGAGGATCTGTGATCTGTAAACATCAGATTATCAAAGATCTTGCCTGTTCAACCTTCTTACGTCTTATGGGGAGGCAGATAAAAGTCGGTATCACATGGCAGAGATCACACAGACTCTCAGGAAGAATTTTACCCTGCATTACCTAGGAGTGGAAGTATATGGCCATTATGTTAAGTCCTCCACTACCAAGACATGGACTTCACCACGGTTCATCCCATTTGCATCACTTAATTCACTATCCTCATGCATCCCTAGGCTGTGCCTGATTTATTCTCCTAGTTCAGTCTCAGCTGGTAGAACAAACATCAGCCTGTCCCTTCTGCTTCATGCAGAGTAAGAGCACCTCACAATGGCTCATAACTATTCCGACACTCAGAGCACTTTCACCTGCAAAGTTATCTTAGGAAAATTGTATGGAAAAGTGTATTTTCCATCTGCCTTGGAATCTAACTTATGCATGATTCAGAGCACAAAGGAGTTTGGAGGTTCCCTTAACAACAGAACCACAAAATAACCTGAGTTGGAAGGGACCCACAAGGATCATCAAGTCCAGCTCCTGGCCCTGCACAGAACATCCCCAAGAGTCACACCCTGTGCCTGAAAGCATTGTCCAAACACTTCTTGAACTCTGTCACGGCTTGGTGCTGTGACCACTGCCCTGGAGAGCTGTTCCAGTGCCCTAACACCCTCTGGGAGCAGAACCTTTTTCTAATATGCAACCTAAACCTCCTGACACAACTTCAGGCCATTCCTTCAGGTCCTCTCATTGGTGACGACACAGAAGAGATCAGTGTCTGTCCCTCCTCCTCCCCTCATGAGAAAGTTGCAGACTCTAATAAGGTCTCCCCTCAGTCTCATCTCCTCCAGGCTGAACAGACCAAGTGACCTTGGCCACTTCTCCTCCCTTCTAACAAGACTTCTAAATAAATGCCTGTGTTTAGATGCTGTGAATACTCCAGAGCCTAGAGCAGCCACATACTGAGCCCAACTGATCCAGCAGTACGTATGGCTTGTTTTGAGGTGCTCAGTTACTTGTTGATAAGCACACCCATATTCACAGAGGCCTTTCGGTGCTGCTCTGCTAAATGCTTTCTGGAAACAAGGACTTAATGCAACTCATGAGTTTTGTCCTGGGAACACCCCAGTTCCCAGGACAAAAAGTAGGAAGTGCTCAGTATCATTGAAATTCAGCATCCACAGGAATGAAAGTGGGAAACACTACTGTATGTGTCAAAAAATAAATGCAAAATGAGGCTATTTTGAAATTTTGTTTCTCACATGGTCTTAACTACTGCCATACAGGTCTAGAAAGAAGCCTGTTCAAAACCAGGATTCAACAGCCCTCTAATGCGTCAAGGGCAGAACAGCCCCATTCCAACAGTACTAGTAACATGGAAAAATGTGTAGAACCATGCACTTTTGAAAATCTGTGCCTTATCTTTTCCTACTTGGTGGTTTGTTCAGGCCAGAAAAGTATTCAAAAGCCATTTTAGAAAACTGCTAGCATAAATATTAAGGGTCAGGCAAAAGTAATGGTTCGGACTTACACTCTGAAGTTCCCTTAGGTACTACAGACTTGCAACTCATCTCAGGGACCATGTCTGTCACAATTGCATGAGTTTATGTTACACTGGCTCTGTCACACAGTCTGAGCTTAAATAAATGCCACCAGAGGAGAAAGTCCCCTAAACTCTACCTCTCCTGAAGCACCTACACTTAGTTTAAGGGTGATAATTGCCAGAGCCTTGTTTTTGTAAAGCAATATCTAATTTACTTTGAAACAGAAATAAACCTTTAACTTAATATACTTTTAATATAAATTTGCATTTGCCCTCAATTACTGCACATAATTTTTCACTACAGGCGAGCCTTTGTAATTCATAAATGATCACACGGATGACAAGGTAGTCAAATGTGCGCAAACCTGGAAGATTTTTTTCTTATTATTATTTTTTTCTTTGTTATGAATGTTGTTAGAGATATAATGGCAGTTCACATGGTTCCCTGGGCAGTTCATAATTCTGCATCACAGCTTCCCTGGGTTTTTGTATTGAGATTACTTTGAAATTGTACTTAAATCATTGCCATCCCCAGAGAATTCTCAGAAAGTGATTTGGCATTTCTTAAATTCTGTTGAGAACTCTCCACTCTACAGCCACAGATCAGTGTTGTTGCCTGAACAAGTAAACTTGACGCATACATGTCTAATCCTGTCCTCCTCAGTGTCTGATTTACAATGTGACTAATTGCATTTTCAGATTCCCAACACTCCTGGCACCAGTTTCTGCTACTCCACAAAGGAGCCAGTTTCATAATTACTCCGTATCAACCCCATTGTTGGGAAATCAAATTCTCAGGGAACTTTGCGGATAGCACACTCTGTTAAGGCACTCTTGTTGAAATTGCTGCCAGCATGATGTCTTTCACTGTTAGTTGTTCCTTGATGGAATTTAATAAATATTCATTGGCAGAATGCAGTATAATTGATTCAGTCACTTTCATTTTTATCAGCTCTGCAGGATGCCACAGCCTCTGCAGAAAATCTCCAAGATTTGCCAAAGGTTGACAGTAAGAAGCTTTGGAGATTCACTTGGTGAAGAGAAGGGAGGGAAATAGTATCTCTTATCGCCTTGTCTAATATTCACTGACAGGAGAAAAAAAATGGTTCTTTGGATGAGCAATGTGCCTTATATAACACACTTAAAAAATTCATAAATTCATACAGTGTAATATTAAATGAGATGTTATGATATCAAGAAGGTTTATGATTAGAGAATATCAATTTATCATGAAAAAAGTGCTTTCCAATAAAATGAGGATACTTTACATTAATATTTATTTATATTCATTATAGAGAAGATTTCCCACTACTCATAAACAGTGATTTACATTTACTTTCAGCAGTCCCCACACCAGACACCACAAGCTGAATTCCTTGCAACTCACCGTAAAGGTTTTTCACTCCCCACACAGTACCCACACCTACACTGTGGTAGGTTTAGAACCACTCCAATTCTGTGTTTAAGCAAACATCACATTTCTGCAGTCCTGTTCATGGAATTAGGCCTTGTACACCTGCTTTTCTGAAGAAAGGGTCAGTGTTGAATTTCCAGCTAATACATCCTCATTAAAAAGTTGTCAAGCTGCAAAATGTATTAATAACAAAATGCAATAGATGCTGAATGTATTTTCTGTATAAAACAACAATTTTCTGCTATCAGGAGGGGCTACATACCTGTAACCTTCTAAAATGGGACTTTGCATTTCATCTTATTGTTTCTTTCAGTTGCCTCTCAAATACACTTCATCTTCAAAGTTCATTTAAGTAACAGCCCTACTGCCTGAATCCAACTGGCCTGTTAGCATAACCATCACCAGGCTGATTTTCCATCCGGTTTTTGAGGAAACCTCTTAGTGGCACAAAAAGAAGCACAACATGCCAGGTTCTGCACCTACCAGAATGTTCTTTTGTAAGCACATAGTTTAAAAAAGATATACTACAGACTCATTTGTCTGCTTGTAGACACTGATGAAAAATAACCTAACTGTACTGACAAAGAGAGTAACAAAAGTGTTAAAAACAGCCATGCTGGCCAACTGAGGAACATGTTTAATTTGTTTCTTTTTGGTATCTGTTACGTCACCTTTACTTCTATCATTACACATTGTGAAACAAAGCAAAAAGATCTAATAAACCTTTTTTCCCCCTTTCCTTTTTTGATATGCACTTACTGGAATGCCGGTGAAGGTAACTGGAGGAGACTGCCAAGAGATGCTAAAGCTACTGCCATTGGGAGTGAATTTTGCTGACCCTGGAATGTTCACCGGAGGAGTGGCCTGTGTGAAAAGAAAGTATTATTCCAGCAAGAAGAACCATTCCTCTTCCAAACCATTTCAAGGGATCTTTCATTCCTTGAAACAGTAAATCTGAGAGATTTTCCAAGGTAGAAAAAAACTCCATGGTGACAAGCATTTTACCCTTGTGAGAGGGATAATCATGGATAAGCTAGTAAGGGAAGGACAGAATTATATACATACATCAGTGTTCCTAAACATCGTTTAGAGAAAGATGATTGCTGTCAAAAGAATCCATAAAAAAACAGATCTGTTATAAAACCAGACAAAATCAAATGTCACATACAAATAACTTTTAAAATAATGCCAGCAAGAAGCAAAAAATACTACATGTGATCACCTGTTCGATAAACAAGGCCATACTTAAACTCATGGCAGCTGTTTTACACAACTGAAGCGTGGATAGCAAGGCTTCTTGGATGGAACTGATCAGCAGTAAGGGTTGGCCACTTCTCATTTATCAGAAAAACGTTAAGAGTCATCCCAATTAAAACAGTTTTTTCTATTAAAAACAAAGAGCTGTAAATCATTCTTCGGATTCAAAAAACAGCTCTTGAAATATTAAACTAAAGTAAGTATTTGAAGGACTCCTGGGCTCCTTGGACTCCTCTGTTCTTCTTGTCAGGGCTATAACATCCAGTGCTGTCCTGGGGCGCAAATCCAATAACCTGAGCTCAGATTGTTGAGCATCTTTCATCTTGTGCCTTTCCTTTGGTCTTCTCACTGGGCTGTGAGTTCCCATGAATTCTTTCCTGCCTCTTTTTGAATTCCATTTAATTTTCAGAATCAGGAAATTCATAGCTGTGCAGCTACCCTGCCTAGCAAGAGTGTGAGCAGCCACCATGAACAAAGGCTCACTTTGACCCTTGAATTTCAAGCTTTCACCACAAAAACCCCTCCTCCGTTTAAACTTAAAAAGAATTTGCTAAAATCAGTTTTCACTTCGGCCTTTCAGTTGACTGTACATGACAGTAACACAATAATTTAAGCACTGTTTGTGTTTGGGGCTGCTGAAATTGTCTCACTGCTTCAGAGAAGAAAGTGCTTCCTTGAGCCACCAGGCAGAGAGGAGTGATGACAAACTATAACCTGATAGTCCCCATTAAGGATAATCTTCCAAGTGAACAAGGGCTGAAGCAATCCCCTAGAGCCTCTCCAGGAAAAGGAAGGCAAGACTGCCAGATGCCTCCATGTATGGCAGCGATGCTCTCTGGGCTCCAAAGCTGCTGACAGCTCCAAGAGAATCCAGACAGACATGCAGAGCAAACATCCACTAAGCTCCATAAACTATAAAAACCTCTCTGAAAGGCGTCAAGAACAATTTGGCAACTCTTCATCACAACCCTGTTCAAATGGGAAGGAGTGAATGACCACAGCGCTCCAGACAGAAACAACTGAAGAGAGCTGGATGAGCAGTGAGGCAGCACAGCCTCTGCTCAGCATCCCACAAGGAAGTCAGCTCCAACCCCGGGTCAGCACAGCAACTTCCTCAGGTATTTCAATAAGATCTGGAAGGGAAATCCTAGATGGTGAAAGAGCCTGCCTGTAGCTCCTCTGTAGCTAAATTTAACAGGTACAGGCAATAGTTTTGTAAAGAAACATGAAGTTTAAAACTGATGCAATTTGCAGTTGCCTAAAATACCACAATGCTCAATTCTTGCTCCTCAGTGCCTAAATATCTCGCTCAGACACGATCACACTTAGTCAATCACCTTGTTCACTTGTTTCCCAGATGTGCCAACTTTGCTCATCAAGCATAGCCAGCTTTTTCTGGCTAACATTTTAGTCAAATTCTTCCATAGAGTAAGCAACCATATCATTACAACCAACTGAAGAGTTTCTATACCCCAACCTCAATTTGCCTAAGAGTCCTCCAACTAATTGGCAATCAAAATAGATTAACGAATAATTTGTAATTATTTATTTATTTGTGCCAACATTACCCTTATGTCTGAAATAGCCTGTGCTCATCCTCTTCCCATCATGCTTGTCCTCACTTTCTTCCCAGGCAGCAATTACATCCTCTCCTCATCCCTTGCTTTGCCTGAGGTATCGGTCCCAGAGCTGGAGTGGCCACCCATGTCCTCTCTGCCCTCTTTCTTCAACACTGACAATGTCCCTTCTACTTCTTCTGCTTCGAGCCCATCACATCGAATCTGGCTGACCAGAACTCTACTCAGGATTTCAGTTGAAGTTATGTGGGGGTCTTGTATAATGGCATTAAAAACCCATCTCTCTCAGATATTTCTTACCCAAGAGAGCTGACAACTATTTTTTCTCTCTTCACAGCTCTGCTGTTGGCTCACAGTCATTCTGTGCTTGATTAATGAACATAGGTTTCCTTCTCACATAATTTTCTAACTACCCTAGTTTACAGCAGAAAAATCTCATTAGTCCCTTAGATGTAGGACTTTGCATGCTCTGCCATTAAACAGCACCCAAAACATATTATTCTTAAGATCACCCAGTCACATAAGCCTGATATATAACTTCCTTACTACTGATGTCTCCCAAGTTCGTTATCAACAAAGTTTATTATAGTATTTGTGATTACCAAAATGATTTAATGAAAATGAGATCAGGGCCAAGAACAGCTTTTCATTTAACTCCACTACTGACATTCAACAGCCCTTTCAAAATAACTCACTGCTGTTCTCTGTGACTTTCCAGCTCCTTCTCCTACCCTACATTTAATCTTTAGCTTAACAGATACTGCCTATATGTTTTAAGATCAAATGCTCTCCTTGAATCCAGAGGGATTTGTTCTGTACTGCTTTCTAGGCTGTTCTAGCATCACCTTTCTCTGGGGTTCCCCCACTGCAGTTCACCTCAACTGCAGTACTTTCCAGAATTTCTTCAATTATTTTTTGAAATCTTTCCTCAACCATAGGACTGGGTCAGGGAAGAGCATCAGGACTTGCCTGCTCACTCTGCCTTTATACCTTTCTTACTACAAGTAGTCTATTTGATGTTTTCCAGTCATACAGGAAATGGCAATTAACAGATCTCTTTGGGATTCTTGCGACCCAGCTTTGGGTTCTGTATTTTTTCTCCTTTTTTTAACAGGAATCTGGGATGAACAATATTGAGTCTCCCTTATCCAAGTTCCTTGAGCTGCTCCCAATGAAGTAATCTCCACTTTCTCTTCTGCTAGTGAGATTCGAATCTCCACCCTTCCTCCCGGCTCTTCTTGCAGGGCCGGAGGGATCCTGGCAGAGGATGTCACTGACCTGCTCTACAAAAGCTGCTTCTTTTGCCAGGACAGCCTGAATGCTCGAGCAGGGACCCTGCCTCCTGCTTCCAACTAGCAAGCTGTAAACAGTGTGGACTGTGTCACTCCTCACTGACGAAACGAAGCATGGAGACCAGAGTAATCTGAAAAGCAGACAGGGCTCAGGCTCATCTTGTAGTCTTGTGTCCTGGAATACATCAATTCAAATCCAATTCAAGGACCTTAAAAACTTGAATTAGGATTTCCTTAGGCAAGTGCTTTACTCAGAGGCTGCTTGTGAAAAAGGGTTGAGTGGGTCTCCAAACAGGGCAGGGCAGACTGCCATGACTGCAAATCCCAAATGAAGCAAAACTTCTCAGCAGCTGAGACTTGCTGCCTCACTCTCTGAGGCAGGGCTTAAGCAACACGGAGAAGCAAGTCTTTCTCCTAGCTGGCTTCATCAATCCCCAGGCTGGCATGCTACCAGATGCAGCTTCCACCTATGATACCAAGCTTCTACCCATGCTCATCAAAACGCACAAAAGTCTAAAACAAGCCTGTGAATTCTCTAAAGTTCCCTCTCACCTTCTAGTAGGTCTGCTCTAAACACACCACGAGTTTTATCTGCACAACACTATATATGAGTTACTGCATCTGATAAATTTAACAGAGTTCAGTTTTCCAGGGCATACACAGGTCATGGACCACACTACTTCAAAGCCTCTATTCCTCTTTTCTCTTATGGTATCCAGATCAAAACATATCAACTTTTAGTGCAGTTTTATAATTAATGCTTTCTGTCCAAACTCAGCTGGAACGTTTTGGGACAGCAGTTTTTGCCATTTGAAAAGCATTACCTCCAAAAATAGGAGGATACCATATTGGCTTTTTCATTCTTCCTGCGCTACTTCACATCTGTAAACTGACATCTCACACTGTACAAAAAAAGGAAATTAATTGTTCCTGGCATCCTTTGGGTACTTGTTGACAGTTCAAGCAGAGCTTGTACTTGTTCAATAAAAGCAGAGCTGAAATGAAGACTCTGGGAGGGATTTGGCTGACTGGATGGGAATCTTTACAATGCAGGAGACCCCATCAGAGCATGTCACCTTTGATCCTCCTTATGGTCAGTGAAAATGGAACTGATGTAGGCAGTGGGATACACAGAGCAATTCTTCTCAAGTATTCTTCTCTGAAGTATGCACCTATGTGTGGCTGGATAAACAGCACCTCAAAATCCACCAGCTGTGGTAGACACACAAACAATGAGCTGAGAAGAATACATCTCAATGTAAATAAAACAAATGCCTTTGCCCTGAAAATTTTCAGCCCATAAAACCCAAGCATTGTGACATGACATTTCTTTACAGATTAGTGACATCAATGTAATCACTGGAGCTCATCCCACTGGTGTTACCTGGTAAGCATGGTCCGTGTGTACGAGGTAGAGGTTGGTAGGAGCTGAGCGGCTCAGAGGTGTCATCAATTTAGTCTCGGTTTTGGCACAGGAAGTTTCAGGACGGATTGCATCTTGGGTGGGAAAGGAAGGAGGAGATGCTAAAGATGGAGAGACTGGGGAAAGACTGCTTAAGCCATCAGCTACTGAGTCCGTGTTGAGCCTGATTTCTGTATAGTAAAAATCCTCCTCTCCATCACTGTAGTCAGACTCTCCTACACGTCTGTACCAAGACAAAAAGTCAGAATTGATTAAATGAAAGCAAGAACCTAGTGGTAAATTTTAAGTTCTAGATGCATGAGCAAATATATTCATATTGTCAATAAATCTGCAGTTTCAACCCTCTTCTACTTTATCTGTGTTCTGGCTGCAGGGAAGGGGGAGAGTAAAATCATCTAGTCTGAAGCAAAAAAAAAGTAGGAATTACAGTTTTTTTCCCCTCTGTGTTACTCTTGACTAATTCTTTGACCTTGGAGTAGATGTTTAACTCCTTCAGGTCAAGTATTGGCTTCTCATTTGTAACTATTGTAAAGTTAACAAGAATCTTAATGCACTCTGTCTTCAGAAGTCGCAGCAAAGATAACAGACACAGCAAGATATACTTCCCTTTGTTACAGCAAACAATATGTAATCTTATCATATGATACTTAATTAACCCAAATACAGTTATGGCTGCCATTCACCATCACTTTCTGTAGCATAACAGAAGAATTTGCTAGAAAACAGTCTCACCATGCAACTCAGACACAGAGAAAGGATTCACATAGCCTGGATTGCCAGGACCAGGACTTTCTGGTCCTGCTCTAGAGAAGCAGGCTTATTGAAGGAGGGGATGTAGAAGGTTTAATTGTCTTAAAGTTTCATCTGACATGCACTTGAGCACAAGTGCTAACAGTGAAGCAGCCCAGTCAAAGCAATAGCTCCCAGGAGACTACATGTTATCTTGAAGTCCAAACCAGAACTTGTTGAGAGAACATAGGTCCAGCAGGTTTGAAAGGCTCTACCAGAAGTACCAACCATCATAATGCAGCCAGTCACTCCCTAAAACTCCCCTCTTCAGCAAAGTTGCTAACTCCAGCAAATTCCAGAAAGGTTTTGCTGTATTCTTCTCCCTCTCCCACGCCACAAAGAGGATGTCTCCATAATATAAAGCACAAAGCAACATTCCTAACTGCATTTTGAGAGAGATTTTCTCTGTTTCCTACAGCCTTACTCTTAAGCCCAAGAGCAATTGCTATGACCTTTTCAAGACCATCCTGAGTTCCAGACCTTTCTTGTGGTGGGTTAATTTTTAAGCAGTGGGTAACACAGCCCTACACAACAGAGTTGTATTTTCACCTAACAGGTGAAGACCACAAGTCCGCACTGTAATTATATATGAGACAGGTACGTCACTCAGTGAATTACACAGGAGAGTTCAGTTGTAAACTAAAGCTCTGAAACAAACTTGTGTCCTAAAAGATTAATTTGCTTTTGCTTCTAGTCCAAGTAACATACATGTGTGTCCTGGTTTCGTTTGGGCTGGAGTTTGTTTTCTTCTGAGCAGCTGGTACAGAGATGTCTTTCAGATTTAGGATGAGAATGATGTTGAAAACACACTGATGTTTTAGTTGATGCTCAGCAGTGCTTACTCTAAATCAAGAACTTTTCAGTTTCCTATGTTCTGCCAGTGAGCAGGTGCACAAGAAGCTGGGAGGGAGCACAGTTAGGACAAAGGGATATTCCATACCATAGAACGCCATGCTCAATAAATAAACTGGAGCTAGCTGGGAGGCGCTGATCACCACTTGGGGACAAGCTGGGCATTGGTCAGTAGGTGAGAAACTAACGCGCATCACTTGATTCTCTTCAGTTTTATTTCCCTCTCTCTCCCCCCCTTTCATTACAATCATTATTAGAGTCATTAGTATTAGTGTTATTATCATCATTACTGTTACTAGTTATTTTGTTTAAGCCATTAAACTGTCCTTGTCTCAACCCATGAGGCTTACTCTTTTTTCCTTTGATTCTCCTCCCCACCAGGGAAGGAAGGGGGTAGTGAGTGAGCAGCTTTGTGGTACTTAGCTGCCAACGAGGGTCAAACCATGACAATGTGCAGCTCAGTTTCTTTTTTAATTTTTTTTAGGTTTCTTATGTGGTTTGTGGTTTTGGTCGTTTTTTTTACATTAATTCTTTTTTTTGGCATTAATTCAACTCAGAACTGGCACAAGCACCTGACCTGATGTGAAACAAAGCTGAAAAGTATTCATGCAAGACCCTGAACCTGTCTTCCACAGTGTGTCATCCCGGACATGATGTGCAGACAGCACATATGATGTAATGGCACTGAGCTGTGCAGCTGAGAGGGAAGTGCAGTGTGACCTCGAGCTCTATTTGACCTTCTAGCAAAGTTCACAGAATTTCAGGAAAGAAAGTGCCTCACTGTTGGAATAAGTGCTCATTCACCTTGACAAAAGACAATCCAGTTCATCTCCCCAGCCAAGGGTAATTGCTCCTCTTGTATACCAAATCCTTCAGATTTCCAAAAAGACTGCTCTCTTACCCAAGATGAATGGTCCGTATGTGTTTCTGAATCCCTGCAGCTGTGCTCAGTACCTTCCCACAGTTTTTCCACAGGCATTTGAACATCACCTTCATCGAGTTCTGAAAATTATGAGTAAAGCAACATTAGTTGTATGGATATTAGGAAGAATTTCTTCCATGAAACTGCTGTCAAGCATTGGAACAGGCTGTCCAGGAAACAACTGAGTCACCAACCCTGAAGATATTTAAAAGATATGCAGATGTGTTGCTTGAGAACATGGTTTAGTGCTGGACTTGACAGTGCTGGGTTAAGGGCTGGACTCTGACAGGTCTTTTCCAACTTAAACATTTCTGTGATTCTGTAATGGTGTGAAGGTAGAAAAACCCCCAAACTACCCAAAAGAGACAAACAGTTGCAAAACACTTTCAAGGTTCAGAGCCTTTAACTCCAAATTTGTAATGATCAAATAGACTCTTGTCAAGTGTGTCACCCTACTGAATTCAAGAGAATCCCAATGCAAAGCTGCAGGAGGCATCTGGTGACAAAACTTTACCTCTCTCCATTCACTGGCAACACTTTTTCATTTCTAAGTTTCAGTTCCTCCACTAAGGGAGGTAGATAATATAAAAACTTCCCCCACACTTCTTTCAAAAAAACCCTGATGAAGACTTCTCACTTAATGCAAGGCACCTTCTTAAATTGAGGTTTTTCCAAAGTAAGCTCTCATGAATGTTTCAGCTCATGGTATTTGCAGCACAAAAAAAATGCTGTGACAGAAAAACATAGCTTCTGTTACATCAGTATTCACCGTGAGCTGGCACAACCTGCTTTTAGTTCACTCAGAAGCTGCTGTGGCCCTTACTTGGACAAGAGAATGAGAACTTATCTGTCTGTGTTCAATATTTTTTTAAAAAGGGTATAATCTCTTTTAAATATTCTTCTAATATTCTTTAATATAACATCATTGATTCACACTGAGTTATTGTTGATTTAGAGCACAGCCAATAAGGCTATAACTAAGCCAATCTTCAACATTTTGAAGACTCTGGAGAAAAGTAGTCTTAAAACAACACCGATGTTACAAACTCTAGAGAGATTTAAAAGCTAATTTTACCCCAAAATGAAACTGATTTTGTACAGTTTAAATTTAAAAAAAGAATTCTAAATAGCTTGTACTTCTCAAAAATAATTTTCTCTGTTATTACAGAACACATTATTAACACGAGGAAGAGCATCAGGATACTGCATTACTATTCTATAATTTTAGTTACATGTAAGATTAATATATTCATATGAAACTCAATTGAAAAAAAAGGGGGGGAACAAGCACATCCTATGAGTTAAGTATATTTCATTGTGCCTTGAACCAAAGCTGACTTGGTGCTTTCTTCAGTTTGGACCCTTTGGAACTGCATGCCAGTAGACGGTTTCAGAAAGATGGTGATTAGAATATAACTTTTAAAAAAAAAAATCTCAGCTGATGGGCTTTTAAAAATACAAGTTGATTGTAGTAGCATGTTCTCATAGTTACTCTGCAGTCTAACATCTCCTGTTTTAAAGTATGAATGTTTAGGGCTTTGAGATTTGAGGTACCTGATCATACTGTTTGTATGAAAAACTACTTTGGAATAAATTGCACAAAAATTGCCTCTTTTTTTTAATTCGATAATACAACTAACAGTCAAATAGATACAGAACTTTTTTTCTTTCCTCAAATTAATCTATCTAGCAACTCTAATCTATACTTTTCTTACTTTTATAATATAGTATTAAGTACTATTATCAGCTCAAAACCACACAACCAACCACCAATTATGGCAACAAGATGAAGGCCATGCTTATCCTTTACATCCTAGGAATTCCAATATGGTATCATGAACACCATATACATCTTTATGAACACAAAATGGTTTACCATCCATTCCCAGTTTGATGGTAAAATCAGCCTCCTAGCTCCACTGTGGTTTTGGATTTATTGTCAGTGGTAGGAGTTTGCAAAAACCCATGCACTTTAACATAATCAAGTGAAAGCTCACTCAGCAGAAATAAAGAACATGCTTACACTGCTTCCATTTCCTTTCCAAAAATTACCTATCCAGGCTTTATGTTTTATTTAAGAAAATAATGGAACATAAATGGTTTGGTGAGGAATAACTACCTTAGAGGAAACTTTTAAGCAAATAGTAAGGTTACCAATCACTCTATTTCCAGGTTTACTCCTTCTGACTTTTGCAGTGATGAAGAAGAAATAACCTGAACATTTTTGTTTCAGCTTCTAAAGCTGCTAAGTTGTACTCTGATCAAGTATCATGCTGGAGCCAGAATTTAAAAAAAAACCTGCAGGAAAGCAAGTTAATTTATAAAACCAAGTTTGGCATGGAATGTTATTGTTTATCTGAATAAAACATTTGCCATACAAAGCAACATCCCTGTGAACCAGAACAGATAGTGCAATGGACCTACTACATAAAGAGAAATATCTGAAAGCGACTTAGAAAACAATAAAGATGGCAGCTGCAAACCCATCTGTCTCATCACAGCTGAGCAGTAAGAGTGATGCCAATAAGATGAAGGTTAACTGAGAAGTAGAAAGCAAACCAAGATACTTCTGCACTCCTACTCCTCCTGTCACACACACCCCCAAATTGCCTCTCTCTTTAGTCTAACACTCAGCTCTAACTTCTAATTTATTATAACAAAGGTGACTTCCAAAATACTTTTTTCCTTCTTAGCAAGACGCACAAACATTTTACACCCTTTTCTCATGAACAAGGGAAGAACTGCATGGGTCAGCAAATAAGCAGCTTCTGGAGCAAGAGGATAAATCTGAACAGGTTTAAACAATCATTAAAACTTCTTCCTGCTGGTGATGAAGCAATTAACTGTCTCAGACTGAGCCAGAAACAAATTCACTAAGGGAATAAATTCTGGTTTTTCTCCTTACAAAAAGCCCTTCTACATCTTGCTATGTAAAATCTGTCCTGTTGCGCTGGGAGGGAAGGAAACTTGGACTAGTGCCATCTCTTTGTTTTCTTTTTCTTCCAGAGAAGCTTGCTGGCTAGCAACGGTACTTTTTTGGGTTAGTTTTGGACCTTTTTTTAATGTCATGTTTTATTTAGTCTGCTTTTGCACTCTGACTGAGGATAAATTTGGGTAATACTAATACTATATCAAAAGCCATTGGGTTTGAGCTCTCTCTCTCCTTTTTTCATTCCATATGTTTGTGCAGAGAAAGCTTCACAGTATTAAGGTATCTGACATGCTGTCAGACAAACAGCGCTTTCAGGGAACAAGGAGTATTAAGGCCATATTCAGTTTTTGTGATGACATGTAAGGGCTGCCTGTTGCATCCTGCACACAGAGAATTTGTCAAAGTAGGACAGAAATTCCTTGAATGGCCAGAGGCAACACCTTCTGGAAATCACTCTAGTGTTTTCTGAGCAGGAGGCTCTGTAGCACCTCACCATCTGGCAGGAAATATGTGGTGCTGATGGTAGCATGTGTGTGCAGGAGGTGACCAGGTTGAACAAGACAGTGACTAGGCGAGGTCCCTATGTTAACTGGATGCCAAGGAAGGATACACAAGCAGAGTTATTTGGGCGACCTGTTCCTTTCTCACAACAAAATAAGCCCACCAACATCCTATCTGCCTGTAGGTATGGAATTTAATGTGAGGCTAACCTTTCTTTTCCTAGGAATGGGTTCATCAAAGAGAAGGTTGCTTGTTTCACCTTCATCAATACCATCATCTGGCTGGGAAGGTGTCCGAAACGTTTTGAAGCTATCAGCTGACAGAGGTGGAGATGGGGTGGATGGGTTGGACTGGTCACTGGGAGCATTCCAGCTCCAGTATCCACTGCTGCTGGTACTAGAAGGCACAAATCCTCCTTCTTTCCAAGATCCATTAAGGGATTCTGTCAAGAACAACAACAGCCATCATTACAACACTACCATTGTGATAGGGCTAAGGGGAGCTCTTTTTTCTAAAGTTTTAGATGCCGTGTTGGTAATTAACTGTACATTCAGTAAAGAAAAGTGAAAGCACTGGATATAGAGAGGACAACCATATCTATCCCACTGCACACAAATTACATATTCCACACTTGATTTTTACTTTATTTAAAACAAACAAACAAACAACAGCAGCAAAGTATTTTTCTAAAAAGAAATGTAGCGTTTGAGAAAATAACATGTTCTGGAGCATGAACAGCAATAAACAGTCAGATATTGCATGCATGATTTAAGGAAAACATTTAAATTGACCTTTAAAGGTCTCTGCAAACCCAAACTATTCTGTGATTCTAAATACATCCTCAGCTTTCAACAGGAACACATGACTATGCTGTGGCATCAGAGCAAGCTCCAAGCCCCTGTAAAGCCAACAGGAGACTCCCTTGGGAAGGGGACATACACTGAGCCCCAGAACACTAAGCAGATCCACAAAAACATGATCATCTTCCCAGTTCTAAAACACCAAAGAAAACCATAGTTACACTCTGGGTTCTTATAACCTCTCAGTACACACGCCTCTGCCTAATCTGAATCTCTACATGAGAGATTGTATCCCTTGGGATACCTCATTTTCCTCATACAGGTTTAAAGGCATCTGGTTTCATAAGTGCAACACCCAGACACTAGATCACCTCCAAACCCACTTGCTGAAGGAACTGACTCCTCAGTGCAGCAGTTCCCCTGACATTACGTGGTCAGGAGACATTCAAACTAACGGCTTACATTCTGCAACACCATGGGTGGGAGTAACAGCACTGCCTGTGCAGTCTGAGGCACAGCTCGAGCCATGCTTCACATGCTGAGGTCCTCAGGCATTAGATGCTGGCATGTCACTCTTCCCAGTCCCTGAAGGGCTTCTGGCAGCAGAGGAGCACGTAGGTCATCAGCACAGAGAAGGCATGGCCTGAGCACACCCAGGGTGCAGCCACAGACCGCTCTGCCAGAAGCCTCAGGTTCTCACAGGGCTCGGGCAAATGTGCAGGGACGGTTTAGGTGTGGCTTCTCCCTAACTTAGGCATTGGAAGCTTTCTCCAATGACACCGTAGGTGCCTGAGTATTGTGTAATACCTGACTTTGGAGCTGGCAAGCAAATAACATCTTATCTGTACATGAAACAGTGTGAGACAAGTCTTTTCAAGCCAGTGCTTGCCTTTAAGAGATACGCAGAAGTCACTCCTTCATTCCTTCTCAATCTCTTACAGGTAAATTTAACTACTGATATTGGCAAGAAAGTGAGCAATCAAAAGCTTACCCCCAAACCAACCAATCTTTGGGTTTTTTCTCCTAATTCAGTTGGTTTTGGACAAAATCCTTCATGATTAACATCGGCTGCTTAAAAAAACAGAATGCAGTGCTCCCTTGAGTAGGCATCAGTACTGATTTACTGATCAGGGCCACACAGCATAAATGGAATTGCTCCTCCCCCTCCACCCCCATAGTTCCTCTCTGGAAAAGGACGTACACATTTCTGGTAGCTCCTAAATTAACATATGAAAATGCCATATATTGTCTCACAATTACAACCTTCCTGTGACTGTAATGAAGGTGGGTTTTGTTTCTTTTAAATATTTGGTACTACAGTCTTGTACCAAAGCCAAAAAATACATCTGGTATCAACTTGTGACCTTAGCATAGCTTAAAAATTTCCACATCTTCAGAAAAACAAAGAAACACTCTTTCAACTACTACTTTCTGCAGAGTTATGGCGCTATTTTGTATTCTCAGCATTTACAGCTTCTCCTAACCTTGCTGAGAAAGAGATGTAGATCAAGAACATTTTTAAAGTAGTATGGAAAAGACTGAATGAGTCTGACAACAGGAAAAAAAACAAACACTGGTTCTCATTCATACTAACAAATCTGTCAATGTAAGGAAGTTTAATATACAAATAAATGCAACTTACTCTTACTTTGGGGCTCTTTTCACATTGCTGGAGTTGCGTGAAAGAGAACCAGACCAAATATTATTCAGCTGCAGGGAAACAAGGGCCAAACTCTGATCCAGTTTACATGGGTGATTATCCCCAGGAATTCCAGCACAGATCGGACTTTAATATTAATGCTGATGTTATTTTTTTTACTTCTAGGCAAAATTCCATTTTTAAAAACATATGTTCCTTTAATTATACTGCTACTTATTGCCCTTTTTTGGAAAAGCATGTAGAAAGAACTAATCACTAATACATTTGTTGCTCATATTACTAGGATCAGAGCCTAGCCTTGCAACACCAAATAAGCTTTAAATTATCAAGTCTTTACACTTTTATTTAAGTCTTTAGCAAGCCTTGACTCAGGCAAAACTAAGATATTCAGAGAGAAGGTGCCTAAAACCAGCTTCAAAATGTGATTTACTTTTTCGGGCTAGTCTTCCTAGATTTTGGGAAATAAGCAGCCAAGCTATGTGAAGAAATATCAAAGAGCACTCAGACGATGTTAAGAAATATCAAAGACAGTTGAACAGCCACCATTTACCTATTAGCAACTCAAAAGCGCTTGTTTGGAAGATCTTCCTAATCGACAGCTGCAGCTAATGTGCACTGCTGCTCCTGACAAGTGTCACCTGCTCAGACTACGGAAGGTGGCAGATAATGCTTTACCCACAGCAGGGCAGCTCCCTGGGACAGGGATGCAGCAGGGGGCATGTGTGTGCCTTGGCCACGCTAAATCCCTCCTTGCCACATCAGCACAGATCCATCTCCAGCTGTGGTGTTGTCTGTGAGCTGAGCAGCTGAAAGCAGGTATGCTTTTACCCTTCTGTTGGCCTTCCCCAGGGGCTGGCAACATCCTGTCCTGAGGCATGACAGGCACCAGGGATGTCACTGCCCGAGGTTTCCCAGGGCTCTTCAGAGCAATGGTACTCCATAAACACTTACGGCTTTCATCACTGGAAAGCACACACCCAAGGGCCATGGGTGCTCATGGCTGGAATTCCAACTAAATGAGTAAAATTTACATTTTCTGAAAAGGAATGGTAAAACCACAGTGTTTGTTCAAAAACGTTTGAAGATGGGGTATTTGCTATGAATTCCTGTAAGAACGTCATTTAGTAGATCATGCCTGCTCCCATGAAGAAAAGCAAGTATTCCTCAGTCTTCCAATTACTGACAGTAGAAGGGCATTTAATGTTTTTTTGCAGTTACAAGAAAAGCCAGAGTCATACAAACTATGCTGAAGGTACCCTAACAAGGGTGCCCTAATTTAAAGTATTCCTTAAATAAAACACTACTAAAACTTTGTAACTCCAGTCAATCTTGCATAGATAATTATATTTTATTACCAATCTCTTTATTACCTGAAACCTTTTATATTTATTTTCATTTGAGTGTCTTCTGCTATATCATGAATGAAGTAGTCTTTAAAGGGATTATGGATTTAATAGAAGACCATCAGAGAGTCACAAAGAGCACAGGAATTGAGAGTCTAATCCTACATCAGCAGAAGCAGACCTGTTGCTGTGCAGATTGCTACTGCATGGCCTCTCAGCCAGCAGCTTATTTGCCTTACTGTGGGTTTGGGTAAAATCTGATCCCATTTCCACTGAGTGGAGGACAAGAACAACTGCTATCGTGTTTCCTGGATACAGCACTCGGGACACATTTTAGAGGTGAACACGGTGGTGGTGCCAGATTGATGGTTGGACTTGGTCATCCTAGAGGTCTTTCCCAATCCTAACCATTCTACAGTTCTAGGCCTGTATATGTGCAAGTGCAAACAAGCTCTTTGAATAATTGTTTCAGTGAGGTCAGGAGACTTTTTGCAATGCTCATATCCCATTTATGGAATGGTCATCTCCCATTTCGTAAACTGGAGCTGCTCTACAGTTAAAGAAAACATTTCATTTCTGCCAGTGCTGCACACAAGACTTTGACTAGGCTGGAGCAAAGCTCAGTATGATTCCCAGCATACCAGAGGACAGCCACTCACCATTTGTCCTCCACCACGGCTACAACTCCTGGAAACAAGCCCCCAGATAAAGGGCCCTGGCACCCCTTCCCGCAGGCTCCAAAGGCTTACCGTTGGGTCGGACAGGAGGGCTGCGGACCAAAGGGCTGGTGGATAAACTGGTGAGTACCATGGCTGCTGTTACTTTATCCATGTCCAGTTCTTCCAAAGATTTCCTGAAACACAGTGAGTGGGAGGCAGGAAACACATCAGCAAATATTTAGGGTTTTTTTAGTATTATTTTTTTTAAAAAAAATACCAGCCCAAATCCTAAGCCAGCACAGTACAGTAAGAAAAACAAGCCACTGCACAGAGTTCTCTAAGCTTTGGTCTTCTGGCAACTTGAGCATATCAAGAAGCTTCTATAAGCAAACTAACTCAGTGTAAATAGGAAAAGAAGAGGGAAAAGAGAATATACCTTTGTATAAAATGTTCAGGGATTACTGTGACCCTCTAATATTGACTTTGTTCCTTTTCTATTTTTCAGAAATTCAGTTATTCATATTCTTAGAGTCAAGTGTGTTCTCAAGGTGGTTTCTTTTTCTTGGATGAAGACATAGCAATGCAAAATTGGGTAAGATTACTAGCAACATTAATAACATACATTAGTCTCTGTAGGGTAAAGAAAAACCGTGAACTGGAATTAAGGGATGTGAGTTTGTTGCTCCTGCTTAACACTACTAACCTTCCCTTATTCTCTCCAAAAGACAGGTCCTGAATTTTTCCTGATCAGATTATAAACCAAATATTTTATGTAATTAGGAAACTGGCATAAAAACGGTGCAGGAGGGGTAGGAGGGTGGGGGAGAGAGAGAAAGAAGGTTGTTTTGCAGGTGTGAGGGGCGCCTGAGCCAGCATGGTGGCACAGCGGCCCATCGCTGCCTCAGCCTGGTCTTGCTGGGAACCTGTGTAATCCAAAGGAGAGGACATGGAGAAGGGGTAGTAAGGGAAAGCAGAAGATTTGGACAATGGCGAATGCCACCAGGAACGAGGATTCAGTGATCCATTGCTCAAGGAGTCATGGTGGGGTTTCTTTTAGGCAATGAAGGAATTTTTTTTTTGTCTGTAAAAATTATATACTATCTTTTGTTCCCAAGAGTAACTCTCTTTCTCACAATATAAAATTTCTGAAGAGTCGATGCACCAAAATAAAACTACCAAACCCACTACGTTTAGCAGACTTTTGCTTTCCATCCTTGTGGGTTGGAAATCCTTGTGGGATTTCCACCTTGTGGGTGGAATCGAAGCAGACAGTTTCTTGAAAACGTTTGCTTTCAAACATATGACTGATAATCCAAAATCATCTTCTCAATTCCTAGAGATCTAGTTAATTTAGTTCTTACAAAAGTATCCTTTTTCTCCCTCTGTTCTACGTTGTAGGACTCTGGAATTGCCTCTGTGCCTTGCCAGGAGCTCTACTGAACAGATCAGGTTGAGTCTAATTTAAGGTCCAAGATAAAAAGTGGTCAGCTACCTGATGTTTCCCATCAACTGTTGGTTGGTAACTCACCAAGAGGAATAGGATGTGCTGGGTGCACTCCCTTTTCTGGAATCCTATTTCACCCATCAGGTGGAAGGCTCATTAACTGGAAACTATGCCACAGTGAAAGGCTCTTGATATTTTAGTGAGCAAACCTTGAACCTGCCCATGAAATAGTTCACAGCTGCTTTCTGGCTGATGCAACGACCCACACAGATGCTGGTGAACACTCTCCCACGCTGCTCAACAGCTTAACTCTCACATCTGTCTTTTGCAACACATCAGTGCCTGGAACTGAAATGCTGATGATGGTTCCTGCTGCCTTCTGATTATATCCATAGAAATCCTTCTTTCCTTCAGCCAAGGCTTTTGTAAAGAGCACAGCAGCCATATGGTCATCATCAAGCTCTGGAAAGGTCTCAGATATCTGCTATAATCAGCGGAATCCTGAATCTGTCACCCATCAGGTCCTCATGCCTGCAGAGGAGTGTTTCACTCAGAATGCCAAAATCTTCTGGGCTCAGAAGACCCTTCCTTGGGGTTGATGTCGAGATGCTACACTTTCTCAAGACCAATACAGATGATTTTCCAATTACCTAATATCCCAGTATAAAAATCCAGTTTCTGAGGTTTCAGCTGCTCTGTAGCCTATTCCTCCCAGATGACACCAACTGTCCCTATGACTATCCAGTTGTGAATGAACCTTCAATACCTGCATTTCTGCAACATACGAGGACAAAATGAGCACATATGATGGAGAAGCTGATCCCTAGTGTTTGCAATCAGCCTTCCAACAAGGTTCTTCTGTGTGTGTGGCAACACAACTAACATGTTCCCATCCAGGCATCTGCAGAATTGCAAAATCGCACTACAGCAGTTGTTGCAAGTGCTTGCCAAATAGGCGTCAAGATGTCAGAGTCTAGACCCGGAGCTAATCCCAAAGTTTCCCCAAGTAGTTTATAACTTCAACTTCTTCTAGCTCTTCTGATTTTTTCCTCCCCTCTACAATGACAAGCACTGCTGCTCTGAAAATCTAACCCTTGCTCCAAGTAATTTTACAGTGTCCCAAAATTGTCAGCATTGGCATCTGTGCCTAAGGTGAAGGTTTTCACAAGCAGGCAAAGAACAGGAAGAGTCATGAGAATCCTTGCCATTTCTAGCCATGCTAAACCACACTCTTGCAATTACCGGAATCCTTTTTTCTACCTGATCCAATTTATCAGTCTAACAGCCCAAACAAAACAAACTTTGAACTTTTTCTTTGCCCATTTTGAATGACAGTCATTTTTACTACTAACCGCTCCTGAACTGCATCCAGCAAACAAGGAACACTCCACTCGTACTTCCCAGCCACAAGAATTTTAGCAGCTACAAGTGCTGGCTTATGTGACTCTGCTCCATTTTTACAGTTTGGCTCATAAATGTAAACACACATATTTCATATAACACTCAGCCAGTACTGCAGCAGCAGCAGCCGCCTTCGAGAGATAGGCAAGGCATAAAACTGAAGACAGGAACCACTTAAGCCATCTGCATTTAGTCAGCATCACATGTGAGTTGATGCCTTAAGACTGCCTCAGTACTTTCCAGCTTTCTCTGATGGAAAACTGAAGCTGCACACAGCTGTTCAACAGCATTTGCACTCAGAGGGGAGAATAACTTGTTTGTTACACATCAAATGTTCCCAAAACATTTATCCCACCATTACTAAGGCGATTTTCTGTGGACTGAAATCATAAGCCCTGATGTTACTGTTATTAGGTATAATGAAATTTAAATCAGTTGTAAGATCATCTACTACATCAACTATGAAGATGTCTTATTTTCTTTAATTCCACATCCCAGTCTCCAAATGCCATCTCTCAACTTCTGGATGGATGCACTTGTATTAGCAGAGTCTTCATCTGAGAACCAAGCAGTTTTGGATCCTTACTTTCCAAGTGTTTGTAAATCCAAACACATGAAATAGCCAAATTACAATGAATCAGATGAGATATTAGCAGTCGAAGGTACAGATCTTTGGGATCAGACCTTTTACCATCACCCCAGGCCTCTCAGTTTCATGTCTCCCTGCTTCCTCCGCAGGGACAGTGGTTTCACTGGATTCCTGCAATACACTAATCTAGCCAGCCTGGCCTTTAAAAGTGTATTTTTCTTTAATAGTCAAGGCCAAATCAGACTTGGTTACTACACTTACTTTTGATCAATCCTTTCCTTGATTTTGCTGATGAATTTATTGTTGTTTTAATAATAATTTATCTATGTTAAGCAACCATCTCATTCACCCCAGTCGAAGCTCTCTAAAAGGAAAGGTTTAAGTTCCAAAAGATGAGAAAAAGACGGTCCAAGACAAGTCCAAGGCTATGCAAGTGTTCCAAACCAATGCAACATCCAATCTCCTACTGTCCCATTTCTTCTGCCAGCTCCTGACCACTGTTACCTTTATCTCCCTGCTAAGCATTATTCCCATCTGGATATACCTATACTACACTTCCATTTTTTCCTTCTATTTTTTTTAACTTGCTCTCAAATAAATCTTTAGAAATACAAATTTTATTCTAGTTTTTAAGTCTTTAGTCTACTCTTTATTACTTGCCTGGCTTAGATCAAAAAGCCTGCAGTCCTTCCTCTTAGATACACTGCATTTCAAGTCAGTACTTTGCCCAAGCATATTTTAAGGGTCCTGGAGAATATTCTTAGAGCAGAGAAACTGGTAGTGATAGCAGGTGCTTTTGATAAAATTGACCCTATTGAAAAACACAACCAAATTCACAACTTGAAGCAAGGAAAAACAAGAATTCATTTTCCCTGCCCACAACTCCAAAGCTTTCAGTTATTTCCCTGACCAGAAACCTCTCACTCCAGTGCAGTAATGCTCAAAGCAATGACGTACTGGTTCACTGTACTGAAAGGGCTCCTCTGAGTGCGTACCAGGCAGAGTTTCCTCACCAGGGCTCCACTCCCACCAAACAATGAGAGGGACAGCACCATCCTGCAGCTGGCAGGACCAGGCAGCAAGGGGGTAGAAACTGCAGCACCAGAAGAGCCCACAGGGAGGGGAAACGGAACAATATTTGCAATTACTGCAAGTGGATGTTGGCTACAACAGCTGATGGTTGCAGAAACAACCTTCTTCTCTAGAGTCACATACCCCTACTTTCCAGCATTGCTGAGCCTGCCTTTCCTTATCCTTCTTTCTAAACAATAACCACCTGAAGCCTATAGGCCATAAACATTCAGATTTACTAAAAGGTTTACATTTTCCTTTGTTTTAGCAGAGTCATGAGCTTATCTACTTCTTACTGCTATCTTCACAAGAGAGACGTGATAAAAAAAGAAAAAAAAACAAAAAAAAACCCTTGTAGGATTGATAAGAAGAGAAGCAGTCAAGCACAAAAATGCTATTATTCCATGTTAACTGGCTACTGTCCTCCACCCAAAATCCAGCTTATGGCAGTGGTTCACAAAACACCTGGACCTTTTGTTAAGGAAGCACCATATAAATAAGTGTGCATTCATAAGCTATAACTAAGTCAAAATAACAGTATATTTAAATTGCTCTTTCCCTCCCATATTTAAATATGCCAAATTCTCATAAAGAGACCTCTGAAATCTGACTCTAATCACTTGATTATAGCCACATCACACTGTAATGTCATACCGAGCAGTGCATCAATACTGATAAACAGGTTGTTAGATGCTTTCAGCACCAAAAATATGATTCATCATATAATGAACCTTTGTAATCAGTGCATTAGTAATAACAGAAGCACTTCTGAAAGAAATAAAAATCCTAAATTACATTCTACAGGTAAAACAAAAATATTTTCATTTTCTTCAATTCAGTTAATGGCAAAAGCGACATCCCACCAAAGAACCAGCAAGAAAATCCATGTATGTAGCTGTGACTCCATGTATCTAAAGTAACTACAACCAGTCTTCTATGAGTAAAGATCTACATCATGCTACAAAATATTCGTAGTCCATAAAATACTTTGCATATACAATAATACTTGGTTACCATCTAACAACTCAAAATACTGACAGTACAGATAAATAAATGATCTTACTTCTTGCTCTTATGTTTGGTTGCTGATTATGGAGATTAAAAATTACTTACTTGCCAAAGACAAAAACAAAAATTACAGAGAGAATTATCCATATAAATAATTCAAGATCCTCAGTATTCTTTGGTAAAAGCCATAACATTTCACAATAAAGCAAAATGCAAAGGGAAGTATTTCCAAATATTATATTAAATCAGCATAGTACTATAATGATACATCTCAAAACATTGAGAGCACTACTATTTACACATTTAAAAAGAGAACCGGTGCTTGATATCTGAAGGAGAGATACAATAATAATGCACTAATTAGAAGCTAGGGATTTCTGCCTTTGCTCATTGTGGTCAAACATAAAATCAACATTTTCCACACTAACTTTATATTTGCAGACTAATTCACATGCAGAATGAAGTGCCTCTCTTTGTTTCTGCTGTCCTTGTTATACACAATTCTTTTTATACTTACAGCTACCAGAAATTAAGATGAAAATCTTTTATTGCACAAATATAGGAACTTTTCTTCTAAAAAACACATATATACCTGAACTTTTCAAGGGAAAATAAGAAAAATTCATCAAAGGCCACCTCAAAGCTCTCCACCTCCTCCTAGCCAAGCTAATAGATTTTGTGATTCAGTTATTCAAAGGACCTTTGGAAGTCTGGCTGGTGTGTTAGAGCTTGAGAGCACTTGACAGAGTTCTCAGTAACTGAGACACTGACTTTCTATTTGGACTGTTATGACTTAAAGACAACAAAAAGTCTCTTCACATCAGTCCCAACAGATGGGGAGACATTGATGGAGTGGTTCTCAGCATCCTGGAGTAGAAAATACATTTAACAGAGCTGAAGAGAAAGTGGTGTGTAAAGCAGGCACGTTTCCCAAAGTCTTTTATTTGAACTTGCACCTGGAACTGCTCTACAAAGAGCGGGTCTGTCTTTACACACATTTCTTTATTGTCTCTATTATCACTAAAACTTGACAGAAGAGAATACATTCGTTTTTACAACCGTTTTGTAGATGTAGATATCCAAGAAATTGCAGTATTTGGTTCCAAAGGTTGGCTGATGTACTCTTCCACACACAGGGCTCTCTGTCTCTCCCTCTGCTGCTCCGGCCACCTCCTCAAGCTAGAGAGCTTCCGAAGCCAGGTGCATTCCCAGAAGCACCTGGAGCATCCTTTCCCAGTGCCCTCTCCTCTCTGCATAGGCACAATCCAGTGATACCACCCTGGCTGCTATGGAGGAGGCTACCACCACACCAAGCCTCTGCAGGGAGGACTGGCAGGGCTGCACCAGCAATAAAAAGGATGGCAAATTACTGTGATTTCTGTTGTCTGGTGTAAACACATCCCATGGACATGCTCTGCTGCTGCTGCTGCCCGCTCTGCAATCCAGTGGCAGGAATAGCTGTTTTGCCCCCAAAGGCTCCCCAGCAAAGTTTGCTTAAGTTTTGCAAAACAGATGGAAAATGTCTTTTTCATAGAAACTTTTTTATCACTGCTTTTTGAGCAACTTGTCTGACTTCCTTAAAGATAACTGAAATTTCAAACCTATCCATATGTAAACAGCACTGAGCTCTAGATCTTGCTATCTGATTTACAAAATATGGGATACAGTGTGCTGGGAGTGAGGAGGGAGAGACTGGTTAGTAAAACACTGCTCTCATTATTGGCCATTGATAAGATCTACAGTTTTAAATGCTCTGCATAAACAGGAACAGTGAGGCAAGACAAATTCCATACTGGGAGATAAGATGCAGTTTAGAGGAACAATTTATTCTGTATATTGAAAAAGTTGATCCAATGAATAATTTTTACTTTTCAAACAGCTGCAACCTATCAGGAAAACTTATCTGGCAAAGAGCCCTTGGGGCAATGACTGAAGCTGAAGCAGGAGTATGACACAAATTGTCTGCTTCAAAACAGAGCAATCAAATAAAGGGTAATCACTCGATAGATTATGAGTGCAAAGCAAAAATTAAATTCAGAAAGGAATAACAGAACACTGTAGAGAACGGTTATCCCTCATGGTCATCCACAAACCTTGAAGATTTTTGGATAAGATTTTCTGTTGCATTTTCTCTCCTTTAAAGGCCACTTGTTGATGCAATAAGTAACTCTGTCTGCAAACCAACTCTCAACAGTGCCCTGAAGCAACGGACCAATTATTCAAAATCTTATCCAAAATATTCATGTTCCATCCCTTTTCTGCCTTTGCCTTACGCTACTCTTCTAGCTTGTGCACAGGTACATCCCCACTCATAGATGAGGTCACTTTGATAGGGTACTGTTTACAGAACGAAAACTTCACACTTCTGATACCTTCCTCAGGAAAGGGGCTGGACCATTTGCTACAATGCCTGCTCAATGCAATACAAATTACCATGCTGGACAAGAAAAAAGATGGAAAAGTAACAAAACAAACAGTCCATAAATCTTCCTTAACTTTTGAGAAGAATCATTAGCTGAAGATATCCTTACAGCAGATGATACAGGAGCTTTGTCTTTCCCAAAGTAAGACAAAATGCAACATCAGAAATGTTTTGCTCTTCCTCTTTCTTTCCCCCCTTTATCTATTGCAAACAGCATGATTCCCACATTGGATGGATGTCTAATATTCCCAAAGTATGTTTTATAATATTAGTGTGTATATACAATCCTAATGCACATCCATGGGTAATTTGTTTAGCACAATCTGGCTCTAAAAAGTTGCTGTAAGTCAAATCTAAAATAATATTTAACTTTTTTCTGCCACACATTATAATTTTTTCTACTAAAATATACATTGATGAAACACTTGGAAAAATCTGCAAGTCCTTGTCTCACCAAATCAAAGAGCCACAGTCATGTTGTTCTGTTCCTACATGTATGTACTAATGTGAACAAGATGGGAAGCATTTTGCTGAAATCAAGTCATTCTCAGAAATGACCTAAGGGTCAGTTTCTGTTTACTGTTACTATTTACATGCATTTCTTCTTGAGCTTTCAAATTCCTTATTTTTTTCAAGCAAGCAGCAAAGAGAATTGGAAATAAAAAGCCACTGACTCTGGACAATGCTGTCCAGAGCTGCCAGTACTGCTGAAAGAGATATGGAGACTCCAGGCAAGAAACACCTCTGAGATGATCCTCTGCTTTCTGCCGAAGTGAGACTGTGTATCCTGGAGAGTGGAAACATTAAACCATTGTTTCTATGAAATACGTGAGCCAAAAGGTTACAGCACTGCAAATTATCTTCCAGGGGTTTATTTGCTGTTGCAGTCATTCAGGAGACACACACCATGGTTCACCTCACAACTGGTTGGATTTCTGTCCTTCACCATCCATTTAAAATCTGCTTCAGAACAGGGAAGGCACAGAGTTAGCTCATCTTGCCCTCTCCACTCCTGACTTCCCTTCATCTCCATGTCCTTGGAATGGTTCTGCAGGGCTACACGGACAGCAGCACCTGTGATAGCTAATTTGTCTATGCACACATGTTCCATGGAAATCATCCAGGTACACCTCTCAGATGGGTTTTCCTTCCATTTCCCTGATCATCCTACAAGTCTATGTTCTTCCCTTGTTAATAAGAATATATCCATCAAGAGAACAGCTGCTCCGAGTGTTATTAATATGGTCTTGTCCACATCTTCTAGGAGGACAGTATTATTTCCCCATCCCTGTTGAAATCTCTATTATTTGACTCACAAGAATAGCTCAGTCACCTGTAATGAGCAGTAGAACTCCACTGCTGTTCTTTCATTACTTGTTTACAGCTAATGAAAGTGGAATTATTTGATGTGAATGGACTTTTTTGCTCTGAAAGGGTGATGAAAATGTTTCCTTCTAAATATGGTAACATACACAACTAACATTTATCTTTACATGCAGCCTAATTATAGCTCAGATTTTAATGCTTTTCCTTTCTTGGTTTTCATTGTCTCAGGAAAGGTCATTGAGATAGCACCACTTCCAGATATTTTTCAGGTAGAGCAATAGGGTGTATGGTACAAATATCAGTAACACATAAACTCTCATACTTTATATGTGGGACTCTACAGACCGCTCGGTCCCGTACTCTGCAGCCAGCACTGACTGTTTCAAAGAAAGATGCAACAGGGACTTTCCCACTATTAATATATCATCCTATCCCCATCTGAACTACAAATCTCCTTATACTCTGTGACCAGACTAAAAAAGCACAAACAGAGCATTCTAGATATTCCACATCTTCTATCAGCTACGGCTCTAGATATTCTTCATCATTTTCTCCCTCCTCTGTACATCCTCATGACTGGGCTTCAGTCATGTTCCAGGGCAGGGAGCACAGAAATCTAGTTACATTATTCAGGAGACAAATATTACCTTGTAGCAGGTTTGATTTAGTTACTTCGACAACTGTTACATTGTTTTCAAGCTACCAGATATAGCAGAAGCTCCAATCTCATAATTACTTTATTTGATATTGCCTCCTATCAATTGGCTTTTTGATGTGAACATACGCAGGAAGTTCAGCACTTCTTTACATCAAGCTCCTTCCATGTTTATCAAGCCCCAGTTCAGGATACATCCCATTGCTGAGACATAAAGGAGTTTTGGAATGAAAATGTCTCAGCCAGAGATCCAGCCACTGATTGATACACTTTGTAGGAACCCACAGCTCTCCAAATTGCACACGAGAGACACAAAGCAAAGCCCCTGAGGCTGTTCCAGAGTCAAGAAACTGCCTTCACCAATTTTATGCCATGGTAACTCAAGAGACAAGCTGATGTTCTGACAATACACTGGCAACGTGTTGAAGAGCTAAAGAAAGCATGAGTCCTTCTGTTTTAGGAAAGAGACTACTACATTGCAGTACGCATCACCATCTTGCACACACTCTACATAAACTTGTTTAAGGTGACACATAGTTTACCACTAGGTCTTTCAGAATTTTCATGGAGGTTGCTTTTGTTTTTCATCTCACAATTAAAAATGAGAGGTTTCTGTTGTTTGGTTAGCACCTTAAATTTCAACTTAACATTATGAACTGCGAAGCACCACCACTCCAGGCCTAACCAACAGAGCGTCTTTAACAAGGGCATCTGACCTTGAAACAAATAGGGCACAAAGCCATCTCTTCACTGAACCATCCCTTACAAAGAAGAAATATATTTAAGTCAAACATCCATCTTTCTTCCTGCTTTTTCAACAACTCTTCAAACCTTTCAAAGGTCCTAAACTACTTAATTTCTTCCAAAGGAGCCAAATACAACCTGGTAGATAGCCATCTTCTCATCCGATGAGTTAAAATTTGCTGCACAGGTAAGAATTGAAGACACTTTTAAAATGATGGATATAAAAACAGACATTACAACAAGATTTGAGAAGATGAATGGACAGTAAGGAAATGCCATGGAAGCTTCTGGGCAGAGTAGGACCTACCAGGCATGTGCCAAAGGTGCCTGACACTACACATCCATGTTAAAGCATCACTAGGGTTGCCAGCTTTCTGTGGCTGAGCTAGCCATCTGCACAGTTGATGTGTGGAGAAGTTGGGCTTCTGAAGAGCACTGTCTCCTGCACGTACACTGTACAGCATGTGCATGCAACTGTCAAAGAAATCCCAGGCAGGAATAACAGCACAAGAATTTAGGTATCTATGTACAGCAGAGTAGTATCAATAAGAAAATGAGAAAGTATGAACCATCTAGCCTATTCTAGACAGCAGCCAGTGTTCACTGATAACAGATACTAGACCCCATGACCATATATAGTTCTTCACCATTCAACACTAAGTACTGCACTAAAGATACTTCTCCTTAACAATCTCACTGAAGACGAATTTAAAATAATCTCCTCTAGAAGGCCCCTCTTTAGTTTCTAAACAATTAAAATTGTTTCTGTATTTCCCAGTTCAGGATGCTCTCCTAGGGTACCATTTTCTAACTGACACATGTTTGCAAGGAGCAGGGGTGGTAGAATAGCCATAATTTTTCTCCATTCACGTAGGATGTTGTCCAGTATTCCAAATAATGAGACTCAAAAACTACAACACTAGACCCAGAGTTTTGCTTTTGAAGTATACCATGGGTACTTGTCCCAGTGTGAAAAGGAATGTTTCACACATAAATCTGGTGACATTGCAGCTGAGAATGATCATTCTTGCTGCAACAACATGAACTCAAAAGGTTTGTCATGGAAAAACAGTACCATGCACTTCGCATTACATTGCACTAAGGCCATCAAGCAAGGTGCCACAGTTCACTTATACTACATGACTATTGTATCTATATGACACCTTCAAATCTACCTTACATTAAATAAGCATTTCACCTTTTACCCCTCCACCACCATTTAAAGCAGATTTACTCACTTAAAAACAGTTCTAGCATCCAAAAACCAGGAGCATGAGTGATGATTTGTGACAATTATGGATATACACAGTGGTTTCTCTTTAAAGCTACCAGGAAGTTATTTAATCCCTCATGAAATTGCTTAGCTCTAGTTTCTCATCTCCGATTCCCTTCTTTGAGGAAAGTGAAAGCATTGCCCTTTTATGAAGAGATGTTGACGAAACACAAAAGAAAATATGGTTTTCTTATCACAAAATCACGGAATGGCCTGAGTTGGAAGGGACCTCATAGATCATCCAGCACTCTTGCCATGGGCAGGGACATCTTTCACTAGACCACATTGCTCAGAGCTATGTTAGTTATGTTTTTAAAATACATGTGACAATCCTGGTGGAACAAATTGGACCTGAAGTTAGAATCTGACCCTGTAACTGAGACAACTGCAACAATATCAAGTCATCAAAAAACAATGGTTGCACAGTCAAGAACTGGGTGGATAATACACAATTTGAGAGCAGGGGAAGGCTGATATTCAATAACCTGCAAGTGGCAATATAGAAAATACCGTCTGAAGTGGTACAGGATGCCTCCAGAAAAAGCGGCAATTATCACATATGGTTCTATTGGGATGGTAGGAGATTTGGGCAAAACTGTTCTGCAAATTATTGCCCTCCCTGTCATTTGTTTCCAAGCAGTTTACCTATGATCTGTAACACCATTATAGGAAACAATAACAAAATACATATGTACATTTTGAGTGAAATGAAGGCAGAACTTTATAAAAAAATTGAAGCTATGAAAATAAAAATGGGTTTAGAAGTCCTACGAAGCTTATTTTTGATAAAGCATTGTAAGCATACAAGACAGTCAATTTAGATGGAATAATACTGAAGGGAGGTATCAGGAATATTTATAAGCACTCCTGATCTAAATGTTTTTTCAAGATGTTTTTAACATTAAACATTCATTGTGCTGTATAACATGTTTGCTTCATGAGTCCAGGGGTGGGCTTTTTGTTGTGTTTTTGTTTGGTTTTAATTACTTAAATGCTTTGTATTGAAAAGAATGAAACCACTGACATAATATAGGGTAGCAGAAAAATGCATCTGGCTTAACTCTGCTGTCATCTTTAGTGTTCTTGTTCTGAATTCAACCTTTTTTTTATTACAAGAAACTACCAAAACTGTGGCCTGCCTGTATCAAAGGGAAACTGAGAATACAAGGCCCAGCCTCTGGCTAGCATGAGGTCCAGCTTGTTCCCCAGTTTGTTCTGTGAGATAGAAACACTCTCCATAGTAATGTATGTATTTGTGTTAGTGGCAGTTTATAAAGCCACAACACAACAGGGCTGTACAGACTCAGTTGCTGAATACATTCTTGTAGTTTTCAAATTACATAGCAAAACCTGCTCACCATCTTTTAAAAAAAAATTACTATTATTATTATTATTATTATTATTATCATCTAGGAAAACAATGCTCCAACAAATATTACAAGTGATAATTACCATGACATAAAATAGCCAGTCACTCATTGTGGGTCTGGTATTATGCTCATGTCATCCATTCTCAGACTTCCATAAGTTACTCCTGCTGCTGAGAGGTACAAGAACAATCTTAATGGTCACCAAAAGGACTCACACAAAAAATTAACTTCGTTAACACCTTCACCACTTTCCATACTGTCCTATACAAGCAGTATTCCGTATTAAACAGATGTGTGTTGCAAAAATCTACCAGTCTTACTGAAATGTCCATGTTACAGTTGATACTACTAACCTTATTTCTGTTTCCATCTATCAAAGACAACACAGACTTTAACTACAAGAAGGCATCGTTTTCTATTATAGAATTCTCTTCTTCCTCCCGGAAAAAGGAGTGGACTCTTTTCCACTATTAGTCAACAATGTACAACACTTTCCATTTCTATTTTCATACAATTTGCAATGGCCTAACGGTCTAGTTTGTCTTCAGATCACAAATGTAGACGAGGCTGAGCATGTGGAATGTTCCACACTAATGAATGAGAGTATTTATAGTCACAGAGGCAATGACATTTAAACTTTTCACTAAAATTATTTAAAGAATTCTCTCTGCACACAACAGAGAGAATGGCACCTCCTTCCTTAGAAGGGAGTTTCGGAGGAGCACTGGTATTAGTTTACTCTTAAAATCATATCTGCTAGAGATATAGGCTTGGAAATCTGGGAGAACAGCAAATGCAGCCACATCCCATTCTGCACACTGTCAGGCAGACTGTCCATGGTTTTCATAAATTCAAACATCCTCCCCCTCATCTTAGTCCCTCTGTGATGCTCTGCTCCAGTCTTTCTACACTCCCTTTTCTTCCTGACACCAGACTTCCCCTACCATGCCTGTCTTTTCCAACAACCATCAAAGAATCTCAGGAAGAAGAAAACCCCCACAATTTAATGAAAACTCTAAGGTTAAGGCAAATAAAGACATTAACAAATAAATAATCTTTTCAGAAAACAAATTAAAAGGAGAAGCTTCAGCCTGCAAGCAGCTGGCAGTCAGAGTTTGGTGCCTGCTTAACATCCGCCTTTATTGAGTCCTCTCTGCAGTCCTGGACAGCCACAGCCTCCTCCTCGCTGCTCTCTGGGGAGCCCCCAGTTAGTGTGTTAGCTACTCCGGACGAAAGACATGCGGCCTTCATGGAGAATGAGCTTCTCTGTGGGTCACTGAAAGCAGCATTCACCTGACAGCAGGTTTTAATACAATACAAACATGAGCACTTCCACAGGCAGATTACATTATTATCCTGTAGATACACTGTATTTTGTGCAAGCTGGAGCACTGCAGCTATACACTATCTATGCAGAACACTATTGCAGTGTGAAAATTTACCAGTTTTATTTAAGAAATAAGCTATCTTTAGAGTGTCCATAATTTCTGATCATTTTTCCCCCAGAAAAATGAAGGTGACTAAATTTACTCTTTTTCCATTGCACATCTCAATACAGATGTTAAAAACTGCAATGCAGCTGCAACTCTCCAGTGGAGCTGATGGCAGTCTCATCTCTACCATCACCCTTTGGCTTTTTAAAATAGATCAACCATATTATTACTCTCTCTTACTTCCCTTCAACTATCTTTTCTTACAAACACACAATCTTGACTCTTTTTCCCTACCAAGCACAACTCAGCAGGTCACTGCTTCTCCCAGGTTGCTTAAGGTATTTTTTGGCTTATTTCACCTCCAGCACAAAGTCCTCATATAACTTGACATTAAAGAAAAGATGTAGATAGGAAAGTATTCCTGGATCCCCAGTACGATCTACCTGACACAAGTAACTATGGAGATGTGTCTGACAACTTGCCCAGCAAAGAACTTCTCCCCTGAGCAGTGGGAATTATTCTCCATCCTCTATGAGACAGGATTTTGCTGTTTGTACAGCAGATCTAAGCAGATGAGGAAATTTAGGCCAGCATTTTTCTTTACAGCATGCTGGGAGTAAGGAAGCCCAAGTGATACCAAGTGTATCTTAGCAGGGTGTTTCCTTTTTTCAAATAAAGATGATGCTCCTCTTACAGCCTGGATCATTGTGGCTGCAGCTTCGATAGTAGGTTCAACTCATGCCTTGATCCGCATTATCACAAAGGTATTGATCTCTGACAGCACACACAGATCCCTTCCTAAAATATCTGTGCGCTCCATATGGACAAAAGGAATAAAACTGCTTGACCTGGGACTTTAAGAACCACGGGTCTCGCAACTTGGTCAACCAAAACTGATTAAAACCGTATTTGTGACAAACAGTCCAGAAAAAAAAAAGGTGGCACTTCTGTGTTTCAGGGATGACTGTTAACCTTGAAGAAATACATGGCAGAACCACTGACTACAACAGCTGGACATTTTAACTAATGTTGTGATAATGTACACAATCAAACTGGGACAAAATGGGAACAAAGAGCACATGTGCATGTGCACCCAAAATTTAAAAAGTACAATTTTACCACTCAAATTCTTTTGTGGTTGTTGTTGTTGTTTCATATTTCATCCTCTTGTGCAAGACCTTAGAGTTGAATTTTTTATTCATTGATTACATATAAAATAAGAAAAAGAATCATGCATCCAATGTATATTTGTCCTTCACTTTAAGGGAGTATCTTAAAAAGACACGCACTAACTTAAAAAGCTGGAAAAAATATCACAGTTACATGTTTGTGTCTGCATATGATCCACAATGGATTTCCCAACAAAAGATATTCAGCTATAAACAGCAATATGCAGAGCATGATAAATCACTTTGAAGCAAGCATCTGTAACGACACAGCCTCCAAAGAACATTTCACAAGCAAAAGTATTATTAAAACAATAACACACGCTTTCAGACTGATTTCTCTTGGTCTCGGTTTGCAACCAGGGACTTGTTTTGAAGATGCGAAGATAAACTCAAGGGCAGATTCAGCTTGTGACAGTTTCCGTACGCCTGCTCTCCTGCCTGCCCTCCCTGCTCACTGCTGCGCTGAAGGGATGCTCTGTCACAAGGGATACATCAACCAGCCGACCAGCAAGGCTGTTATGCAATGCGTCCATCTGTGGCTCCTCTGCTGGCATTGACTGCTCGCCTTAGGAAAGCCAAGAGTGTCAGCAGCCTTGCTTTGTAAAGACTCTCCTTGTTCTTTAAATAACTCCAAGGATGACGTTTGTGTGACTCCTTGCTGCCAATACCTGGCTCATGAAGAGCAGCGCATGGAGTCCTGGCAGTACAACACCAATTGCATTGCCCCTGGGACTGCAGTACTGGGAACTGGGAAAATCCTGCCTTTCCAAAGCAGAAACCCAGCAAAAAAACCCCAAAACCCAGCAACACCCAACAGAACAGGAGGTGAAAAAGCAATGGCTTCATCCCTGCGCATTTTATTTTGCCTGACTCTTCATCCAGGCTGACATCTGATGACCAAACACGGCTCTGTCTGAGCAGAGACCCAGCCCAGGAAGAGAAAGAGAAAGCTGCTCCCTCCTGCTCCCACTGGTCTTGTCATCGGCCCAAGCACGCCAGCATGGAAATGTCTAAGACTCCCACTTGTTTGAACTGATCTGGTTTCTGTGATTCTGCCCAGACAATGAAACTGCTGGTACCCACAAGTATTTATCCCTAATTTAGTGGTGTTTAACACACTAACTAAACACACTCCTAAGTAACACCTACACACTAGAAGGTGAATAATTAAAAACTGATTATTTTCAACTGGATAGTGCTGGGTGCAAGCACCATCAAATATACTTTAAAAAAGAAAGAAAAAAGCATTGGTCAACTTCTGTAATTCATACCTTCCTTCAGCGAACCTCATTCCCAAGCAACACACCTGAGATAAATTTAAACATCTACCTATTAATGTGAGAAGGGACAATTGTACCATAAGCTACATGTGTCGGGCTGTTTAAACAGATTCATGTGCTGCCAGCTTCAGCAGACAGATGTTATTTTGGCATCCAGGCTCAAGAGGACCATGTCTGAACCATCTTAATCACTTGATGGTCAAAGACCTATCGAAAATATCATCTTTTCAAAATACTTCATGAAAATCTAAAGCAAAATAAAACTCTGTTGTTGCATTTGTGTCCACTCATGCTGCTTCTAGAATAAGCAGTAATTTGGGACACACAAGCCAGCACAACATTGTAAGGACCAGTTTTTCAGAAAAATGTTAAGGTGAAAACTTTCAAAAAAATGTTTTAAAAAAAGTTTGTTGCAATCAGCTGTTGCAATCAGACAATGTGATCAACACAGCTTCACGGATCACTCTTGAATCAGAAATGTGTAGAAGTAAAACTGGCTTCACATTTTAGCCTAGAGGGCACCTGAGTTATTCAGGGAAGCCCAAATGTCTAGCATGACTCTGCTGTGATATTATTGTCATGGAACAGTCAAGATTTCAGATAAATCAAATGCAGTAATCAAAAAAGCAATCACAGCCTTCATTTTCTTTATTATTCTCCTAATTTTTTATTCCTCAAGAATAAGCAGTTTCTTTCTCAGTTGATTTTTTTTAAAAATGCCATTATTGAAAGAATCCAAGAAGATTCACTAGAATCAGAGAATATGTGACTTTAAAAGTTGCCTTCACATAAACTTTCACAAGTAACTTAAGTTTAGAGTATAATACAGCAAGCAAAGGCTGTATTCTCACTAAATGTAACATGGAACAGTACTTCTATAGTGTGTGCAATATGTTCTCTAACACTGCAAAACGTTTGCAAAAGTAATATCCAGTATTTCTGAGCTGTTACGAGTGGGTTGGGGGTTATTACAACATCATTTATGAAAAGTGGCATTTGCTTCAAAAACTGGTAGAAGAGAAACTGTAAAATTAAAGAGAGAGACTTTATCTAATGATTTCTGGCACGGATGCATAACGTCTGTTCCCAAAGCGAAATCATGGGGACAGAATCTGTGGGGTCAGTATTTATTTTTGTTAACTCAAGCCTCACTTCAGCTTCAACTTCTATGAACAGAAGTCTGTAAAAAACAAACATTTAGAGAAGCTTTTTTGCAGCCGGAAAATTAACTCTACTTTTAAATAAAATTCTGCTGTATCTACTTTCCCAACTTCTTTTTTCCCTTGGAAGGTTTTGTCAGATGAAAATTGTGCATCTTAGAAGATGACGCTGCAAAGCTACATCTAAAGACCAGAGGATTTCAGCACACTTACTGCCTGCATTTTTCCACATTAGATTGCTGGGAGAAATCAGTAGCTGAAATTTTGTTTCAGTAGCCCACAGTCCTCTATACTAAACAAAAACCAGACATGATACAAGGGATACCCTTTTTTGTCCCCATACTTGCACTCAAGAAATATTTCAGTAATTTATATGTTGCCTTTTTCTTCTCTTAGTTAAGATATAATTTGACAAGGTGAACCTCAGCTTGCTAATGTGCAATAGTACTTGACTGCATAATGCTTTTTAGAATTCCTTTATAGTGGTGACAAGAATATAGTTATTGGTGGAAACAGGAAATAAATACCTGCTCCACTCAGAAATCAGCTGACAGCTCTGGTGAGCTGCTACTTGATTTAATTTCCTTTAATTTTCCACTGAAGAAACTCCCAGCAGAGAACACAAAAGATTCAACAAGAGGTTTCTGCAAATATTTGGCTCCTTTACCCAAGCAGTCCTTTTTCCTGTGCTGTTTTTAAGCTAAATGTGCTAAAATCAATGTTTTGCACGACTGGCTATTCCAAGCCTCATATAAACAACCAAAACACAGGGTACCACCAGTGCACTGCATGATACATTTTAAGAAGTTCCCAAATTAAAAAAATCAAATGGTCAGCTAATGGAAACTATATATTTTCTTCCAATTGTCATAAATATCAAGCATCTAATCCTGTAAAATTTTGTTTGCACCAGGAATTCTACCAAGATTCATCTTTTCGTTCCCCTCTAAAACAGAACCTCCATCAACCCAGAAAATGCCTGTTTGGCATTTATTATAGGATTAAAATGCATTGGTATTATGACTTTAGCCCTATAAAAGGGAGTTTTATTAATTACTTCAAATTTATTTATTTATTTATCTATTTAGGTAAATGAAATGCGGAATTAAGCGACAGCTGAGTGGATAAATTGCCATGCATTTCTAAGCCAGGCAAAAATGCTCTCATTAATTTAAAATTTCGTTCTGGAAACCAAGTACTAGAAATGGCCACATGAAAATACGCACGGTCAGGTCACTCTGAAATAATCGTTTTCAAAATGTGAGCTCCTGAAATAATAACTAAACAGGAACACAAGTTAAAATACATCTGTACAACAACATTTATTCATTTATACACACACACACATACAAGTCAGCTCCAAGTCAGCAAGCTGAGGTCCCCCCAGGTAAGATGTTTGGTGCTGGGGAGAAGGCAGCACAACAGCAGCACTGCTTTCCATTAACGTGACAGCTCAGGATTAGGCCCAGGCAAGGGACCACCAGGCACAACGCCAGCAGACAAAGTTCAAACTTGCATCCCCCATCTCTCAGACAAAGCACTTACAACTGCAGGAATTTGGTGATCTCAGCTGCACCCCTGGAAATCAAAGCCCAGCCTTGAATTTGAAAACTATGAGTTTGTTAATACAGGAAACCAAGTGGTGGTTTCCCTCCTTGCACCCTCAAACCCATCTTCTCCCATTACACCTATAGTCAGCAGTATCTTAAAAAATACAGCACAACCCAGAAAAACTATTCAGGTGGCTTTAGTAACAAATCTAAGACATCCACACCTGTATTTAAGCTCTTACATGTAGTAAAATATTGCCTCCAGCTCAATTATTCAGCTTCCTGGGTACAAAAAGGGTATAGTTGAGAGCACTGATTATTCTCACTCTCCTGTAAGCCACTTGCAATCACACTTGATTTGTAGTTTCCATAGGCTTAACTACTATAATTGAAGCATGCTTTTTAGTCACAGTTCTGAGACCAATTTCTATCTTTATCAAGGCTAGCAGAGAAGCAGTACTACCTCTCCCTCTGCATCCCCCTGTTCAAACCTCCACAGTTTATTTTCAATGCCTAGAACTTGTTGGTGCAGCACCCAGGGCTGCTCCAGCTGTAGGATCTGCAACAGAAGTGCTGGTTTCTGTGAAGAAACTCTTCTCTCACAGAAGCCTTTTCACATTTGGAAACAAAATGTCTTTAACACATGAGTAAATTTTAGAATCCACTGCCATAAGCAATAAGTGCAAGTATTATTTTAAAACACTCCTTTAGAGGATTTTTTTAAACCAAAATACATGGGATACGTGACACTGAGGTTCAGTTAAAGGATTGGGTAGAAACACATGCAAAGCTGTCTGACACTGGGTGGGATTCAGGTCCCGGTTAGGACACCTATATTTATGTATACATGTGGGCTATATGCCTGCATGGCATATACCAGCAGGGTTAAGCTTGGGCTTGCCTAAATTTTGCTATCCAGCATCTTTGAGATGCTCAAGCATATTCTCCCCTGCCCCCCCAGTCATTAGCTGCTGCAGGAGTCGCATCCAGAGCTCCACACGGGCATCTCAGACACCTGATACCACCTAACAAGGCACTGGATGTTTGAGTCTGGCCAACTCTATCTCCCACTTGGTGTTTTCTTCAGGGTAAGATGAACTGACCTCTAAGTCAATCGGCCGCTATTGAGGAGATATCCTGACCACAACAGCTTACACAAGACAGTTACATTCAACCCTCTGAAAGGAAGATCCCATTCTTAATTAGGGTTTTCACGATAGCAAAATAGTTGCAACATTGCATGCAGAAATGCAAAAGAGCAAAGGAGTTTGCGCAGCATCAGCTACACCACCACAATCAGCTGGTGCTACCAATTCAGTAGTGAAACCCAGAGCAGATTCTCCTCCTTCGTTACTCCTGGAACTAACAGCATCCCCAACACCCTTTCAAGGCAACTTTACAAAACAATTAATTGAACTTTACTTCCACAAAATCAAGGTGTGGATTTGTCTCAAAACTAAATTTGGGTAGCAAGCTAAGTTTTGCTTTTGTCTCTGAATTCAAAGATTAAGTTCATCCTCAAGCACAACTGTATACAACATGCTGTAAAATACTGGAAACTAAGAAGTGTTTATTGAAGATTACATTTTTTACAAAGGGACATGCTGGGTTGTAATGCTGAAGTCATTCTGAGTTCACTCCTGAATAACTGTATTTTGGCACTGCTCCCATTCATGGTGTGAAATTAAAGATTACTATTTTGAAAGTATACAAGCTGGCATAGTATGCAATTTGTCTGTCACAGATAAAGCTGACTATAAGGAAGTTAGCACTCAAACTGCTAGACTATTTGCTTTTCTCCAGACTTTCCTAACGCTCCTGGAGTGGGAGAAGGACAGGGAGCACTAGCAGGCTCTCAACTGAAGCATTTTATAAGTGCTGAAGAGTTGTGTCGTGCTGCCCATGCTTCTAGAATATTTTCATGAAGTTAAAAAGTATCCCGCTTCATCATCTGTTCAAGTTATAGAGACTACAAGAATTACACCAAGTCCTTCCACACCTTCAGTAGCAGAATTTTTTTTGAAAACCTACCTATAGTACTATATACAGAGAATATTCTTCATTATATTCTTCTTTTCAGAGAACAGGATAGCTAGTGCAGAATTGCCATGCTCTAACAGGCTGCAGTAATTTTTAGAAAACAATTATTATCTTACTGGGCCACTTTTTGATGAACTGACTGACAAACCAGTTTGGCCTTTGGACTGAGTTATTTCCCCTAGCAACAAGCATTTTTTTTTTAGTATTATTGCCCAGCAAAACATTCATCTGTTTCTTCACTTTTGGGATATTCAGGCTCTCCCCAGACTGCAAATCTGAAAGGGTGACAAAATGATTTTTTAGAGCACTGCTCACTCAAACTCAAACCCAACCTCTACTTAATTTCAGATTTCCCTGTACTTGTATTGCTTACTGTCCTACAGCTACCAAGCAGATGCAGCTACAGGAAGTGGCAAAAGTACCTTCCATCAAGAGTGAATAATCCTATAAAGCTGTTACAGACAGCAGCAATAGAGTTTAAAAGAACAGAAGTTCACCCTATCCTCATCTCAGAAGGTAGGTGTTGCACTAAAGGAGAAGGTACAAGGTACCTACAAGAAACCAATGTGGAAGACTTATCTTGCTTCTTAGAGAAGTCCTGAAGTATTTTCCAGATGCTAGGCACAATTCACCCTTTGAACACGACATCTCAACCTAGCATCTTCATCTTTAGAAAAACGTGTTGAAACACATTTCTGAGCAGAATTTCACTGAATCTAAGTATAAAAATGCACTAATACCTCTAGCCCGTAGTCACACAGGAGACAGAGCAGAGCAGATGCAGTTCCCAGGTACTTTATCTAATTTTCAAATAGCTGCTCTGACCCATCTGCAAAATGGCATGGTTTCTGACAAACACCCAGACTGGATCTTGAGACATTTTAGGAAGCTAATTTCCTTCATAGTGGAAGGAGAATTTTAAAATTATTTTTTTAAAATTTATGTACGGAAAAGCATACCCTATCAAACACAGTCAAACTCCGTAAAACACTGAAAGGCAAACCTATTTAGTTCTCAGACGCTTTCTTGTGGGTTATTAAAAAAATAAATACTAGTCTTAGCATAGACTCTAGAAATAGAAGAACATGTTTGTTTTTTTCTAACAGCCCAAGTGTCATATTTAAATTCCTATTAGAAATTAAAACCCAATTATTGAGAAGAATAATACAGCTTTGCCAATGTTACACTGCATGTAAACAAGAAACACATATATATACACACATTAGGTCTACATACCCACCTTCCACAAAAAGGCAACTCAGAGTTCTGCTGAAAACTAGTTAAAGAGCAGGAATGGGGGAGAAAAAAAAATACCTGACTATCCTTTTGGGAATGGTAGACATGCCATTCTCTAACAACACTGTGGAAGGAAAATAGAGAGTTCACTCTTTTGTTTTGCACTGATGCTTGTTTTTATTTAGTAGAAGCACTCATAGGTCTTTAAATAATTCATAACGCAGTGCCTGTTGTTGAGTTCAAGGAGGGAGCCTGGAGAATGTTAATCAAATCAGAGATGAATTGGCACAGCTGTAAATCTGCAAGGCCCCGCCCCGATGAGCTCATCCCCTAGCAGTGCAAATTAGAATGACATCATGCTTGCAAAGCCGCGGGTGCACTCGCGCTGCTCCCTGTCTCCTCCTCCCCACACAGGATTTCTCCTACTTCTTCACGCAGCTTTTTTGCCCAGAAAGATCATTATAGAGATATATGCAGGTAGAAGGAACAGAAGCTGGAGAACCTGCACTAAAATCATGGGGTTTGTCCTCTTATATCTGTCACAGCTCCAGCACAGACACAAAAGATACATCTTTCTATTTAAAGAAGAATGAAACTGCGTATTTATCAAACCAGCTGAAAAAATACTTCAAAAACATTAGAGACATGCCTTTGAAAAAGATCCACAAGTACTTTTCAAAGGATCACTTCTATTTGTTTTCTCATTGAGCATGCAATTTGATGACCTTTGGATCACAAAAACACTCTTAAAACCAGGTCTCAAAGAGATGTGTTTGTGAAAGAAAATGTTCATACAGCCATGCGGTTGGAATTTCTCATTTCTCTAACCCTGTTTCAATTAGCCATAAGACACTTAAAGCACGGATACAAAAATATGCAATATAGATGAACAGTCAAAACCTATTAATAATGGGTAACAGACAAACTAAACAGTTAATAAAAAGCTCACAGACAGAAATAACGAATGGGAAAGAAACGTTCCAAGAACAATTTTGATACTAACCTGCAGAAATCTGAAGTGTTTTCCTATTTCTGCATTAACAGAAAGGCCAGCTGCATTTGTTTACTCATGAATATGTTAGCCCAGGTACATAACAAGCTTAGTAACTTCAGAAAGTACAGTAAGCATTAATATTAACAAGCTCATTTAGGTCTATTTCATACTCTTCAATAATTAAAGTTATTATTTACTGGAGAAGTTTATAAAATTACTGATTGCTGTAGAAAGCCCAGCTTGGCTGTCCAATGCAGTCAGCATACCACTCAATGAAACTAAATTGGAAACACCTCTCAGTCTCATGGCATCCACTGGTCTGGTAAACAGCCCACACAAAGATCAGGTTTCTTTCTTTGCACCGCGTAAGGATACACTATATAAACTCCCATATGAGAATATAATGGGGAAGAAATATAATCTAGGGAAGTTTTTAAACCCTATCATCACATATTCCTCAAAAAACACACAAAAAACATGTTTTCTGCAATTTTGGAATCTTACATTTTTTCCCCTTTATAAAAGTCTTTATAACACACAACTGAAGTTAACATAACCAAAGCTAAGTAATGTCATTTTAACATGCAGTATCACCTTTCTTTCAGTCCAGATCAAAACCAAAGTTTCTGCTTTGTGTGAGAATGACAGTATGTTGCTGCAGGAGGTTTACAGATTTGCTAGTTATATGTCCAAACTCCTGGATTTTCTGTGCTTCATGTTGCCTGTTGAACTACACTCTCTAAAATCCACAGTTTGGGGAAAAAAGACAGGCACACAGTGGATTCTCAGTAATATCTGAAGAGCTTTGCAGATAGCAGCATTGAGGACAGTTGAAACAGGCCTCTGAAGGAGAAGAGTGTAGCTTTTTAAATGCACGGAAAAAATAGAAAATGAGAAGAAATCAAAGACAGACAAGCAACAGAAGCAGAACAGTGACAGTGATGACAGTGATGAAGGATGCATGGCAGCAGGACGCACCCAGAAGTCATTACCACATGGCCTAAGCCAAGATAAAAGATGCACCACAACAAGAGGGGTCTCCCAGCCATGCAGGAATCATGGCTGCTCCCTGGGGAACACAACTGGGGGGTTTTCAAAGTGTTAGAAATGCATGAGAAGCATTTAAAAAAAAAACAGATGGAATTGGTTAGATGTCACACGAAGAGGAGCTGCAGAGGGGCAAAGGACCATTACAGCCTGACACAACCTGCCTGGTGCAAAAGCAGAGGAAGAAAAAGGTCTAAGGTTAGAGGACTTTTTTAGCTTAGAGAACTTCAGTACTATAACTTTGCATAGCATTTTTAGTGTTGAACACAGTGGTGTCATTCCTGGACTAGGACCTTTTTCAGATACCAACAGAAAAACAAAACTGAAGAGGTTCTTTGCTCAATAAACTGTGAACTAATTTTCCCATTAACAAGCAGGACGCCTTGTTATTCAAAACTAATACAAGTCCCAATTACATTTTCAGCAAGGAGATTAAGAAACTTAAAATACATACACCCAGAAAATACTAAATACATTAGCAAAACCATACTTTAGCTACAGCACTGCAAAGGTAAGTGCTACTACACAACACCAAGTCCAAGCAAAGGACTGCAAGCACGCTATAGTTCTTACATTCTCCTGCTGGGGTTATCCATCAGGTGGAACAGTTCAAAGCTCTTTTGGTGAGTGGCAAGTGAAACATCAGAATCTCGTTTCACAGGAGGGCACAGTAAGGCAAGGCCTGACCCCCTCCGAGGTGGAATTTCTGTAGGACTTTGGGCCATGTACAAACACGATGCCATAAAACAGTGCCTGCACAAACACTTAGGCTCTTCCTTCAATCTCCTGTTCCAAAGAATCCTGCCTATGTAAACAGCTGCACATTGATATGCTCAAGATTTCAGAAAATAAATTTCAGCAGATGAAAAAAAGCCAAAACATTCCTTCTGATCCTAGCGCAGATTCTGAATCTTGTAAACAGACTCCACATTATGAAGAATAATCTCCCATGTTAGCATCAAAGTCTTTGGCAATTAGCCCCCAGATCCAAATTCTGTAGCTTCATTCTACCACAGTTTGAGGATACATACTTATCCTTCAGTATTTACTCTACTTATAGTGTCAAACAGCTTGTACCTCTCCCTCCTCCTCGCGCCCCGCCACCCCCCACTGGATGCTTGGAGTTAACTTGGGCAAAGTCTAACCAGAAAGTTTAGATGAAACAACAGATTGCTTGATCTCTCTGTGCTATTACTTTGCCCCAGAAGATGGTAACAAAATGTGCCAGTACTGCCTCTGCTTAAAACCAGAAATTTTAGACTTGTAATTAAGAAAAAAAAATTAACCTAAGCTCTTTCACATTTTGTTTCCAACTGCACAAAACAAATATTTAATGCAATTCAGTGACTAATGGCCAAAAAAAAAAAAAAATAGCCCTTAGTGCTTGATAAGCCACTCCAAGCAGAAAATATATACATGAAGAGTTACAATATGGAAAAAATCTATTGGCATAGAAGACTTTTTATTTCTGTAGCTTTCAAAGGATGTACAGAATGATAGCCACTTGGATAGTCAAAATGATAGCTGCACTTCCATTACCTATTAATATTTTTTAAATAATCTGATTCTGTAAAAGTTATTCTGAAAACCTATGGAATATAAAACGTCTTTTCTGGGGACTGTGTACAGGCAAATGCAACTTATTTACAACATTTTAAAAGATGGCTTAAAAAAACCCTTCCAGAAGTACCATAATTGCATGCAAAACTTGCTTATGTGGCTTTTTTAATAATGGGATGTGTTAATTTACATTTCTTTGATCTGCATAACACAAGCTCAGAGCCAAGGACTGCTGCCAGTTTCTTGCAGGCAGGCTTCTAATCTGTAAGATGCAAGATGGGCAGGTGCACCAACAGCAGCTGCAAAAGAGGGGGCATGCCCAAAACCAGAAGAGGTCAAGCTGTGGTGTAACATCAGGCAGAAGAGGCACTTTAAGGAATATCTAAAGATCTCTGGAACAAATCTGTTTGTGCAAGCCATGGAAAACACACCGCTGGGTACAAAGGAAGCACAAACAGAATATGCCATAAAATGACTTTTGGATGAAATAACTAGAAAGACTTCAAGAGCTATGATGGTTAGAAGTAAACAGAAGTGGACAACAAAGGATAACAAGCAAATAAAGGACTATATGCCAGGTGAGAGGTGGAAGTAAAATCATGGCTGAGAACAGAGTTTTCACCCCAGTGTAGGTCACAGTGGACCAGAAAACATATCCAGATGTGAAAATGGGAGGGAACAGATCCTCAGGGAACAATGCATGCAATCTGTAGGACAAAGCTCAAAGAGACATGGAAGCTCCAGCAGAGGTGCTGAAATGCCAATGGGCAGAGCAGAAGGGCTCCCTGGCTAGTGTAGGTTTTCAGAAACCATCAGAGAAGACAAAATTGCACCTCCTCACCAGACATTTGATTTTTCTGCCTTTGCAGTTTCTCTTCAACGTACTAGTGAAGCATTATTAAATATTACTAATAAAAGAGCAAAGATAAAATAGCTCAGTTCTTGCGAGTTCTTGCCTGGTTAAACAGGGAAAATCATCAATTCACCAAAGCACAGCTCTACTTGATACAAAACACAGTCAAGTTACTGTTGGTTCTAAATATGCTTACTCTCCAGTTAAAGATAAATAGCACCAGCATAATTAGAAGAGAGCTTTCTCTGTTCTTCTAAGCTCTGTCTGTCCCTAACAGCTGCTATAAGAGAAGGTTCACTCTGGCTAAATACAGCTTTTCCAGTTTCAATAAGATAAGGCAATAGTCTGGGCGATCTCCATTACTCCAAACATAATATAATATTTGCTGCTAGATAAACAACTGCAGGACACTAATACACTACTTCAGACCATCACATCAGTCATTAAACACGACATTTTCTTCGGCTGATTTATCCCTGCTTCTTTCTTCTAACAGCAGACAGTCATATTTCAAACACAATTTTGTTTTCTTTGGCTTAGAAGCTTCCATCATATGGACTAAAAAAGAGGAGTTTATCTAATGAGATTAGAGTCTTTTAAGCATTTTCATGCTAGTCAATCCTTACGATGGGATGCTTATTTTGAAGAGTCTTGCTCAACAAAAGCAAAGCACTGCAAGAGACCAGCAACATGCGGTGTAGGAACCACTGATGCTGTAACAGAACCACTTCTACCACTGTGACTGTGACTGACATGTATTCTTCTGTAGTATTATTTATATATACTTATAAAATACACACACATGCTCTACAGCCCATTTTAACTCTCCCATTTCTAGTAATTCTTCATGTGGCTTAGGCTGATTAAGTGCGTAACTGCTGAAAACAGTACACGTGCTTTGAACCCCCACATCTTATAGAAGCAGAGGAATCATCCAGCTCATTCCTGTGGATTGAGCTGTGTAGAACATCAAATGCATGAACACGTATTTTATTACCCAAAAAATTCTGCTATTTACTTTTTTATTTGGGTGAGGTGCAAGGGTTGGTATCACAGATGCTAAGCTCATCATAAAGTAAGATACAATAAAAGAATGAATGATGTTTTTATTTTCCTTTTAAATCTCAACTGCTATGAATCGCACTTCTGTTTGAAGACTAATCTGACTGCAAAACGGGCTTTAAACCAGATAAAAACACAAAAATCTCAGTTCTTCATTGCCAGACTTCTTCTTAAAATTTACTGTTTAACACCTCGTCTGGACTGAACAGAGAGACTGGCAATAACCTAAAATTGCTATGTGCAGCAGAACTGAGAGTCAGAATCTACTACCAAGACTAGCAACTCCCTGTGTCAATCTAGCCAATTCACTTAGCCCATCCTTTTCAGAAAGTGGATGATTCATAGTTTGATAAACTCATGCACAAATCTTACCACAAAATGCCTGAGACAACTGCAAGTCTGGATGCTCAGCTTCTTTAAAGCCACACTTTACATGACTTGTGTTAAACACCCAAAGATAAAAGGTTTTAAATAAATAAATTACATTTTCAGAATATATGCTTTTGATCATCATTTGAAACCAAATACGAGAAAAGAAAAAGTAATTGAACATCCAAGAGAAACCAAGGACTTTTTCAAGGCCATTAGGCATACAAAGCAGGAATGGCACAGATCTTTTTTTATAAGAGTGTAAGATTTCATATGCAGTAGAAGGTATTTTGCTTTGTGTTTGGATCAGAGGCTTTTCCCTATTTTTCAAGTTAACTTTGAGGCAGAATTCTGAACAATGTACCTTAGATGGGAAGTGTAAACGGGGCATAAAGTCAGAAACAGAAGCTGCCTGTTGGGAATTAGAAGGAGGAGGACAGCAGGGCTGGCAGTCAGGAAGTCTCCACTTCTAACCCTTAGTACAGCCCCTGCCTTGCTGGGCAGCCACTTCCTCCTGCTGCATTACTTATTGAACATCTTTAAAGTGGTCTTGCTTAGTGTTCTCAGTTTAGAACATGTTAGAGTCTGTACAGCACTGAATCATAAAAATGCTGTACAAAGAGCTATTATTTTTACTGTCAGCAGAGTTGCTATCCTATATACACTGAAGAAGACCTTTTTCCCTAAAACAGTTATCTCTCTGTGCATGCCTGAAGTTCAGTTAAAAAAGCAAAAAACCATCTCTCCTAAATTACACAGCACATTAATTAGCTGTGCTGCAGTACATAAGTACATAACTGTGTGCAGACATGGACAGGGGAAATAAATGGGAAATTATTTGCACCAAATGTAGTCAGCAAAGCAGCCATTCTCAGAGTGATTAATTCCTGAATGACATGAGTTTCAACTGGACAATGCACTTGAAAATACCTGGGAAATGGTCCTTCACTTTTAACAGTGGGTCATCTGTTCAACCATTCCCAGGTCTAACTTCAACCCAATTCCCACAGAAGACAATCAAAGTATTCTCAAAATGCGGGGGGGAAGTGACCCTCGAGACTCATCTAAACCAGAGACTTTTTGAATTCATGTTCACAAGGCTTTACAGATATGCATATATATTTACCTATACTATAGACACATATACCCACATAAATGTATGCTTCATCAACACTGTTTTGCAATCTGGGGTTTGTCAAAACCTATCTACTGCACCACTATTCAAACAAATAGTAATCAGGTTTCAAAGCCGCACAGATGGATGGTTGCCAACTTCCTTGTTCCTTTAGAGTGTAAAACAATGCTTCTTCTTTATACCTGCTGTAAACAAACTGTGTTCAAAGAGCTGAATCCTCAAAGCAAGCCTCCCTCCCTCCATCAGTATTCTGCTGTCAGGAGCCTCCATACATTTTGGGGAACACAGAAGGAAGGAGGTATGGGCAGAAAGAGCAGCTGAAGCATATTAAGCACTATAAAAAAGAGACAACTCAGTTTAACTGGCAGAGCTAGCAGTGGTGACAAGATTATTACTTTTGCAAGTGAACAACAGATATGACTTCTCTAAACTAGTTTTAGTGCCATTCTTCGGTGGATAAAAGTGCTTTTCTTGGCTTTCAACCATGCATGAACTACAGCGGATTGGGTTGGGTCCAAGCTGTGCCCATAAAATGGATCAATGTGGAAAAGTAAGTGCTGGATTCAGTTCTCAAAACAGGTTACTTCTATCAGCACACTAAAATGCTATCAGTCTCACCTGGTTATTCTACTAACCTCACACACTGAACACATTATTCTACTCTATTCTACAGGTTATTCTATTCACCAACCTCATGTACTGAACTAGCTGTGGAGCTCCACTAATCCTCTCCACCACTATTTTACCTTCTGTCTTAAATCTGGGGAAAAGAGGCAGAGGGGGAAAAATAATAATAAAACCACAGAAAATATAGATGCTTAAAAGGCATAATCAGCAAAATTCCTCATGAGCAACACAGAAACCACAAACATCTTTGGTTCCTGCTTGCAACATGCTCAAGGGGTTTCTGCTGCCAATATGTTTCTGCTGACTGCTGTCAGTCCTGTTCCCATCCCACCCCATCCCAAACCTGACCCCCCAATCCCTTCTTCAATCCCTTGCCCTTGGGAGAAGGCCAGAGCTTGAACATCTATGTCACAATGAAATGGGATGATCCCCGATGGGATGTTAATTTTCAACTTTATTCATGCAACCTATATTAAATAGCATTTGGATAAAAGGCGTCCCTTCCACTATGTAAAATGATGGCAGAGAAAATAAATATAAAGAAGGGGTTATATTGTTCTCCATGCCCACTGGGGTACGGGGAAGAGGATATTCATGCAAAAAGCAGTGAAAGATGTTTTAGCTGTAATTGGGAAAAATCACAGCGGAAAAAATACTTAAATCCTGGAACTGACTGCTCTTCTAAATGATGGCTCGCCAACAGGTACAGGCTTTGAAGAACAGATTAGACAAACAGTTACCAAAAGGGGTAAATACAACTGATCTTGCAAGATCTGTATGTCCCATGGAGGACTTTTAACCTATGTTTTTTCTATTCCAATGCTATAAATCACATTACGCCAGTGTTTATCATATCTTCTAAACACATCTCTGAGGCAACAGTATTTAAGTTACCAGTGCAGTAAGTGAGCAATTATTTGGCATAGATGATGATAAAGGAAATCTGGCGATACACCAGAACTAAAATATGCAGTCATGCATATCCTAAATGATAGAGTTTGGGCGTATTTTTCAAGCAGAACATGGTATGAGTTTAAGGTTGTTAAAATCTGTTCAAATATTTTCCATTAAAACAACAGCAATTCTCTCTATCAGCGAGGCAAGGGTCTGCAGTAATGACAGCATATCCATTTTGCCATCCAGAAAAATTCTAACACAAAGAGTTTACTCTATGTACATATACACAGATATGTTTCAGGGAAAATCTTTACCAATTGCCACCTAGATTTTCATAATGTCTTTTATAAATCCCATAACCTTTCTCTGCAAGTTGGGTACTGCAGATGATGGTCAGACCTTGCTTTCACTGAAATCAAGCAAGGAAGCTGCATGGCAGCAGAATCCCTTTGCTTCAGCACAGCAAGAGCAGCCCACTGCATGTACACCCTGGCACTGCTCACTCCCCTCTCCAGTCCCTGTCTTCCAGAGGTAGCTGCCCTACTGAGTTACAATGAACAGCACTTCCCAACAGCCTAAAAAGTGCCTAGTTTTGTGTGCTGGGAGGAAGCGAGGTACCCTCAAGACTGCTAAACATGATTTCCATAACAGATACCCACTCACATTTGTGCAGAACTGGCAAGACTGGTGGGTTCCTGTCACTGTCTAGAGATAACTGTGTATGTTTTGTCTCAAGTATAGCGTGAACAAAACCTAACTCATTACACTTAGCAATATATGCTGACAAAACTGGTTTAGGAACAGAGGAAATTAGCCATGTGTTCATAATGGTTGTTCTCCAGGCTTTTGGCTGTCTATCTTTCACTTGGCTTGTGGGCTTGGTTTGGGATTTTGTGTTTGGCATTTTTTAGTTTGTTTTTTTTTGTTGTTTTATTTGTTTGTAGTTAGAAAGATAAGCTTCTTCAAAGTCTAGTGTTTTCTTTAGGTTGTACTGCTTACAGAAATGGGAAACAATTTGTCCCTCACTGCTTACATAAAGAAAATAATGTGCATGTTGTTTGTGGCCTCACCACAGGTGTTACTCAGCAAATTTTAATTACCCTGTTGATGATTTAGTGTTGTGTAAAAACATATCCTAACATGTATACACATCTGCCCTTGCTTATTAAAGTCTGTTAGTTTTGGCTAGCTCACAGACATGAAGATACTTCCCATCAACCAAAGCAGATTTTGAACTTTTGTCTGTTGTTCACTGTTCTCTCCCAAATAAAAACTGGGTGTAATCAGCTTACATACCAAATGCTGATAATTTCATGAAAATAGTAGCGAAAAAATTATGACTGGGTTCATGTATGCAGTCAGCCAGATTTGGTTTTTCCCAGCTACTTCCTTCCTTCCACGAGCTTGGACAGCTCTCCAGAGTCTTCCTTCACAATGTGGTGGGGCAGGCAAAGGTTACTTGGATATTTTCGAGGCAGTCAAACACTCTTAGTGCATAATATGGGAACTATGTAATTCTGTAAGCATAATACAGTTTACCCATATACTGTATATAGAATAGATCACAGAAGCATAAGCTGATTTGAGGTGTATCTTTTGCAGTGGAAGAAAAATTTTTTCCTCAGTGGAACTGAAGGGAACGCTTTAGCAGAGTGACTGTGGAAAATGTCAAATATGTCAAAGAAGGGGAGGTTGTAGAGTTGCTGGTGGTCTTAAGGGATGGCTAGAGAAGAGGCATACCCACAGAAGAAACCTGGGGAGAACAAATGGGAGGAGAAGAATACACAGCAAAGGGTAGGAGGCTGTAGAGCATAGTGAGTCAGATTTTACAAAGCAGGAGGGCACTCTAGGCCAGATCCTTTCTAAGTTCCCAGGACATCAAGGGATACATTTAAGCTCAGACAAGCTTTAGTTTTAAAAAGTAGATAAGAAAGGCAGAAACACAGAGAATGGCTAAGTATTTGCCCCCAATATAAGGAATAAACAGGACAGCTTCTTTTCAGTCTTGAAGTCTGACTGAAGATTTTATCTTCAATATTTCCTGTTTCTGATACATTTGTAGCAATTAAGCCAGTTAGCCTTCTAGCAAGCCATCCTTCTAACACCACTGAGAAGCAAATAACAACAGTCAACAGTACTTTAAAAGGTACGGATGACACTGAAGTATTGTGATGAACTGCAGCCCCATTAGAAGGGCTGTATTTTAGCAGGCATAGATACTAAAAACTACCTAGGAGCCAGAGTCTCCCCAGCTGTACCCAAGCAGTCCCCTCCCTATCTTGGGGGGATTTCACTGGTGAAATGAGGCCAACATCTACTGCTCAGGAGGCTTACCTGCAACCATGACTTCGGGGCAGCAGCTGCTGAGACATCAATCCTTGTGCCCTAGAGGGAAGTCTCACAGCATGATGGGTAGCACCGGTAGGTGGGACACCTACTGAGCCCTCATGGTTTCTTTCACAGCAACTGTATTTTCTCCTGGCTCTCAGATCCAACTCCTCACTGCAGAAATGCTGTCTGTTATATTCCTCTGCCATAATAATGATGGGCAAGCTCAATTAACACTGTGAGCAGTTTGGATGTCTGCACAACAGGTTGCAGAAAAAAAAACTCCCAAGAAAAAAAACCCAAAACCAACAACAATCAAAGATAACTAAGAACATTTGTTGCACAATGTAATTCAAAACTTCTATCTCTAGAACCAATACAAGACATGTTTATTATGTTTTAAATTAAGATATGAAAGTTTGGTTTTGAACTGTTTTAATGTTAAGGATTTATTATAAGTGCAATTCACATCTATTTTGGTAAGACCCATATTATACATTCAATGTATATTTTCTCTTCAAGCTTCTTACTCAGATCTGAACATAATAATATTAAAAAATTGTGCATTCCCCTGCAAATAATTCCTCCAGAGATTAGCAAGAGAGTAATGTATCTTCCTTTGTAATACTCTGAATTTCTGTCAACATCATCATAAAATACATAGCACAAAATACAAAGAAGTATAACCACAAGCCTTTTTATATGACGTATTTTAAAGGGCTTTCAACATTGATTAGATCTTTACTACTGCTGTTACTATTCCTGTGATCTATAAGTACTAACGATAGGTACTTGAAGTAGAAACATCAATTTAGAAAGATTAAATATCAGGAAGACATTTTTCAAGATACTAGAGATGAGCACACCAAACATATGCTTACCCCCCAGTTTTAAATATATATACACATGTATGTATGTGTGTGGGTGTGTATACATCCATAAACATATTATTAATAGGTACTCTGCACTTACTCTAAGAACTGCTCATCTGTTATCCTGCAGCCAAGGGCCCAGTGAACCACATAAAAGCAACTATCATTATATAAAATAAATTAAGCAACATTGAGAAGCAAGACATAACATGAACATTCCTCATACTAATAGCCTTTCTATCAGGAGAGAAGAGAGGAGAACAAATCATTTAGACCAGGAGGACATTGACAAAGGTCCATGACTTCAGGGTGCAGTTCTGAGGAGTTAAGTTAGGAAATAGCAGCCAAAATATTCTTTCTAAATGATCAGCACAGGCTTAAAAGGAAGTGACATCAAACCTTTTTTCACAGACACTCCTCATTAGAAAGAAATACCAAAATAGGCCCAGCAAACTCTCTTCATTGTCTTTTGCCTCCTCACACTAAGCCATCAGGTGCCAGTGCAGTACATGGCACTGTGTGGGTATAGGAAAGAACTAAGTGCCTCTTTTTAACACCTTATGTCACTGCCTGCCTCAGCTTCAAGGGAGGAACCAATTGGACATACACAATGAAAACAAAAGAGATGATCCAAATTAAGATACACAGTGGAGAGCATAAGCTTGGGAACACAGTATGAGATGAAGAATGTCCTTCACATACAAAATTAAGACTACAAAGTATTTAACAGAGGTTTTCCTGGGGAAAACATTACCTAAACACACGCTCTACACTACATTATAAAGCTGATGATGATGACAGTATATCTGCTACTGGTGGAAATACCACCCTCTGTTCTTCCTCAAACAAACAGCCATGACATTAAATTTTGGGTAACAAACCAAACTGAATTAGGAGAAACAGTTACAACAACTAATAACATAAGAATAACTTATTAAAGCATCAATTGGCTACTGATTTCATTTACCATCTGTAATACTGCTATGGCTGTCAAAAAATACATGTGTCAACACAGCAGCAGCCTCAGTGCAGTATGCTGGTGTGGATGCTGCAGAGGACAACTATTTCCATAGGATAACACAACTCAGGTGTCCAGCCATATGTAGGCTTCTGGTAGGCCCCTCGAGAGAAGGAAGGACAACACTCAAGATACCTAGAATTCAGTATAATGTATAATTAAGGAAACACTCTGCTACTGTATTTTGGCAATGTTATTCTATACTTTTCCCTCAGTTCCCCAAGGAGGCTCTCACATAGGCAGCCATTAACAGAGAATATTTAATCCCGAAATGAGAACAAAAAATGTTTCTAAACACTGGTTTTATGCAGACTGTGAATGCACATTTGCTTGGGAACATTAAATATTTTTAGCAAAATGTCTCATATAATTTTTACTCTACTGACAGAAGAGCAAAGTAGCAAAGTACTTTGGGATGTACCCCCTCTGCTGGGACAACTACTAGCAGAAGTTCTTATTCTAAGCACAGACCTCAGTCCTCTGAATTTGCTACTACCTCTGTTCTGGTCACTGGTTACCAAGCACAAACGGGCCAATGTGCGGGAATTCTTAAGACAGAATTTAAAATAGGAGACCCATGCAAAATTGCAAAGCTCTTTATGTGTTGAGCTCGACTACCATACTTGAAGAAGAAAAAAATTTTTTTTTTTTTTGCTGGCTTGAATAAACTGTGATCAGGTTAAACTTTTGCAAGCTTCCAAAGAGTTTCTGTTTCTCCAGGTACAGAACTAGGCTGTCCACAGGGACAAAACAAAAGCCATGTCGCAAGTCATGTGCAGTACAGGTGTGGTGCCCTACCATGTTACTGAGTGCTGCTTCAGTAACAAAATCAGATGGTATCTCTTTTGAAAGCCCAACAACTGATCAAAACTAGTAGAGGCTTCATGCAGACCTTCTGTATCTAGCATCACTTCTGTTCCACCATTTTCTCAAAACGATCAGGGATTTGAGAGGGAAGAGTCATAGATTATATTCAACCATGCAGATTAGTAAAACCACAAGAAGATGTGGTTCCACTTCAAATAAAAATAGCCCTTTAGAAAAATCTAATTTACATACATATCCTAATCTAGATATTGCTATTTTAAAGTGATTAAGTGCTCCTTTCTTTGACAAAAAATTGTCACAAAACCTGAAGTACTAATAGGCAAAACATGTATCTATCTTATCCATATAAATAATATTTCCTATAGTTATTAATAAAAGACATCTTAAAATAGTCTTTCATCTATACAAACCAATTATACAGCTTACATACCACATGAATGAAAGTGTCAGAGAAGTTTCATTGTAGTAGTCTTAGGGATACAAACAAAATACTAATAACTCCCTGTACACACAGTGCAAGAACATTACTATAAATGGAGAAAAGAAACACTTTCTATCTCCTTTTTTCAAAATGTGTAAAATGAATGTTTTCATGCATATGATGCTAAAGGAGTTAAGATAGAAACTTCTAAAAATATTTTACAAATAAATGTCAGTGACATGACTTCTCTCAGAAAGGGAGGCTTTGTGTCTTTGATGACCTCAGTGATACAACATCAAATACCACTGAAGAAACTAGCACATTTTAATTTTATAGCATTTAAATAAAATTATAACTATGAACATAGCTATGATGTGTGTAATCTGTGTAACCATACATACAGTAGCCCATTCTTGCACGTTTCACAGATACACTAGTTACAAACCATGTACCCATTGACTTTTTTCTTTTTCTCAGCACAGATGGCATTTCAAGAGAAATTTTTTTTGTGCCACAGCTAACACAAACCACAAAGAAATTACTCTTATTGAATATTGCCTGCTGTTGAAGAGTGTTTTGAAATTACACTCCATTTTTTAAGGGAACTGAAGAGCTGAGAACAAGCCATGCATTCAACATCAATGGCTAACAGAGAGAGCCGCAGTGCTGACTGAATGCAGCTCTTCACGAACCAGCGCCTAATGGTCGCTGCAGATTAGGGACACATTTTTCCTCTGTGCCACTTTAGAAGAATTCACTGAAATTTGCTTCATAATGAGATCACTGTCTGTTGGCAACTTCCATCACACAGATAAAATCATGTAGCCTTTTGTACTGGCTACCAGTGGAAGAAGATTTTAAAGAGAAGTAGTTATACTTCAACAGATGAAGACAGATCTTCAAAGCAGTGCTTTGAGTATGGGATTTCCTAGAGAAACTGGGAATTTATATATGTATATATATACATGCACAAGCAAAGCTTCCTTCTAAAAAACATAATTACCTAAAATAATACAGACTCCAATGCCAGGCAGTAGAACAACTTAGCTTTACCACATTTAACTGTACAATCAAATTTTCATACATTATATTTTTCACTGGGTAGCAAGTCCACCATTAAAAAAATGGAAACCAACACTGGCCAAAAATCCAGATGGCTGAAGTTACCAGCTGGTGTTAAAGTTCCCTCTTCTAACATTTATACTATGGAAACCTGGGAACAATGAACTAAGAGGTCTGTGTGATGACCAGGTGCTACAAAAGGTCCCACCAAACAAAAAATGATGTTTTCATGAGAAGTAAACTTCATATGTGTCCTTGTAAGGTCTATCATTCTTAAATTACATCCTGCTCTCACAGGATTCATTACAGTAAACCAGGCTCAAACCCTACAGTCACACAGTTGCCATTATACCCCACTGTGTGAGAATCACTACCAAATATAAAATATTACAAGAACAGCAAAAGCACATTTCTTTATTCATGAGATTAATATTCCTTCTGCTTCAAATATTACTGGGAAAAAATACTTCAAGACTAATGTTAACTAATCCAAAATTTACATTTTAACAAGAAAATTACGTTGGCAGAATCCTGCTGGATAGGCTAGCCAGTGTATCCAAGAAAAGTGATGAAATAATAAATTGTACTGGTCACATAACTGGTTCCTCTACAAGCTGCAACTGATTGAACATGATGGTTGTGGGGATGTCAGTAACACAGTCAAGTATGAGATATCTTGAAAGTCTCAAATCTACACAGAGCACAGCACACAGGAGAGAAATTGAGGAAATTACAAAGATCCACTGAAAAATAATGACATTATGCAAAATTTCAGAGTGAATTCTTTTACAGCTGGGAATGCTACATCTTTTTCAACAGACAATCCTATCCAGCATATTGTTGTGGCTCTTTGGCAGTGGGGACTTCTGAATGGTAATGCCCAAGTCCATACTACCACGAATGAAACACAAGCTTATTTATAGCAAGCTCAGCCATCTCAGTGGTCAGTCACTCTTAAATTGGGACAGTCCTACTCTCTTTCCCAGCATGCTTGAGACCTGATGCATCTCACCACTTGAAAAGAGAGTTTCCAACAGTTTGCAAGCTGTCAGGAATGCTGTAATCTGTCCCAACATCATGAGAAGCTGGTTCAGCTATCATGGCAACAAACACTGCACACCCAGGCAACTAACCTGAAGATGGCCTTCCAGATGAGCAAGGTGACTTCTGGAGCTCTGGTTTGGCTCTGTGGTAACTACCTGCAGAGTTTTTATTTGCAATTTAATCTGCAGTTTTCAAAGAAGTTTCTGCTTATACTGCTTTCGCATACTGCAAGCAGGTGAAAGGCATCCAGAGCTCAAAGGACATGTACAGTCCTTCTAGAATGGAATGCAGCAAAGGAAATGTTGCATTAGAAAACAGCATGAAGACATATACAGGTTTTTACTTCAAAATACGTCAACAGACCTATACTCTGATTGCTCTTTGGATAAGACTTTTTTTCCCATTAATGGTTTGATCCTAGAAGGCACTACACCATTTTGTAGCATACCATGACAAGCAGTTTACCAAAAATATTAAACATAATCAAGCTCTAATGATTGCTTGGGTAAAATTCAATTGAGCTCCACACATATTTAACTAAACAAGTCTAGCAAAACAAAGCAACAATTTACTGCTTTAGTAATAAGTTTGTGTATATTTGAAGAAGCTGCTTTTAAATGCATGGTATTGCCAACTATCAGCATTTTTACAGAAGCTCTGAAATAATGGAATGACTCTGGGAGTAGTTCTTGTTACATAAAAACAACTGTTATCAAAGTTGCTAACTAGCATGGATGTACAGAAAATTAAACTTAAGAAACAGGAGCACTCAACCTACAGGATTGTGAAAAAACTTGGGAGAAAACATCACACCTCCATGAAGTGCTATTGGGCTAGCAGGAAACTAGAGAGTTCAGAAGCTCACAGACCTACCGTCAGTAAACCTGAAGCATTGCCTGGCTTCCTGACCTTTTGTTTTCACCCAATTAGACTGAAAAGCCTCAGGAGCCAACAAATAGCTGATGCCCTCTGAACTTGCCCCATCAATCCCCTCAGTAAAAATTGTGAGAGATACAGCAAAGAAGCTTCCCCCAAGAGAACTGAGGACCTGTCTAAAACAGATGGAGAATAATAATAGAAGACAATCTCTGAATAAACACCACCTCTGGATAAACAGAAAAGCACATCTTGATCACCAGTTCTTCCCTCTGCAAGCAATTGGGAAGTCCTTCCAGTGAGGTTATCATAGTTAAACAGATACTGCTTTTGATCTCGGAGTCAGGCTCCTGGAGAGTTTTGGCTATGAAAATATGCAAATGTTTCCATTGGAATGCATGGTGCATAATCAATCATGCCCAGCAGGCCTTACAGATCAACAACACATTCTAATCAGAAGGCTGCCCAGAGCTATGTTCCTGGAGAGACCAGGCAAGAAAATCATTTAGGGATGAAAATACATCACCATCTGTACTATTTCTTTATAATGATGGTCAGAAAACATGGCTGAAATTCATTTTGCCCCAGCTTTCTGTAGCTATTCTACAAAGATCTAAAGAGACAATGTTGGAGAGAATTCCTAGAGATATTTCATTTATTTTATTTCAACCATTTCACATCTTTTTCCATTAAATGATAAACTAATTAGTAGATAAAATATAGGTACACAAATAAAAATTAATTTCACAGTAATAGAGCAGCTTTTTAAATACAAAAACATCAGAATATAGCAAAATCCAATATATTATTGTCATGGCAAATGTCACTGCTTAACAGCATGAAACAGAGGAGCACGGCAACTAGGCCTTATTGCACAATAACTATTTTAACACTATAAGGAAGTGTTTAAGTAGATGACATTTAGCGGCAGTTTGTCCTTTAGAAAAAGTTAGGCAGTTAGAGAATTTATGTTTTGTTCTTTTCTTCAGAGACAACAGAGTACAGAAGGACCGGGGAAAAGAAGAATGGTGTATCAAGAGGATAATACAAATTTCACAACATTTTGAGGTCATCTAGCAGAAGATTAACAAAAGAAAAACTGTTTGTTTATTCAAACACTCTTACCCATCAGAAGGGTAGAAGTGATGCCTGCCTAGTGCATTCTGGAGCACCTGAAAGGACCTCCTTGAGACAAATGTATTTCAGTTTTGAAGGGTTTCCAACTACCATTGGTCAAAACACTTCAGTCTTAAAGGACTTTTAACATCACCACCATTTTCAGACATCTGTTCTCACATGTTATTCAAAAAAAGCAAACTTCATTCCCTGCTCTCTACCACCCACCCTTCTATCCTCATTCCTCCAAGAGGTAGAAGCCATTCCCTGTGTACCTGACCTGCTCTGGGTCCCTCTTCCGGTCCTCACTGTATCAGCAGCCCCGTTTTTTTCGTGTCTTTCTTATTGACGTGCTTTGGAACTATGTCTACATGATGGTAAGTAACTGATGAAAACACAAATGAGCAAGAAGGCCCTGTAAACTTCCATATCTCTGCCTACTGGGGACATAATCTCTGATTACATTTGAGCTCTACAGACACAGGTGTCTGAAACAGGTCTGCATGTAGCCTGACACTGTTACTTTAAAGAGCTGCCCTATGAAGCACCTTGAATCTGTTAGGAATTTATTATGAAGACACCTTCTTTTTTTACAGCAGGCATTCCAGTTCAGGTCCTTCTTCCAAATGCAACAGCAGAAGACCCCAAGCCCACACCTGCCAGGTTCCAGGTAAACGTGTAACTGCTGAGCTATTAATTAGTGAGGATATACCCCTTCTCTCCAGATATAACTGAAAAGTAAAACTCTGAAGTGTCACTTTTTCTACTACTTTCCCATTCTCCTGAATATGCATATCAGATGGCCAATCTACTGTAATTTCCATGCACCTGACTACCAATCACAGAAAACACTGGGACTCAGTTAAGACATTTTTACATTTCTAAAATATCAGAGTGTATAAGCAATAATGAAAGCCCTGAAGCTGAACGCCTCAAAGAAACATTATGCTGTTATTTTCTGAACTGTTATTTTAAATACATTGCCTCACAAAGATTTGTTGAATCCTTAAAACAGTTAAGAAGGGACGGCCTTTGTTTCATTTTGTGGTCAAAGTGAGGTATATTTTCCATCACTTAACAGCTCTTTTGCAAACACTTTTTCAGAGCTCTTTTGGACATACTCATATGCCCCTTTTAATCTGAAGTTATGATAAATTTCTCTCTCAAAATCACTTGAATATTGTCTTGGGTTTAGTTGGATACTGCAAAGTTTAATGCTGTTTTTCACTTAGACATCTAAAGTGAAATGGGTAACCTTTTCAGTTCCAATAAGGTTTTTAAACAAAATAAATAGCAAGCTTCACTTTCATAGCACTTTCGTATGGGGTTTTTTTTGTAAAGAGGGTGTATGTAGCAACAAGAAATTAAGACCATATTAAAGCCCTTATTTCTCCTATGCAATTGTAAACATTATCTGATAATTCAAGATGACCTTCCACAACTGGGTACAATAAATCTGCGAAGGCGGGTGGATGTTCTCATCGGAAGAGAGGATAGTTGACCCAACACGTCCTGCCAGGTGGCAAAGGGAACAGGAATTCACTCCTGGGGAACATGCAACTCTCTCAGCACAGTCCTACAGAAAAGACTGGAAGGGGCCTAGAAAGAGGCAAGGAAAGTTTAAATGCATGGAATCTTCTTGGAGATCAAACTGTGCTGCTGAGGAAGAGAGGCTGGGCACTCCCCCTCATTACAACAGCAAATATTTAGGAAGATCTCCGAGGCAAGGTTTAAGTGTTCTTCCTGTCAATTGTGGAGAAATGGCCCAATAATTCACCTCAGCTTCAAAGCAAAACCTGAGTTAGAAATATGTAGCAAGAATGACCAAAATGTTTATTATGCTACCGAACTGAAACTCCAGGTTTCTTTCCTGCTTCATTCTTTAATTCTGCTAATGCAGGAGCTCAACCTGCATATCTGAAAACACACAACATAATACTGTCATTTTAATGTTCTCAACAAAAGACATGCAGAAGGAAAGAACAACTTTAGAAGACACCTTCATAAATAAACTTGTTTCCTATCATCTTAAATACCCTGTGCTCACAACTGGTGGCACAATTAGCCTTAAGAAGGCATTAAAGATGTTTATTCATCCTCTTCTCCAGCTCATTGGGTAAAAAATATCCATCCCTCCAAGGAAGCTATAGAAAATGGGAGCTTGACTACTACTTCAAGTGGATTATCTGCATGAAGTCACACAAAAATGCACTTAAATCCTGTACCTTAGCTGCCTGAGCTGTTAAATGGAAATGCAAACATATGGTTTGAGCAGAAGGTTAGCCTAGGTGACTTCCTGAGGTCCCTCCTGACCTAAATTTTCTGGTGATCCTATTTGCTTTGAGAAACACAGGATGAATGAGAAGGGCACTCAGACATTACAGTGTTGATTACTAATGAAAATCTCAAGTATCCAAACATTTTCAAGGTTTTAATGCATAGCTTTTTACTACATATATATGGGGGAAAATCCTGTGAAAATGCTCATGGACTCAGTGGTTTTTACAAGTGGCATCTATGACAGCCAGAGAAAAACAACTATCCTGTTTTGGATGATGTGGGAGAATCCGCTGGTTATATTGGTTTTCAGAAAGCCAAAAAACTGAAAATCAAAACACCTGTTTTGACTACAAATTTTTCAAGCGGCATCATGAACTTGAAAGGCCTTTCACTGAATTATGTGCAAGTGAATTTACCAGGCAGGTTAAGCAGAAATCTTTGCAGATAGACTGATACTAACATAAACAAGAAAAAGAGAAAGCACTTGTCATCTTGGAATACAGAACACCCAATGAGTATGAAGTGTTTGCAAGTATGACAGTAAGAAAAATTGAAAAATAAATTGCTGGCAGGTAAGATGATTCTGTGTCTAATTTAGAAGATTATTTCTCAGGGTGAAGCTGAGTCAACAATCTTCCCAAGACATATCCTCTTCTGCAAGTACCTCAGTTGCAGCACTTTCTAAAAGCAAAAACAATGCAAAAGCAATATGAAGTTCTACTCTGCAGGTGGTTTCAGTTTCTGGCACTAGCGTTTTTAATCTTCTAGCAGATCTCTCAAATAGGAAGGTAGTGATTGACTTTGGACTAGCTAGGCACGAACACTAGACTTAGCAGTTCATAGTGCTGTTTACCAAACTTGTATTCAATATCCCATTAAAAAAAAAATGGCAGGGAAGAAAAATGAATAAAGCTTAAAACAAAACAACAAAAAAATCCAACTCTCCTTACCTTGCTGGAGGCACATCAATATTTGAAGAAACAACCTTGCGCTTCTGCTCCAGAAGGCAAACAGAACGAGTGTTTTCCTTTTCATACTCATGAGCTCTGTTTAGCTTTTTGGTCTCTGCTGTTTTTAAATCTTCCTCCTTTGTGGTGAACAGGAGAAACTGTTGGTCTGGCAGTTTTTGACTGATGTCACTTTTTACATCCTCCTGTTGAAATGCAGGGAAGGTCATTTCACGCTTGATGTTGGCTGCCTGAAAAATTGAGAGCAATTATTAAATTTTCCTCTAATTCTCCTAAAATGGGAAACAACCCAATACCCACAGGCATTAACTTCTAATTAGTTATTTGAATTAGTGAATACCATTTCTTTGCCCTTCATAAATTCTGAAACTGCCATTAATTTCTCAACAATGACTATCTACAAAAATAAGCAATTCTTGTCCATTTGATAAAGCTATCAACCTCTTTATGTTAAATCAAAAAGGTATTTGAATTAGAATGTCGGAAACCACATTATAAACAACATATCTTTAAGGTACACACATCTGTACTGCATAGCTATGCAAAAGAAATCCTAGGTGCCTTCCTCCTAAAATTCCAGAAAAAAAAGTCAGAATTTATCCAGATTAAAGAGAACCAAGAAATTAAAGCGCTTCTCACAGCCACATAACAGATTCTTTAACAGCTCTATTTGTAAATGAGGGTTTTTCCAGGAGCAGAAAAATAATTTGTTATGATCAAACTCATCTTCCAGAAGGCAAGTGATGCCGGCAGGGTCTCTATGAGGAGCCAATCCAGCAATGATGAGCAGGGACACACCCAGGAGCAGTGCCAGGTTGTCTTTTTGCCTGCCAGCACTTCCCAGATCTTCAGGTCTGCTGCTTCCCATAAACAAAGACTTCCCAAGCAAATACCTGACTTAACAAATACACTAACACTCAATGTGTTAGTGTACAATGTGCTGGTGTTTTTAAAGCAAACTATTGCAGGGCTGCAGGGAAGATCCCGAAAAGTCATCAGAACCAAGCCACTCTATCTTCCCAGCAAGCAAAACAAAGCACATGACCTAGACTTTCCTGTGAAATCCATTCCCTGGCCAGTTACGCTTCCCCAGCTTCATGGGGGCAGACCCATCTGTCAGGCAACCCCTCCAACCAACCCAAACAGCCGAGCAAAATACAGCCCAACAAAGTGGCAGCTTCTCCCACCTTGAGAAGAGGTACCTCCACACCACATGCACCCACTTGGAGAAACCCAGGAGCCTTTTACTTTTACTAGCAAACTGGATTTTAAAATATTTGTAAATTATTGCTGATCTTTACAGTGGAGTTATCCAAATCGTGCTGTCCTCAGATAGTGGCAGCACCAATAAACTGAAATGCCCGTGTCAACTCTTCCAACTTATTCCTCCTTTTCATCATCCAAAAAAATTAATCAATGTATATGTGCATATGTTTATGCATTAAAATATATTCCTCTCTCCACAGATCTCTGTTTATAGATTTCAAACCTTGGCAGTTATAAAAATGATGCAAGCAATTTTAGGTTCACAGGAATGACATACTTGCCAAAGTAATTTTGCTTTGTTCTGTAAAGTGTAACACATCATTAATGCATAAATATTTAGGACTGATGATTTAATTGTTTCTAGTGGTTCCACTGAGGGGCTTTTAGCAGTTGCTTCAAGAACAGGACAAGAGTTATTACTTTATGAATGTAAACAGTAGAAAGAATTAATCACTTTACACTTCTTCACACACAAACAGATGACACATTACCAAGAAAATCTGCCTGGATGACAAAACAGTCAGCATGTGATCACACAGAATTAGGAAAAGACATACAAACAACATAAATTGAATTCTGATTTAATGATTAATTTTTTAGAAACTTCTTAGATTTACAAAAAGCCTTTTTTTGGGTGCCTGAGCATCTCTAAAAAACTGAAACGCTGAGTTGTCTTCAACTTTCATTAAAACTGACTTAGAAGTGATGCACTGAAGTAACAAAAAAACCTGAAAATACCCACATTCCAATATCCAGCCCCTAGAAATTATATAATGCCAAACAAGGGTGCATATAAGACTTGAATTCCATCCCCTCCACTGCCACATGGTCTTCCGTTGCATGAGCACATCTCCCTTCCTCCTTGCCCAGCATTTCCACTTCCTCTGGTGCAGAGGAGGGCTCTGTGCAGGGCAGGAGCAGCTCCACCCGCTGTACATGGCAGAGATGCTGATGTCCACAAGTACAAGGCAGTACCAGCATTTGCCTCCTTACGCTCTACAACCCTTAGTGTAGAAACTGCCAAGAGCAGGGGAGAGGGGGAGCCTCCCTCATTCCCTGTTCTCCAATGCCAGACTGAACTCAGTTTTCATCAGGATGGTTTTAATTATTCTTTTAATGGACTATGTGCATGACTATACAAAAGAAAAAGTCTTTTTGTCTTCAATTTACAAAATTGTATGATTTTACTCAGTTTCAGCAAACATACTGTGCCATACATTTCTGAGTTTTCTTTACAGAGTTAAGTAGTGAGGACAGAAGGTTGCAGGCCTAGACTACGACTGTAAAATAAAGCCTATAGCATAAACAGCAGAATACTTGTACTGTGATGCCAGATAACCTATTCTTATATATCAAATTTATCCACATCCAGTTCAAACACATTTCATATGTCAATATGCCACGATTAAGAGCCAGCCCCATGAAAGCACATGGAAGTGAGGAAAGACAAAAATCACACAGCAAATACTCAGGTTGCAGAAGCAGTTCAGGTTCTTCAGCCAAAGGCCTGGAAGAGCAGAAGACCAAATCCAATCCTTAGACTAACTCTCTTCCTCTCCTTTGGTTTTCAACAGATCCTTGGAAATATTAACCTCTTTCTAAACTTTCTCTTGAAGGAGACTGCATATAAAGAATATTTTCTGCTTTAGAGGCAGATGATCATGAGAGAAAAGCAAGAGTTTTCCTTGGTGGGCTTTCTCCAGCTCCACAGGCAGTTTTTCCTGCTTTAGTTCATCCATGTCTATGGAAGCAATTTCCACGTGAGACACCTGCCCTGTCTGGATGTGTGCAGGGTCTTTTGTTGGAATCTAAGCACCTACACAAGCAGCCATTTATGTGGGGTGTGCTGAGGGCCACAGTCACTCGAATGACCAGGTTTCTCACTTCCTGGCAAACACATTGATTAATGACCAGGACTCCTCTGATTTCAAGCTCTGCTTCGCCAGCACTCATAGTTCAGAGATAACACAATTTGCAATGTATCTTTCCAGACAGTTAACTGTTCTGTCACCTTTTATCAGTAACTTTTTTTCACAGATCCTTCATATTCTCTTAACCACTTGAGGCTTATGGTGGTCCTTTAAGTCCAAAATGCTTCAGCAAATATTTTGTGAAGATCTAGTCCAACCTGACTAGGCCTGTCTCACAGACAGAGGATAAGCCTACAACAGCATTTTACTTCAGCTTACTTCCAATATTTCACATTTCTCCACCCTTTGCTGTTCTCAAATTCCACGATTATGTGGTTTCCTAATGGTTCAGCTTTCCTTGTCATCATACCTCCAAATTTGCCACCTTATTGCCTCCAGTATCAACTGCTGATAAAACTTATCTTTGCATTTAATGAATTATCACTCATACAAGCCACTTGATAACAGCCTATGTTTCTATGCAATTCATTGCGTATTTTCACCCTTAAGCCATTAGCAACCTTCAGCTTACTTTCAACAGAGTTCTTTACAACCTGGCCTCAGGCAACCAACATCACTTGGAAGTTCAGTCACAGAAACAGGAGTTAAAAACCACTGGTAAATATTAAAAACTAGCTTTGTTTCTCTCTGCGGTTATCCTCATCTGTCTTTGACAACTTCCATCACTATTGGGCAAGGGAAACTTTTGATATTCTGATACTTGGAAACAATGGTATTACCTGTGCCTTCCCCACTGGAGCTTAAGCATGGGGCAGTGCCAGAGCTGGGGTCTGATATGGCATTACTCCTTCGGCAATCGTCTTGAAAAAACTGAAAACCATTTCTTGCTTTGGTTTCTAAGTAAAAACTTTTATTAAAGAAAGCCTTTCCATTTCTGTTTCAAAGTTGTCAAGACAATGGTATATATTTAGATTGAGGGTTTTACTTTTAAGTTAAGGGTATTACTTTTAAGCTTGATTCATTATTATTAAATGACAAAGTTTAATAATCCATGTGACAGCTAAATGATTAGCACAGTTACTATTTTCAGCAGTACATTAATAATTTTTCATTGCAAAACCCATCTCAACCTGCCTATAGAAGCTTTTATGTGGTGGTATTTTGTCATAACCAAATTGCTGGTCCTGAGCACCACATCAAGTCCATGCGCTGCAATATAAGTCCTGTCCAAAATGAGCATGCTTGACACTGACACAAATATTGAGGAATGTTAAGAAGTTTTTCTCTGTTCCTTACAGATGATGTGCAGGGTGCAATTTTTCAGTAGTTTATGCTTTAACTTATGTGCACTCAATTTCTGCTATACCCAAAAGCAAGTCCTGATAAGACGCTGATGTTGCAGTCAAACCTTCAGTCTTCTCCAATTTCAGTTAATTTCATCTTGGATTTTGCCCTGAACAGCAAAAAAAATTATTGATCAAATAGAAAACTCAGGCACTGAATTGCCTATTCAAAGGACCAGCAAACACTAGAATAAGTAGACCTATCACATTTATATGCAAATACAGAGACTTAGATTTGACAGACTATGTGCATCATCCCTTGAGTACAACCTGACTGGCCTTTATCGTCTTCCTTTGCTTATGGTGCAATGCTGCTTAAAAGCTGAAGTTATTTATTTTCAAATAGCTCACTACCATTTAACAGGCATTAAGATGTCTGTGTTTTCCACACAATGGAAAGCATTGAACTCCCAAGAATATTAGTATTATTTGCCTCTATGTGACCTAACTGAATGGAAATACGTCTTCAGATGTGGAAACTGATTCTCACCTATGTTCTTTCAAATTTCCTATTTTTTGGTGCAGAACGTGTGGATTCAGGTGGGCAGAGCAGGAATAGAAATGCAATTTTTAACAGGCTTTGTAATAGAGTACACTGATAGAAGGAAATACAACAAACTGTTGAAAGAACTGCCACACCACATACCATGCCTACTTTGCTGACAGTTTTATAAACAACTCAAGGGCTGATTTCCACAAGGCAGCTGCCCAGCACAACAGAGCACTGCCTCCCACCCTGTAATTTGACGCAGCACCCTCCACAAAACTACACTGATTTACACCAGATGAAGAAGATCTTACCACAAGTGTGACTGCATTTGCCTGCAAAGAAACAGGTCTGCAATCCCAGTGTCAGAACAGAGAGGCTTGTAGCTCACTGTCAGGCATCACAGCAGTGAGAGCCCAGCTGCTGGCTCCCCTAACCTTCTGGGGGAACACTGGCTAACTGCTCTTTCTCCTCACAATGTCTGCAGGAATGCTGGAAGGACTAAGATATCTGAGAAAGCTGAGCATGTTCCCTCCATGCATACTTTGAATCTTAGAGGGCTGGGTAAAGTAAATAATCTTCCAACTGTGGCCTACTTTGTGCCATTATGTTTTGTTCAAACAGATAACAAAGCTAATTTTACAATTAAAGTACTTCTAAAAACCAATAAAACTATTTTACAAGGGTGAGGGAAGTATCTGTACAAAAGCTGACTGCATCCAAAGCTCCCCATAAAAAAATATCCTAGTGGAAATACATTTTGGGTAAACTAGCTTAGAGTAACCCCACCTTATCTAATAAACCTGAAGCCATTGTCATGTTGCCATTTTTGTACAAACTTCTTTTTCTCCCTCAACCCAAAAAGTTGTATTTCTTTTACTTCACTTACAGACCACTATAACTGGACTGAACTCTGGTGTCACTTCATTCCCAAACAATATCCCTCACAAGCCACACTGGGCTGCTTTCCAGACTGGGGGCGGGGGGGAGCAGGTAGAGGATGTAACATGCTAATTAAAAAAACACATATCAAAAAAGCCCCATGCCAGCAGCAATCACCCAACTCACTGCCCCAATTCTGGCTATTTGCATTGTCAACAGATAAATAATTTTAACTTGTGAGTCCTAGGCCTATGCACAATATTAACACTACATAGCTAATAAGAAAGACACAGTTTTGCATGAGGATTTTTGATTTCCATCGGATTTACTATGTAATCAGTTCATCTAATTCCATCAAAAAATTCTTTAGATTAAACACCAATTAAAAAACCACCAGATTAGACAGATTAGCTACGAGATGGTTTAGCACCAGCCAACCTGCTGTATAACTCTGCTGCTTTTTATAAACGGTTTTTTTGTTTCTGGCTTTGTGACCATCTCTTTCCATTTTCTGAAATAGATGTAATCATCCTAAGTGTTAGGGACTGCCAATAAAGCTCCCAACTGTTAAGAAAACAAAAGTCCCAGGATTTTTTTAAACAAGGCTTTAGCAACATTTTTGATCCATTACAGAACAAACAGGCGGCTCGATGGGGGAAGCAAAAGAAGGAATCAATATATTTCAGCCTAGCATGCTAATAGGAAACAATAATGAAATGTGTATATGTAAGATGACATAGATTTAATATGTTCAGCCAAAACAAGAGCTCAGTAACTGCAAGGCCCTTTTCAGGCCAGCCTGAACAGCCAGGCAATGCTCTAGTGACAAGGATAATCCACTTTTCTCAACAAGAAAGAAATCAAGAGTGAAATTCAGAGCAAAACACAAGCATAAAATGAGAAATTCCAAACCTGCTACCAAAATAACATGCAAGTAAAAAATATTTAAATTAAATCCCTGGAAGGACAAAGATTTCGGTTCAGTCATACTATTTTGTACAGTATTTCCAGTTCAAGCTCCTGTAACAGACGGGTTTCTTTATGTAAAAAGGCTTTAATTTTTGACATTCTAAAACAGTGTCCTCACTGGAAGGAAAGAATGCATCAAATTTCCATTTTGCCAGAAATCTCTATTCATACTGGAACACAAAGAGATAAGACAGATTCTCGTAATGATGCTTGGAAATAATCTGCCCTGAATTTCAATGTATGATTACATTTTCGAGTATACTTTGCATTTAATTACTTGCTTCACCAGCAGTTGCTCATTACACATAAATCACATCAATCTAATCACTCTAAGCATTTGTATATTGTTGGTCTCTAACAATATAGAAGATAATGGATTTTAAGGTCACTGTAAGTATTCTTTACAATATATAGTACACATTAATTTATAGTAATGTACTATTCATTTTCAGCCAGGCTAGGACAAAGTCCCTATCTTCATTTCACTGAATATAGAAAACCAACCATAGAATATATTTTCTATGTATCAAGATATAATTCTAAGCATTTTAAGTTGCCTGGATTCACAATACAGTATTATGCAGCAAGAACTGGAGTCAGCAAGAAGTTTCTACCCTCCCATCATCACCATCATGTGTATGTCAGCACTTACCTGGCTGAATCTAACTCATCCAAAAAAACCCATGTATCCCAGCACCAGTTTAAGGTGTTTCTGAGTTAGAAAGAAACTATCCAGGTGACTGATAGAAACCTTTACTCCCATATTTTAAATCCAGTACCCAGCCAGGTTGTACCCCAAATAAAGCAACCACCAACTTGTAACATCTGAAATACTGCACTAAGTGGCACAAGAAGCACAAATGTTATCGAAACTGGACTGAAAGATTACAAGGGAAGACAGCAAGGAACACTGGGAATCCATGGTCTTCCCACACACATTTTCAGGTCTAAACAAAAATCATTCAGAGATACTTGCGCCTTTTTCTCTCCACCACATCACAAATGAATGAAGACGTTGAAGTATGGTAGCTTTCTTTCCCATCCCATATGCAGGCATAGTAAGCTCCTCACAGAAGAGTACATGACATAACTTCTAACATTATCAGACACCAATTAGTAACAGTTACCAAATTTTAACACTAATTACTGAAAGTGAGTATCTTCAAAATTTGCTCATAATGTTTAAGTCTCAAAGAAATAACTCTGTTCTGTATCCTGGCTATGCTGCGCACACAAGGGGATGACCTGCGGTCACTGCCCTGCAAACGTGGCTACTTGGGTTCCAACTGGACATTGGCCCCCAGGCTTGGCATCACTGGCAGGATCTCAGCAGAGGGATTTCAGCCCTATTTTCCTTTTCTTAAATAAAACAAGCGCCTGAGAAACACACTGCCTCTAAACATCTAAAAATATAGACGCTACCTTGGAAAGCCTTAAACAGAAGGAAAGTGGAGGATCATACTTGCAAAAAAAAGGTTAATTTTTTATTTAGGAATTCTGTTGCTGCACTTTAATCTCTGCTAAGCATGCTCACCGGTGAGTGTTTGGTAGTCCATTACATTTAGAAGGACTTGTAGGCCAGGAATGGGCAGTCATAACTGCCCTCGCAATTACTGGTTTCACAAAAAGTGAACTAAAAATTAACTAAACCAATTATCACATATTTTTTCTGACTGGGACCTATGTGCCTGGCTCTGCAAGCAGGAAGGAAGATTCTTGCCAGGCAGCAGGTTCCCTCACCTCTCCTGCAGTAAAAGCAGCGTAACCAATGGCCAATGCCACAAGGGCAACCTGTGACCACACAGAGAACAGGCGAGGGCCTGGAAATGTGTGCCCTGCGCTGGCCAAGATGCACAGAGGGAGAAAAAAGGAGGATACACTTGGATCTTGCTGATCACCTCTGGGGAAGCTTAAAAAACCCTGGAACTGGAGACAAGACCAAGCGAGCTAATGTGGGGTAGCAGGGAAGTTCAAACAAACCTTTTCTGTTCTCATTTCTGTTGCATTACTGGATGTAATTACAAGCTTCAAGTAGTGAGCAACATCAAACCAGGTGCTCCCACTGCACTGGCTGAAGTTCTGAAACCTCATTTCAGCATATTTTCTATGGTATGCCTATGAATATCTATTTTCTATGAAATTGTGATTTTTCCTACTTGTAAGAGATGCAAAGAGGGTCCTAGAACCTAGTGGTGAAGTACTGTCTTTGTTGCCCCTAATTTTGATTCTGTCTAGATTAAAAAGTTGTACACAATGGCTTACTTAGCTTAATACAACCTTGTGTATGGACTATCTTACTGATATATCAATATGGCCTTTACTACCTGAATTTCATGGGCAAATAAAATATCTTTTAACTATTTCAAGACCATTGCTGAAGATGTACAAGAAAGTCCACTTGTTTCTCTCTTCATATGCTGGTGGTCTGGGATCAGTAAGGATGGCAGCAGCACAAAGAAGTACTACCACTTTTATAATCTCATTCAGGATCAAGCAAGTAAGAGCTCACAAAACTCAAACTACAGAGGCAGTGGGAAACTAACTCCCCACACTTAACACAAGGTTTTGGAAATGCTGCCTCACTGACCCTCAGTAAAAAATCCTTGATTGGTTCATTTCCATTTGAAAGCCCTCCTCCTCTTGACTGGATAGAGATGTAGTAGGATATTTTTAGTGAAAATAAAACCAGGTTGGCTTTGTTTTCAAGATCTCTTGCAAATAAGACACAGAGGTGTGAAATTTCTGAGGTTGGAAGTTATTGTCCGACTTTGAAAGCAGCCAGCTAAGACAAGATACTGCAGATCTTAGAACACTTAAAAGAGTATGGAAATATAATCCATTTGCCTTAACATCCTGGGATTTTGCTCTTTTTTATTTGCTTGTTTAAATTATGGCATTTCAGTGCAGTTAAACCAAGGTAGCTCACAGATGTATGCAACTGTTTTGACTTCTGAATGAAGTAGCTGCTGTAAATGAATGGGCCAATGCTGATTCCTGATGCTGAAAGTCTGGAGGAGGTATTACAGGGTAAGAATTAAACCCAAGTCTTTATCTCCTCTAACTCCAGCCTGATCCCTCAGCAGAGGTGAACAAGCAAGAAAAGCACTGCCTCCAGTAAAAGATTCTCCCAAGTCTGGGTTCAGCTTGAAACAAAAACATGTAGCAGTTTTCCTGTTCAGATTAGTACAGGTGCCAAAAAAAGGGAGGTTATTTTTGCATCTGACTACACAATAAACAGTATCACAGAGTTACAACTCATTACCCCTGGAAGCAATAGAATAACATTAGAAAAAAACATTTAGAGGCCAAACACAACCTTCTCTTCTTCAGCCACTCCAGAAAACAGCCTTCTATCAAACCACTACAGGGATGCAATAATATCTCATGGAAGAAGAGCTTTCACAAAGAACCTGAAGGACCATCAAACCAAAAGTTAAGCACAGTTCAACTGCCACACGACTTCTGTCTTCTAAAGAATGAAGGCTTGCTCCATTTCTAACCTTCCCTTTCCTCTGTACGCCTGTCCTAGCTGTGATATCCCATCTTTTCCTCTGCACTATCGAGATACTTGGCAAGCCCTTCCTTAATCCACCATAACTGAAGGACACCACAGAGTCTACAGACTCTGCTGCACATGTTTCCCACTGTTTCAGTAGCCCACAAAAGCATACAATGAATTCTAGTGCAAGCACAAGGTTGCCTTTGAGTAACTGGGGGCTGGAGGCAGGACAGAAGGACAGAAAGGGAAACGCTTTACCCTTTTTGCAACTGATGAAACATAAAATCCATAAACTCCATCTGTTTCATCCAGTGCGCAGGCACAAAGCGCTCTGTGCTACCCATGCTGCTGCTCCAGCAGATGGACATACCAGCATGGAAAAAGAAACACCTGCAAGACCAACTACTTCTCTCCTGCTCTGAGAAATTAAGGACAATCGTGTGAAACAGTGGCAGCCACACATGCTGAAGCAGAATATCACTGTAAATCCTTAGCAACCGCCAATTCACCCTTCTTCATTTCACTGCTTTTCCCATATAGCTCTGTAAGCTAGATGTGAATGCCCTTCCATGGCCTTATGGATGACCACTGATGTGGACCTAAAGGCAGCAAGAATTGCATCAAAGTGTTCTCCTCAAAGTATTTTAAAGTAGAAAAATCAGATTTTTTCCTCTGGAAGAACTCACATTTGTCATCATCACATTATAGAAAGAAAATTGTTGAGAAATACGAGGTAAAAAGCATTTTTGATCCAAAGAGAGTCTTTTCACACCATTTCAAAAGGGATATGGACACATAGACACATAAAAGATCAAGCTGGATCAAATGTTTATCTGTCCAGCTTTACACAGTCCAGTTTATAGAAGGTGATTGTACTATTTGCTCTCGATATCAGTATGATGTAGGCATTAGCCTCCTCATCTGCTGAAGCAGAAAATAAAATTCAAGTAACTATCCAATCTCGACTACTTGTTTTAACAGCACTGCCCATCTAAAGTTCAAATAACCTTTTACCCACCACGTTAAAAAAATACATTAAAGATGGTAAAACCATGAGCTATATAATTTCACACTTCAGCATCTGATCACTGAGGCATTTTTCCTTCCCTCTGACTCTGTGTTCAGTGATCATAACAGTCTTTATTAGGACTACTGTGAAAAGGTTTTAGGAGACCAGTAGATTGATAGCTGTGTTTAAGTAATTGGGCTGAAATCCTCAATCTGCTTAAACTAGAAGGACTTTTCCATCAATTTCAGCTGGGTCAGAATTTTATGGAAATTAGGCTATGTTTTGCAAAAACAAAAAGATCTGTATTTTAATCCAAAGTTCAAGCAACAGAAGTTGTTCAGTTTCCTGTCTTCATTAGTTTTGTTGTCAAACAACAAATACCACCCACACATGTACTTTTGAATACAATAAGACAAATGTCACTGCAATCATAATTTGAGATTGGAAAGTTTGGCAAGGTGCCAGAGCAGTGAAAGTGATCCCGTCACAGATTGTGCAGCAGCAGCAGCAACATTAAATTCCTACATGCTCTGTTCAGCAACATTCTGCCCTGAAAAACATGAACACAAGTTCATGAAATTAAAGCTGATTACCAGAAGAGCTAATGAACATTCTTTCCATTCATCTTATATTTCCTGTTCATTTTGGAAATAAACAAAAACACTTAAAAGTTTCTCTTTCAACCTATCATCCTTCTGTAGTCTTTGGGCTGGCCTTAAGCTGCAGTAATAGTCAAGCTGCTTACTATTTTTAGAAATAAGCAACTCAATAAATCACTTGGAAGTATTATAAAGCCAATGGGGACTCTCATTCCAAGGGGAAAAAAATAAAAAAGCATCATTGCTCAATCCACAGCAGTATTTACAGAGCAGACAGCAGCAAGGACCTGCATGCTCTCACTAGCCAAGCACCGATATGAGGCACCGATTTATGCCACAGTCTAGTAAGAGCTCTCTGGTGCTCTTGTAACACTGGAACTTCTGATCTAGCAGCTGGGGAAACAGAGTAGGACTCGAGGGTTCAAAGCTGATCTACAGGACTCTAAGACTTCTTTGTAACCCTGGGTCTGAAGAAAGCTTGGAAGAGAACAGGATCAAGAAAGGCACAGATGGTCTGTGCATCTGCACTTGTCACAGGACACATTACAAATGTTAATTACCAGCCCATGAAAAGCACTTTCTCAATACTTAGTTTTCAGATGAAAAGAAATGCCATTTCTATCTCTAAGGAAGATCCAGGGAACTACAGGCTGGCTGGTCAGCCTCACCTTGATCCCTGGGAATGGATCACAACACAGGGAGGAGTGGATGCTACACTGGACAGTCATGCTGCCACCCAGAGAAACCTTGACAGCTTGGAGAAATGAGCTTACAGGAGACTCGAGAAATTCAGCCAGGGGAAAAGTAAAATCCTGGACCTGGGGAGGAACAACGCCAGGGACTAGTTTATGCTGGAGGCCACCGATCTGGAAAACAGCTTGCAGGAAAGGCCCTGGGTTCCTGGTGGACACAAGATGAACATGAGCCAGCAGTGAGCCCTTATGGGAAAAAGCTGTCCCGGGCTGCATTAGATAAAGTGTTGACACCAGATGGAGGGAGGTGATCCTGCCCCTCTACTAAGGCACTGGAGAGGCCATACCTGGAATTATAGGTTCAGTTCTGGGATCGCAAATACAGGAAAGACATGGACATACCAGAGAAAGTGCAACAAAAGGCCACCAGGATGACTTCAACATGGAGAAGGCTTTGGAGAAACCTCATTACAGCCTTCCAGTACCTCAAGGGGACTTATAAAAAGGAGGGAGAGGCTTTTTGTACAGGCAGATAGTGACAGGATGAACAGCAACTGTTTTAAAATTAAAACAGGGCAGGTTTAGAGTAGCTGTTAGGAAGAAATTCTTAACTCAGAGGGTGGTGAAGCACTGGAACATATGCCCAGAGAAGTGGTGGATGCCCCAGCCCTCAAGAGTTCAAGGTCAAGTTGGATGGAGCTCTGAGCAACCTGTTCTAGTCAGCAACATCCCTGCCCACGGCAAGAGGCTTGGAACTAAATGTTCTTTAAGGTCCTTTCCATTCCAAACCCTTCTATGATTCTGTGATTAAGAGACTGGATTATCTCTCCTATGAGGAGAGCTCAGGCAGTTTAGCCAGGAGGAGAGAGGACTTAGGGGAATATTAAAAATGTCTATAAATACAATATAAATGTCTATAAATACAATATAAATATAAAGGAAGGAACACAGCCAGGTTCTTCTCAGTGGTGCCCAGTGCCAGGACCAGGGACAATGGGCACACACAGAAACACAAGAGGTTTCCTCTGAACATCAAGAAACACTTTTTCGTTGTGAGGGTGACTCAGCACTGGCCCAGGCTGCCCAGAGATGCTGTGGAGTCTCTCTCCTTGAAGATATTCAAAACGCATCTGGACACGGTCCTGGGCAATCAGCTCTACGTGACCCTACCTGAGCCAGGGAGTTGGACGAGATGATCTCATGGGGTACCTTCCCACCTCAAACATTCTGTGATAAAGACTGAGCAGTGCATCTCTACTGACTGGTATGTACTGAATACCTGAAGGCTGTCAACTGATCGATCTCAACTGACCTCATTATAGACTGAAAAGAATACAGCAAATAATGATTAGAACTGTTGGTGGCTTCACCTTTATTCCTATGTAATCACAGTTTTCTAATACAACTCATTTTAGAGGCAAAGTAGTTGCATTTGATCCGTGTCCAAACAAGGACAACAACAACAAAATTACATGACAAAATCCTCAGCAACTTAGTCCCATTCACTCTTTATTAGGGGAGAATGGAGAAAAAAAATATTATCTTACTTTCTCTCCACCCCCAGCTCTGCCTCCAATAATCCATATTATGTATAAACTTTTTAAATTTTTCATAGGAAGAAAAAAAAATCCCAAGTCTAGTCGTGAATTTTCCACATGAACTTTACTAGGCAGGTTTTCACTCAAGAACAACAAGAAACTGAATGAAGTTTGAAATTTAAAAATTAATTAACTTTATCTACTGACAAAAATATGGTTAAGCTGCTGGTGTTTATCTACCTCTCATCTCACCCTTTAGTTGTTCCTCACAGTCCATCAGTGTCCATTCACAATCTCGTGTTACTCTTTACAGAAGTGACTAGAGCAGGATCATGCTTGTTCTGACTTTGTACACTGCCTAGCCTAACAGGCTCCAAGTGCTGGTGTTCTAGTAACTAGCAGTATTTAAAAAAATAATGTTATCATTATTAGTCTGAAAGGCAACATTAAATTTTTCTCTTAAGTTCCTAATGTGTCTTACAAGGTCTCTCCTCCACTAAGCATATCTGATATTTGAAGCTTGTATTTTGAAATTGCCTGTTACAATACATGTGCACACAACATATGGAAGTCAAATTAAAAAACACTTTGCTAATCAAGCAAGAAAACTCACTTTTTTTTGTCCACAATGTGCCTATAGCCCATTCAAATAGCAAAGCTGGAAGTCTGATTTAAAGGGCAGCAATGAATTCCCACCTGGCTTTAGAAAGAATGCAGAGAAAGGAGCAAAAGAGCTCCTTTTAAAAGGAATTCAACCCAGCTGAACAACACGTAAAAGTAACAGGTAACCGATTTCTTCCACACAAGCTCTGAAGATTGTTCCCATATATCACATACATGTCTTGTTCTTTGAAAAACAAAAAAGGGGTGAAAAAAACAACCAAAACATAACCACAAAACCTGTGTCCAAAAGCATAATTTTTCACGAACTCCTACTAACATCTGCCATCGCTGCTCTGAAACCTCTGTCACAGACTCTTATATGCTCTGTACTTTGTACTTGTCACAAATTTCACTTCACAAGGAAGGTAAAAATGTCCCCAGTGTTAAAGTGTTAAAGTGGAAGCATGAAGTTAAAGTCTTGCTTACACTGCTTGGGTTTTTGTATTCCTCTACTGTCACTTCACAGATCCCTGGGCCTTTAGTTTTCAGACTCTTCATCTGATCATCTTCCATCATTTTAGGAGCTATGTATTTGCAGGAACAAATTGTGGGAAATTCATCCTTCTGAACTACCAAGAGGTGCTCACAAACAAGCCAGTATCTGGAATAAGTAGCTCTATGAGTGAGGAACAGGCGCAGCACCCATAGTCAGCCAGATTAGGAATTGTCCTGTGTCCATACTCCAAGCCTGGGGACAGAAATTAGGCTGGAGATAAACTGACAATTCAACTGGGCTAAAGAGAAGAAAGCACTAACCCCTTTACTATTCATAACAGTAGAGAAAACATTGCAACATGCTGGCATGTTATCACAAGCCCATGTTCACTACTAGCCCACATTCTCAATCATAGCACTCTAATGGCTTACAGGCAAATTAGCAAAGCTCTGCTACTTGCTGTGGGGTTTCTTCTAAGCACCTGATAAACTCAGCATCCGAGACTACTGATAGACCCTACTTTAAAACCTCCTTTCCATATAAGCAAACCCAGCAGTTTCCATAGACTGCATTAACCCCAGCATGATACTAACGTGGCTGTTTGTGATATCTGAACTAGGCTCCATACAAAAGGTGAATGAAACATCTTAAAATTACTTAAAATTAAAATAAGGACTTAACTCACACTTCAAGACAAAACATTAGTAATTACACTATTTATACTTTTTCATCTCATTTCAAAATGGCTGAAAACGCAAATGCAGCCAAAGCAAATATAGGCTGCACAAAAAGAGTTCCACATGCAAAATGAGTCTGCATAATCAGCACCTCGGTGTTGTTTCCATATAGAGATTAATGAACTAGCTCTGACAAAGTAAAAAAACACTTCTCAACAAGGATTCACAGGCTCTCCAAGACTCTCTGGCTACCCTGCTGTTACCCACCGGCCACACACAGCACATTCGGGCCTCTTCCAGCATGTTAGCGCAGTAGGGGAGAAAAAGCACAAAAATGTTCTCCAGTGTCCTCCTCTTTGGACATCTACATAGCTAGAGCAACATAAAGACATAGTTTTTGTATCTTCCCCATGACCATCAGTCTCTCTTTTTTGTCATATATGTTTCTCTCTTTCCAAGACTTCAGAAACTGGAGAAATAATATCTATCTTTATAAAGTACTTCTTCCTCTCTATCCCGATGATTAAAAGTGAGGGTCAAAACCAGACTACCAATGGTGCAGCCACACAGGATACTGCTTTCTGGAGCAGAGAATATGGCTGTAGGACCTAATAGCACCAGTACTTTGCTGATCTTGACTAGTGGACCAAATTCTCAGGCGCCTTTTAACAACATTAATTCCACTGCTGACCCTACGATGCTTCCTTCCACATATGTCCACAGAAGTGACTTTGTCACAAGCCCCTGCAACCTCCAGTTTTAAAATGCCATTCCACCCAAGGGCACAGACATCCAGTGTATATGCGAATACACACCAGAACACTGTGTGATGCTTTTTAATTGCATTATCCAGATAGCATACACTGCAAAACCAGCACCCAGATCACTTTGCTTTCAAGTCCAATTAAATTCTGAAGCTCTTCATGATATTTCATATTATGAAGAGTATCGGTCACTGCAACAACTTACGCCACCTCTTAGGAGTGGACACCCCTTCAATATACTTTGCTACCAGTCTCCAATTCAGAAGTCCAGGTCTAGGAGTCAAATGGTGCTGACTCCATGCCACTTCTCCACTTGGAAGGAATTCCAGTTGACAAATCACAACCAGATTGTGCCAGTCCTATTACCCTCCCTGTGTTTTGCTGTTGGACATCTATTCATTTTATGCCTGCTTCTCTCATTAACAGAAATACAACCCACTTGGAAAACCCACCTGCCCTTCTCACCCACTCAGGGCCACACAGCCAGAGCTACTTTTGGGAAGCAACTTTACAGTTCAGTTGCTTCAGGCTTAAAAGCACTCAGAAACACAATGCCAAAGGGAGAGGAGTTTAATCTATTGCTTTAAAAATACTTGAAGAACCCTCAGATTAAGCTTTGAGAACTCCCACACTAACAATCTCTAAAGAAATATACAGGAATCCAAGATAATTTATTTACAATGTTTAATTTTAAGCCTTCTTAGTTTAGAATACTCAAAAGTATAAACAGAGAAATCAGAAACCAAACAAGTAATGACAGAAATATTCCTCCAAAGAGGGTAAATATGTGCACCTGGTTACCAAAGGTGACTTGACAGTTTATTACAGTCAAAGTAACCTAACAGGCATTACTACACTCATCTCATCTATGGTTTACTATTCAAGGAAGTAAATACATGCAAGCACAGTATTTCTGTATGTACACATGCTCCTAAGTGTAAGGCAGAAATACCAACAACCTCTAACAGTCCTACTACTTGAAAGCATGTTGAGGGTTGACAAAGAGACCAGAACACTCCCAGATTATACCTATGCAATCCAGTAGTATTTCAGATTATTGTGCTCCGCTTGAGAATTCCACTCTTTTTTCCTATTAGGTACACACAGGACGTTCCTCTAAGCCTCTTCTACCACTTAAGACTTTCAGTACAAAGGGGAGAATGGCAGGACCAGAAGCCCATTATGGCGCTCTTCATCCTAAGGCTACCACTCAAGTGTCAAGCGTTGGTTCTGTAGCAGCAAAGTTGTTCCAGCCTGTCAGGCCTCAGTACCATGGATGGTCTGACCCAGTGTCCTGGGGTGGCATA
>VZRL01005188.1:0-12228 GCA_013397895.1 Origma solitaria | reverse complement strand
AATTTCAATGGCAATTGGAATGGGAACTGGACCGGCATTTTGAATGGCAATTGGACCGGCAGTTGGAATGGCGACTGGACTGGCCAGGTGAGAAAACTGCAGCCCTTACCTTTCTTGAATGAAATGTGGGGCCTCCCGAGCTGCTGCCCAAAGCCAGCCCTTCTTGACGCCCTTCTTGCCTGGCATCTCCTCTTTTGAGAAGCTCCTGCTTGAGGGTGCAATGCTGAAACAGAGCAACGGGTGAGCAGAGGTTTCTGTCCAAGACCCGGAGCGTGCATCTACTGTGGCCAGTCCTCTTGCACGTGTCAACCTCTAAAAAGGCACCAGATGACAGCTGTCAGATGCAGCAATGGTTCATTGAATCTACGCCAAGAATTCTTATGGCCTCTGCCAAATGCCACAGCCTTGATTCTCTGTCATTTTGAAGAAAACTCTCTTTCATGTGAAAATATTCCTCGTGTTCCATCTCTCCCTTGATCAGAGCTCTTCTGCTTTTTTTGCATGGATTTTTTGTAAATGTTTTGTCTGAGACCTTTCTACTTTTACAGTCTGAAATTATTTCGTGTGGTTTTCTAATCTCAGCAGATCGGCAACAACCAACAAATCATCACTGATGGACAAACTCAAATCTCTATCTCTGGAGGAAACTCCCAAATCACCATCCCTGGTTTCATGTCACAAATGATCAGCGTCAATAGTCAAACACAAGAGGCAATTATTGAGCAGAAGAGCACTCGTTTTTCCTGGAAAACCATCTGGAACTACAACATGGTGAGTGGCAGGGAGCATGCTTTTTCAAAAAGCATATGAGGAGACTGGCTCCTGGTACAGCTGGCCCAGGGATGGGGTTGGTTTCTTTATTCTGAACATAGAGAATCCATGATGTGGGGTAGAATTGCTCAGAATTTGTTATGGTTTCCATCTCGACGTTGTCCCAATATTAACAGTTGGAAAAAACTGACTTGTGAGTGCTCAATAATTTTATTTTACAGGGCATCATTGCAACAAAAGTGATGCAAGAGAGAACTTGCTACATTTCCACCATGAACAGAAGTGAGATGCCCACTTTTGATGAACTTGTCAAAGTTGCTGCTGATAGGAGGGTAAGAATTTAATGCTGGAATTACTTGGAATGTTGCACACTATTTGAAACTAAGAATATGGAAGACTTATTTTCAAAGCCTTTTAAACCATCAGGTGTCTAGAAGTGACTTAGATCACACTGTACATTATGCAGTTCAATTGATTTTGAATGATATTTTAAAAGTTTCAAAAATAAGAATAAGCCCATTAAGATTATTTTAGTGGAGGTTTCTCATATTCAGTTAACGCTGTAGATACTGTGGGCAATCTTTACATTGGTTGCAATGAGTACTTATATTTATCTCTTTTTAATACTCTCTTTTGATCCAAGAGTTTAGATTTGGGCTAAGGTACCCTTTATAATTTTCCATTCCTTGCTTGCTGGTGAGGTGCATTTGATTAAAAACAAGTATCTGAACGAGCTGGAAAATTTTAAATTGTCTCTCAAAACCTTTTCAAATAACTAAGTACCATGTTAGCATGAGTTCTGCCCACTAAATAAGCACAGACATTTCAAAAATTATAGCAGCATTTAGCATACTGACTTTTGGCAGGCAATGGCTTTGGCTGAAGACTCAGAACAGAGTCCTTAAAAAAATCGACGCTTTAAAGAGCAGGAGCATCTAGGGGGGAAAAGAAAACCAGCAGAGTGTTCTCAGTAAAGGCATATGCAAAAAAGTTCAGCTTTAGCTATAGTTCATGGCTTGTTTGTCCTAAGGGCCTCCTCCTGAAGCTAAGCTCACCTCCTTGCTCCACAATGAGAAGGAAGCACTGTGCTGTCGGCTTTCAGAAAGCCTTTCATCAAAGTCCACTATTTTGAAGGCCTATATATATAACAATCACAGCCATCGCTGCCAACACTGCCTTTACACTGCAGTTCACGGGGCCATTTCTTAATGTGCTTTTAACTTCTGGAGAGGGTGAGGTTGTCAGAAGTGGCAGGATCTCCTTTCCCTCAACACTACTGCAGACTGGGAATTTGTCATAGGAATGTTTTGCCAAAAGAAGAAAAAGGCTGCATCATTCCTACCCCCCACTCCACTTTCTTGGAGGATGTTGAGCTCTGCAGCTTGCTGGACAATCCCTTGCTCTGAGGAGCTCTTCAAGCGCCTTCATTCTTCCGGCGTGCCCAGATCTCAAAGTCCTTCACAGGCCTTTCAGTACCAACCTGCTTTGGTCAGCTCAGAACTCTGCGTTGCAGCCATGCTTGGCCAGACTCCATTTTGCCTTGGGGCACGAGAGAGTGCCTCCCAATTGCACAGCCTTACCCCCAGGTTCATGGCATGAGCCACAACAGGAGGTCTGTGGCCCAAGCTGAGGAAAGAGCAAGAGAGGCGTGGGAAGCCGAGGGCATGGGAGGAAAGCCAGGCATTCAGGGACTGGGGCCAGGCAACAAAGCACTGCAGGAGGAAAAGAGAGTGGCAATTCATTTGAAACAAAGCCCTCTGAAGCCCTTCAGAAAGAACCACCCCACTAGAGCACCCAGGGGTCTCTGCGTGGTTTTCAGCACCACTTGCAAATAGTCTCAGAGCAAATGTATGTGCCCAGGCTTGCTGCTGCCCTCTTTCATTCCAGTTTAGCACGGGCTGCAGGAAGAGCCTTCTCCTGACAGCCTTCCAGGTGACAGCACGAATGTCTCTGAGGGGTGAGGGCAGGAGCTGAGCAAATGCTTTGGAAGGAGCTCTGGCTCACCAGAGCGGCTGCACTCCTCCCTTTCAGCACTTCCCTTGCACTGCCACTTCTCCTCGGGCTCTCTGCACCTTGACTCCCTCAGTACGATCTGCCTTTGGAGCAGCCTTCAAGGCTTGCTAGTGGTCCCACAGGACCCAGGGCATTAAAAGATATCCCCAAAGGCAGTTGGGAGTCAAAGCCCAAGCCCTGAGTCGTCATTCCTGACCTAGGAATATGCCTAGCATGCAATAGGTGACCACACTGATGTTGCTGAATGCTGTTATTTGATGTTTAGAAAATGGTTGATCTTGGAAGACCTGCCAGGAGGATCACCTTTGTCACCAGTGGATTGGTCAACAACCTCAGGTCTTATGGAGCCGATGTCTTCTCCATGTGCAGTGGATTCACCACCTACATGGCTTACGAAGTTCATGGTGAGTTCAAGCAAAGAAATTTTCTCTCTAAGTGACCTGGAGGTTTTTTTCCTTGAGGAATGACTAAGGCAATACTGCTGCTTGAGATGCACAGAAACCAAGGCCTTCAGCAGTTGCGCAAAGGGTTTGACATCTCTGCAGCTCAGGACTGAAACAAGGTTGAGTCACAGCCTCCATAAACGACCTGATCTATACCATTACTACCCCTTTCTGTAAGTTTCAAGTGGCTTAAGTTAATGTTTAGGATTTTACAGATTGACATCCTCTCTAATGCCTATGTTAAGGGAAAGAGTATCTCTAAGAAAACCATTACTTTCTCATTTCTGTACTGTAGACCCAGCAGTGTTTCATGACTCCAAAAAGATTTTTTTATTTATTAAATAATTTCTAATACAGCAATTATGGACAATCTTGTTCATTTCAAGCAACATAAATGAGCTGTTACAGATTATCTAAGAATCTCTTACCTATGAACTAATTGTATTTTTTTGTTTGTTTTTTAAAGGACCCAACTACAATCAACAATCATGCATTCCACTTAATGTCTTGAGACTTGTGCAGCTGAAGTACTGCAGTGGTAATGGCCAGGTCTTAAAACCTTACCTTTCTTGAACCAAGATCCAGCCTTCAGAGCTGCTGCCCAATGCCAACCCTGATGCTGTCCTTCCCTGACATCTCCTCTTTCAAGTTTTGTTCCTGATGGTTCAGATACTGAAACAGATAATTTGTTGACTAGATCTTTCAATTAAAAACTTTTAGCATAGATCACCTCTGGCTTGTTTTTCATGACTATACCACTCAATCATCTGTGAATCTTCCATGGAAATATTTTGATTGTCTCCCTTCTGCCTCATTTGAGCCCTTCAAATGCTGTTTTCATTGCCAGCTCTCAACATAGGGTACAGCCAGAGAGCTGGGCAAGCCCCAGGGTGTGTATGGTACAAACAAGGCATTCAGAGCTAGGACCTTCAACTCCCATTCAGGGAAAGATGCCTCACATTAAAAATCTGCATTCACATGGCACAAAAGGCAGAAAGAAAGAAGTGAAAAGCAATGAATTTGCCTTCTTTAGGGAAAGGGGAGTCTCTGTGGGATTTACCATGTTGTTCTTATAGAGCCCTCTGTTTTCCAGTGCATAGCAAGGACTGACTGCAGGGCATCCCATTGAACACTGAAGTGGATGAAAATGTGCTCCAAAGATGCATACACAGTATGAACACAACTGTTGATCACAGGAGACAGAGCAAGATTCCCAGTCATCTCCTTCAAAATGCCTCTAGTTCAGCCATGAATGTGCAAAAAAACCCAAAAAACAAAATATCTTCCTCAATGATGTAATAGCACCTACAGGAAGATGAAAGACTTCTTCCATTTTTGCTTCCATTTCTGCCATATTAAGAACATGTATCTTCCCTGATAACAAATCCAGATTCTCTCTATGAGATTCTCCCAGTGTTCAGTAGTGTGAATTGGACAGAAATCAAACTAGGAATACAGTCATGTTCCTCCTGAGCTAAGAAGAGCACTTGACAAAATGTCAATCCCCATCTACTGTGACCCAACACCAAACCTGTAGTCCCAAAGTTTGCTTTTTGGGATCCTTTTTTTTTTTTTTTTTTTTAATAAGTGGGACTTGAGTCCCATTATCTTGGGCTCTTGTCACCCAACAAGAATTTTCCAATCCTCAGTCATTCAGTAGTCACCTGAATTTAGATCTTTTAAATGGTCAAGCCACTGTCAAAGAGAAAAATCAAAGAGAGTGAGAAGCTAGTCCAAAACATTTGACTGTTGAGAATTTAAGAGGGAAATTAGAATACATTTTTTTATTTTTTAGCAAGGCATGGTCCCTGTTTCTCAGAATTTTTGAATCAAAATTATTTCCCCTTCTCTAACAAAAATGGCAGGACGCCTCAGGGTATCCAGGTGAATACAAATCTGTCTTTAGTACCAATACCAGCCATGCAACATCCCTCATTTTCTGCTGCCCTCTCACTGGCCCCAGGGGCTTTATTCTGTAGCAGGCTGGAAGGCTGCAGAGTTCTCTGAGGCACCTCTCAAGCAAAGGCATCTGAATTACCTGGATGAGCCCACATCAGTCCCAGCAGAGGAGAGACACAGGCAGGGCTTTGTTGCTGCCAGCCTCCTTCCTATTTGGTATTACTCAAGTTCTTTTACTTCCCTCATAGACCACCAGTTCTCATTTTGTGCACACTGAAGAACGAAAGAAATAGGCAAGAAACAATGTTTAGGGGAGATTTTAGTATCCTACAACAACCTCTCAGGTCTTGCCCTACTTTGCTTTCTCCTTGGCATTTCTCTAACTTGCTTTCCAGCAGGGACTGGAAAGAAACTTCTTAGTAGTTGTATATCAGTTTTAATACCAAACATACATGAATGAAAGAAAAGAGAACTTCAGTCATCTAACAAACTCTCATGGTTTGACACTGGCCAAACACCAGGCACCCATGACAGCCGATCACTCACTCTCCACTGCCACAGCCGGGCAGAGGAGAGAAAAAAAATTTAATGAAGGGGTCATGAGTTGAGGTAAGGACCAGGAGAAAATACTCTAAGGGCAAAACAGGCTCAACTTAGAGTTATAAAGTGAATTTATTACTAACAAAGTCAGAGAAGGATAATCAGAAATAAAATATGCCCTTAAAAACACCTCTTTCCCCCAACCCCTCCCTCCTTCCCACCGACAGCACAGGGACACAGGAAATGGGGGATTTTCATCAGTTCATCACCAAGATCTTCTTCCACTGCTCAGAAAGAGGAGTCCTTACCCTGCTGTGCCGTGAGGTCCCTCCCATGGGAGACAGTTCTCCGTGAACTTCTCCAGTGTGGTTCCAATCTCACAAGCAGCAGCCCTCCCAAAACTGCTGCAATGTGAGCTCCTCCCACGGGAAAACAGTCCTCCCAAAACTGCTGTGGCATGGGTCACTCATCCGCGGGGTGCAGTCCTCCAAGGACAGGCTGCTCCAGCTTGGAAGCAGGGGCCTCCTCTCTCTACTGGGTCTCCCACTGCACCATAGCCTCCTCCAGGCATCCACCTGCTCCAACGTGGGGCACCTCCTCCACGGGCTGTGAGTGGATCTCTGCATCCTCCATGGACCCACATAGGCTGCAGTGGCACGGCTGCTTCACCATGGTCATCCCCGCAGCCTGCAGAGGAATCTCAGCTCTGGCGCCTGGAGCACCTCTTTCCCCTCCTTCTCCACTGACCTCAGTGTCTCCATGTTGTTTCCCCCACATGTTCTCACCTCCTCCTCTTCTCTGGCTAGAAAAAACTGTGCCCCACTTTGTTTTGATTTTCTTCTTAAATATGCCATCGCAGAGGCGTAACCAATGTCTCTAATTGGCCCAGACTTGGCCAGCAGCATGTCCATCTTCAGAGCCATCAGGGATTGGCTCTGCTGGACATGGTGGAAGCTTCCAGCAGCTTCTCACAGAAGCCATCTCTGTGGCCCCCCACTACCAAAAATGAAGTCATGCAAAACCAACACATGAACTAAAGCAAGTTCTCAGCAGTCTGATTAGAGGAACAATAAGTCTTTTCCTTTAGTAGTTTATTACTTTCATGCACCATATTTGACACCTTGCGCATGATGGGAACAAAACAAACAGACTGAAACGCAGAGTGCTCTGCTCACTGTGCCGGCAGAGTACTACACCTCCTCTGCATTCATATAGTCCAACCAAGGCATCAGTTAGTAGCAAAAAGCTATTGTTTCATTTAAATGCCTTTAAAGTAAAGCTTAATTTAACTTTTCTTCAGTCATTATGCCTTCATATACTCATTTTGCTTGAAAAACACTCAAGAAGCAGCAGCTTCTGCTTTCCTCAGCCTTGCTGTGCTTAGGCATAGGTAAGGGCTGAGCGGCAGGGGAGACCAAGAGTTATTTACTGATGGAGAACTACAACAATAGCCACAATCTCATGATTTGCACCTTGCATTGCACTGACTGAACTCTGCTGATCCCATCAGACCATTTTTCAATTAAAGGTTAATTTCTCAAAAGCATTTGACTAATTAACATGACTGCAAGAGAATACAGCCCGAGTTTGTTGTCTCAGGCAAAGCCTTAGATATACTTCCAGTAGGCAAGCCTTGCTTTTTGGAGACTGTTTCCCCACAGTTCATCACACATCTCCCAGGAACACACCTGAAATCAGCACACATGTGCTTGAACCCAAGCACCAGAGTCCTAGAAGCACCCTTCAATATGAAGTAGCTGAAGGAAGGAGCTGCCTAAGAAGGGCTGAAACCCCTCTAATTTCACTTTGGTCAGTCCTCAGGCAGAGTGAGGTTTAGCTTGCGAAGCTGTGACTCAGAACCCTTTGGTGAACGTGATATTTCACAATGATGTCACATTCTCAAAGTATTCCTTTTACTTTCCATAGTTCTTATCTAAATGCAGCCTTTTAAACCTTTCCCCAAATAAAATCACTCTTTCTTCAACTGTTACACTTTGAGAAACATGCAGAACAGGTAATATTAGGCTACAACACAGCAACATTTATTGTCAGAGGAAACCTAATTTCTCTGTAATTTTAATAAGGCCAAATATTTTCAAATATATTCTGATTTTCCCTGATGAATCACAGAATCACAGAATGGGTCAGGCTGGAAGGAACCACAGTGGGTTATCTGGCCCAACCTCCTTGCTCAAGCAGGGTCGTTCCAGAGCACATGGCACAGGTTTACATCCAAACAATTCTGGAATATCTTCAGGGAGGAACACTCCACAGCCTCTCTGTGCAGCCTGTTCCAGTGCTCCATCACCCACACAGGAAAGTTCTTTCTCATGTTCAGGCTGAACTTCCTGTGCATCAGTTCCAGCCTGTTCCCCTTGTCCTATTGCTGGGCACCATGGAGCAGAGCCTGGTCCATGCTCTGACACCTCCTTGCAGATACTGACAGATGTTGATGAGGTCCTCTCTCAACAGGCCCAGCTCCCTCAGACTGTTCTCATAAGAGAAATGCTCCAGTACTCCCATAATCTTTGCAGTCTCTGCTGGACCCACTCCAGGGCCTCTATGGCTCTCTTGTACTGGGGAGCCCAGAACTGAACACAGCCCTCCAGATGTGACCTTACCAGCACTGAGCAGAGGGGCAGGATCAGCTCCTTGACCTGCTGGCAATGATCTTTCTATTACACCCCAGGATACTCTTGGCCTATTGGCCTCCTGAGCACACTGCTGGTCAGGGACAGCTTGTTGTCCACCGGGACACCAGCTCCTTCACCGCAGCGCTGCTCCCGCAGGTCACCCCCACCCTGTACCAATGCTCTGGGTTACCCTTCCCCAGGTGCAGGACCTGCATTTGCCTTGTTGAATTTCAGACAATTTCTTCTCTGCCTACCTCCCCAGCCTGTTGAGGTCCCTCTGAAGAGCTGCACAGCACTCTGGGGGATTGGCCACTCCTCCCAACTTCACGTCATCAGCAAACTTACTGAGGAGGCATCTAGCCCTTCATTCAAGTAACTGATGAGTGAGTTAAACAATACTGGGCCCAGTACTGAACTCTGGGGGACACCACTAGTGACAGGCCTCCAACTACAGACCTTGTGCCTCGAATTATGACCCTCTAGGATCTGCCATTCAGCCAGTTCTCAATCCACATGACTGCCCACACTATCCAGTCCACACTTCCTGAGTTTGCCTATGAGGATATTGTGAGAGACAGAGTTGAAAGCCTGGCTGAAGTTGAGGTCGGCAGTATCCACTGCTAATCCATTTGTTGACAAAATCCACCCCTTGTCCATTCAGGTAGTTGTTTCACCATAGAAGGGAATCAGATTGGTCAAACATAATTTACCTTTGTTGAATCCAAGCTGACTATTCCTGATCATTTTCTTGTCATCCATGTGGATAGAGGTGGCCTCCAGAATGAGGTGCTCCATCACCTCTGCAGGGATTGAGGTGGGGCTGACTGGCCAGTAGTTCCCTGGGTCCTCATTGCCCTTTTTGAAGACTAGAATGACATTTGCTTTCTTGCAGTCCCTGAGCACTTCTCCTGATCACCATGACCTTTCAAAGATGATCCTGAGTGGCATCACTATGGTGTCTATCAGCTCTCTTGGCACTCATGGATGTATGCCATCACTGTCCATGGACTTGTGGATGTCAAGCTTGTCCAGGTGTTCTTGACCAGAGGAAAGTCTTCCTTCCAACATTCCTTTACTCTGCTCTCCTGGGTCAGAGATCCCGAGGGCTGGTCTTGTCAGTGCAGAGCAATGCAAAAAAAAGCATTCAGTAACTCTGTCTTCTCTGCATCCTCTGTCACCAGGGTCCCCTCTCCATTAACTAATGGGCCCACACTGTCCTTGGTTTTTCTTTTGTTTTTGATGTATTTAAATAAACTCTTCTTGTTATCTTTGACATCCTTGGCCAGATTTAATTCCAGATGGGCCTTTGTCTTCCTTATTTTCTTATTTTTTCTTTCTTCTTACTCTGACAACCTTTCTATATTCATTCCAAGTGGCCGGACCCTGCTCCAGCTCCTGTGTATTTCCTGCTTACACTTGAGTAACGACAGGAGTTCTTTATTCATCCATGCAGGTCTCTTGCCCTCTTCACTTGATTTCTTACCCATTGAGATGCAGTGCTCTTGAGCCTGGAGGAGTAATCCTTGAATATCAATCAACTCTCTTAGATCTTTCTTCCCCGCAGGACTCCAAAGGATTTTTTCAAAATGACCCCTAAAGAGACTAAAATTGGCTTACCTGAAGCCCATGGTTACAGTCTTAGTTGTTGCTCTGCTTCCTCCTTGGCCGATACTGAACTCCACAATCTCATGGTTACTACAGCCATGGCTGCCCCTAACCTTTACATCTCCAACAAGGCTTTCCCTGTTTGTTAGTATGAGGTGGAGCAGCATATCATTCCTTGTGGGACCCTCCACTCCTGCAACAAGAAATTGCCATCAATGTTTTCCATGGACTGTTTGCACTTCGCTGTGTTGCTTCTCCAGCAAATGTCAGGGTAGCTGAAATCCCCCACAAGAACTAGTGTCTGTCACTTTGAGACTGCTTCTAGTTCCCCATAGAAGGCCTCATCCACTTCCTCCTACTACTCAGGTGGCCTGTAGCAAACACCCAGAGCAATATCATTCTGACTAGCCCTCCCTTTTATCCTAACTCATAAGCTCTACAATTGCTCATTACCTACCTGAAGACAGAGCTCAGTACATTCCAAGTAGAGGACAAATAACCCCAAGTAGAGGTAAAACTCCCTCAAAGACAGGGCAACTCCACCACCATGCCTTCCTGGTTTGTCACTCCTGAAAAACATGTATCACTTCTTGTCAGGTGAGCTATCCCACCATGTCTCCATGATCTCCGTGAGATCAGACCTGTGACCACACACAGCTCTCTAGTTCCTCCTGTTTGTTCCCCATACTGCATGCCTTGGTGTACAGGAGTTATACAGAGTTATTTGACTGTGTCAATGTCTCAGCAAAGGTGCAAAGGGATGCCCCGCAGATCTGTCTTGCCAGTTACATCTTTGGATACTTTTTCTTGCTGGAGGTATCCCCTCTTAAACCTACTTTTGCTACTTGGGTGGTCACAATAATTCTTTTCTTCCCACACTTAATCTCCGTTGAGCCTGGCTCACCACCCCCCTTTAAAACTTGTTTAAAGCTCTCTCAATGATCCCTACTAACTCCTGAGCTAAGATCACTTTCCCTGGTTGAAACAGGTGCAACCTGTTTCTTGCTAGTGGGTACAGGTTCATATAAATTAACCCATGATGAAAAAACCAAAATTCTGTTAGTAACAGGTACAGAATTATTCTTAGTCTATGTAAGCAAAATTGCTAGAAGAATTTGACCCATTATTTGACACTCTCATCCACTAAAAACTGTGTGAACAGGAGAACTCTGAGCAGCAAGTAGAAACTAAAATTGCAACATTTCATTTCAAGTCTGATTAACAAATGCAAATTTAAACATGCAAAGGAGAAGGATTCAATCAAGTTATGGTGAAATTATATGATCACAATAAACTATCACGGTGACTCACTGGGTTTTTGTCTAGGTACTTTTCATAAATATTTACTTTATTAGGGAGTCAGCAGGTAGTGGGAGAAAAGGTAAAGAGTGAAGCAACACCTCTAAAAACCAACACAACTCTCCAGGCTCCCATTTGCACTCCGGTGGGCATGCCATGCTCTAAATAAAGGCAGGTGACATAGCCTAGAAAACTGTGGCTCAAGGACAAGTCAAGCAGGATTAATCACATTCCATACTTAAAAAACCCCAAAACCACCTCAAGCTCCAGCTTCAAGGATGAAACCCGAAATAATTTCATCAGTTTTACTTTTGCTAGACAGCAAGGAGCACAAAAAGCACACGAAAATGTGTGCGCACAAAATGAAACAGTAATTTGAGGAAAGGGCAAAATCTGGAATGTTGCTTACCCTTGGGAGGCTGCTGCACAGGGGTACAAGAATTTACTATGGAAACAGAATGCCTTGAGCAGAGCGTTAAAGAGGACACAGAGACAAACTTGTACTGGAAAAAACAGGGTCTTATGCAGACAAAGCCCTCTTCCCTGCCCTTTCTCCTGGCTATTCTACGGCTGTCACCATTCCATAAGCTGTGCTTAGTGTCGAGGGCCTTTGCCACTAGAGCTGTGCGTTCGCCACACAAACTACTCAAGCACTCAGAAGCTGATGGAAGATGTGGACGCTCAGGGCTCCAAGTGTGATGCATTTCTGTAATAGCCAACTCGGCTCGGATTCTTGGAAGACAGGGACAAAGCTGCTTTCCAACTCACTGCTAACAACACTGCAGGCATGAGGATTGCACAGCTCAGTTTCTCTTGCCTTTTTTGAGAAGGGCTCAATTAACAGAATTTCCAGAGGCTATTAAGAGGATTTTCTAACATACAAAATAAGACTTCTGTGTGTATTTGGTATCTTGGAGGCTAAGGATATAACCTGTCTCCATTTGGCATCCACAAATCAGTCCAATTAGACAAACTACAAATCTTTCCCCTTGGTAGTCTATTACTTTCATTCCCTGTATTTGACA
>VZRL01005187.1:909538-960320 GCA_013397895.1 Origma solitaria | reverse complement strand
AAAAAAAACCTAAAAAAAAAAACTTAAATAAATTATTACATTGATAATAGCACCTATTTTTTATGTACACTGAGTTGGAGATTGAGAGTTATTTTGTTTCGTGGGATTACACGAGACAGGCCATGGGGTTTTTTTTTGGTAAGGCTGTAGCTTCTTTTGCTGTTTAATATTAATTATTAATTATTAATTATTAATTATTAATTCGTAATTAAGCATGTTGTTCAGTAAGTTTAATAATGCCTGAGACAGTCATATTTTTTTTTCTTTTAGTTTAACTATTTTGTAAGAGGGAAGAATTCTCACTATATTATGGAAAACTGGAATGTTTTATGGGGATTGAAATACTCATTTTTTATTTATTTTATTTTATTTTTTTAAATTTGATTAAATATTGTTACACTTAAGACTACAGTTTCGAGGGCACAGGCTTGATTTTTATTTACAGGCAGGATTTTTTGGGCTTTATTGACATTTATTGGACAGATTTAACACATTTTAAATGGTAGAGTTAATTTTTATTTTAGTGACTTTATTTTTGCCATCGATTTTGGGTTAAATTATTTTTTGAAGTTCCTTTTATGGCAATGTGAAGGCATTTATGAACACAGTGAACTGTGTCATTTTGGGTTTTATTTGGCTGCTTAGGGGTATAGGAGGCAGAAGGGTACTACTGACTTTATTTTTCCAATATTTTTAATGATTAATTAATCTCATTAATATTAATTAGTGGCTAGTTGTGTTTATTTAGAGGTGCTAATTGGGGATACATTTCGGAGTTGCTCCTATTAAGAGCTTTGGATGTATTTTGGATCACAGCATTCTGTAATTCATGGTCGTGGTTATCGATTGGGTGAACAACAGACAAGAAAAGAATCATTTAAATTATTTTATTTTGATTTGTATTAGTCTTAGTTTTTTTGATGGTTTCAGGGGTACTAATTTTTTTAATTTTCAATTAGTGGATTTACAGTTTTTTTAGTAACTCTGCCCGCAGTGAGGGTGGTTAGCAATATTTGGAATGTTTTTTTTTATTCAGCTTTCCAGGGGTTGTTGTTTCAGCGCTTGGTGCAGACTCAGTGTCCAGGCTGGAATGGGTGGGCAGGGGCATTTCATTTATAGCTTTGGAAAATGCAACAAATTTTAGAATTTTTGTAAAGTGGAGCTTCAGGTTATTGCGTATTTTTGCAAATGAATGTTATTTTTATATGGATTTTTGGGGGCTGTCTGGGGAGCACGGCCTGGCTGTGGCACAGCTCGGAGAGCTCTGCAGCCTGTCCCTTGTCCCCGCGGGTCACAGTGCCAGCCTCGCCCAGTGCCCCCTGGGTCTGTGGGGTCGTTGTCCTTAACCCCCGGCACATAACGCCTCGGTCAAGTGCGAGCGCATGCGCTCCCAGAAGCTGCGGCGGCGGCCGGACACGTGCCACGCGTTCCACCCCGAGGTACCGGGCACGGGGGCAGGGAGGGAGGGCAGGCTGGGGGGCACGAATGTCTCCTTGTGCATCACCATCGGCTGCCGTGTGCCCGTCCTGCTGCCCGGGCACAAATGTCTCCTTGTGCATCAGCCTCGTGTGCCCGTCCTGCTGCCCGGGCACAAATGTCTCCTTGTGCATCAGCCTCGTGTGCCCGTCCTGCTGCCCGGGCACAAATGTCTCCTTGTGCATCAGCCTCGTGTGCCCGTCCTGCTGCCCGGGCACAAATGTCTCCTTGTGCGTCACCATCGGGTGCCTCGTGCCCATCCTGCAGCCGGGCCCAGCCCCAGCCCGGGGGATCCCCGAGGGGAATCCTGGCAGGAGGGCCTCGCAGGCCCTGCTCGTGTTCCAAAGATGGCAGCAGGCTGACAGCCCTTGTCTCCATCTCCCAGGAGAACGCGCAGGACTGCGGTGGCACCGCTGGCATCTCCGTGTCCCCAACACTGCTGCTGCTGCCCCTGGTGCTGCTCCTGCGGTGACGCTGCCCGCGGCAGGGCCCGGCAGGACCGGGGAGGAGATCCGGGGGATATGGCCCCTCCTGGGACACCTGCGGGGCCGACGGTGCGATCTGCTCCCTCCTCGGAAGGCTGTGGCAGAAGGAGTTGTGAGAAGCAGCAGGAGCAGCTCCCGGCACGGCATCTGCTGAGCAGCTCCTGCCAGCCCGAACTGTGGGATCAGCGTGGGAAACCTTCCACCATCGCCTGCCTCCCACAGAGCCGCGTGGGGTGCAGGAGGCAGAGGGCTTGGGGGGCAGGACTGGCTTTAGGAGAGCAGGAGGCACAGGGGACTCCATGTGCCTGTCCCTCAGGAGGAGCCAGCAGGATTTTGGGCAGCCAGCTCTGAAGGCAGCATCCATGGGCTTGGGGGTGGTCCTCAGGGGTGGGACGTGGCACCAGAGCTGCACTGCACCAGCCTGACCGGCAGCTGGACCCTGGGAACGGCACCGCTGGACTGCAGAGCTGCAGCCACGCCTGCTCTGCCAAGGACACTCTCCTGACACTGCCAGAGCAGCGTCCAGGTTCTAGTCTCGACGTGGACTTACCTCTGGAAAAGGGTTTTGTGTGACCCACCAAAAGAGACTGAGCTGCTCTCTTCACTGCAGAGGCAGCTAAGAAACAGCACTTTTCCCATTGGAGCAGCACTGCCCTGGTCCTCGCTGCTGCCCTTGGCTGTTCCTGCCCTGAGCTTGGCATTCCCAGCTGGTGGGCATGGGCCATTTCTCACAGAGCTTTATGGACAATGGGTGGCGAGCACCCATTTTCTTTTTCTTTTTTTTTTTTTTTGTATGAACTGCTCCATACCGTCTCATTAAAAACAAATATATGGCATATTCTACATAGGCACTATAACTTCAGCATGTTCAGTGGTCATGGCAGCCCTGCACTACATGCCAGAAACCTGTGGGGACATGGTGTGGGAAGGGGACTGCAGGCGCAGCTGTGGTGGCCCCAGTGGGGCAGGCTAGTGCAGCAGCAAGGCAGAGCCTTTCCCTGGTGGCTTGGGGAGCCTGCCCAGGCCCCCAGAGCACTGTGGGCTCGTCGCACGGAGATGTCACTTCCTTCAGGACAAGGGCCCCCCAGCAGCAGCACTGCCCACCCTGCAGGCACAGCAGGCACCCACCAGTGCACTCCAGGCGTGCTAGGGATGCTGTCCTTGCCACCCATCTCACCTGGCATTAGGGGGACAGTATCAGTCCCTGCCAGGTCCTGGTGGGGACCTTTCAGGACCTTAGAGCTCCTTGTGTGGGGGTTTTGCCTTGCTGGAGATGTTGTTACAGCAGAGAGGAGAGGAGAGGAACCACTGCAGTCCTGCAAATAGAACTGGAGGTGGAGAAGGTCTCCAGGCTGGAGAGGCAGTGACCTTATCAGAGCCAAAGCAGCCGAGGAGGATGAAGGCAGGACGGAGGGAGAAGGGGCTGCTGTCAAGGCAGGAGGCAGGAGCGCTCGCAGATGGAGGAGCCGCTGGCTCAGGGCATCCCCGGGGCTGGCACAGCTCCCCAGCCCCACGTGCCTGCCCGCGGTGCCTGCCCTCCCCGGGCACCGCTCTCAAGGATGACCTCCCTGTCAGAAAGGATTAGCAGCCCCATCTCTGCTCAGCCTAAACAGGACATAAAATACACATTGCTGTGCTGCCGATGAGCCGTGCTTGGGTTCAGGTGCATTAATCCACAGTGAGCACGGCCCTGCAGAGACACCTGCACTGAGAGAAGATGTGAGTTATACCTGGCTTAGTTAGCTCAGCGAGTTTGTGCACTGGAGGGAATGGGATGGGGTAAGAACTGGATTATTCCTTAAACCAAGAAATAGAAGCAAGGATTTTTCTGACTCCAAACCTGAGCACAAACTGGGAACAGCTTTTTTTTTTTTTTTTTTTTTTTTTTTTTTTTTAGCAAAGCAGACCATAAGCAAACCTACCCATTTCTGGGCTCCAGCACAGGGTTAAGCAAATTCCATTTCATGCTCTGACAGAGATAGTGACTCATGGCCCTTCAGCAAGAGAAAAATCCGCAGGAAGAGCAGCTGCCTTAGCTTCCAACTTCTTCAGCCATGTGCTGGGCACAGCAGATGAAAATAGGTCAGCAAAAGCAAACAGCGAGCTGAGGCCAGAGGATCCAACCAGCAGCAGAGCAGCTGTGAGAGGAGCCATCTCTCACTTCCAGCTGAGCAGCATCCTCCTGCCATCCTCACACGGCTCCCTAAATCCCAGCTGTCCCTCCTGCCGGATCCTGTCTGCCTCTGAGCACACAAACTGCAGGCATCAGGCTTTGTTCTGGTAGGGAAGATGCAATGGGAAAAAATTCCTAAGTGGTGCTCTGCAGACAGGGCAGTCAGACCCACACCTCCCTGCAGCACACATCAGGGGCCTCACAAGCCCTGAATCTGCGGCTGATTGCCTCACAGGGACAGGGAGCTGGGAAGGGGCCTGAATTCTCTCTGTGACACTTCTTAGAGGCTTCAGAAACACCCCAGAGCAGGCTGAGGTAACCTGGATCTCCCCCAAGCTCTGAGGTGGGCAGGGACACACACCTCGCACAGCGTCACTCACACGTGCCCTGCCCTGACTCGCCTGGGGACACGGCAGGCTGCTGACTGCCCCTTCGAGCACGGCCAGACAGGGGTGACTTCATTCTGCAAAAGAGGAAAATCAGCCCTGGATTTACAGCAGCTGCTTGCAGTTGGGATCAGGCACAAAGGGAGGCTGGCCTGAGCTGCCTTAGACTTAGCAAGAGATGGCACATCCCAGCCTGGATGGGGACATGTGGCACATCCCAGCCTGGATGGGGACATGTGGCACATCCCAGCCTGGGTGGGGACATGTGGCACATCCCAGCCTGGATGGGGACATGTGGCACATCCCAGCCTGGGTGGGGACATGTGGCACATCTCTGCCACAGCACAGGACCAGTACCACACAGTTCTGTTTGGTTTTATTCTCACCTCCAACTCGGGCTCCTCACTGTACTTTCCAGGATGCTTTTCTGCCGATAAAGCCCAGTGGCACTGGCAGCACAAACCCTGGGCTCTCCCAGGCCTCTGCTGCCAGGGGAGGGGGCTGAGGGCAGCCGAACGCAGCACATACTTCTGTGCTAAGCCAGTTCTCAAAAGCAAGCAGGGAAGGAGCATCAAATGCCTTGTGTGCCAAACGCTGGAGTGCCAAACACTCCATCAGCAGCTGGGCCCTTGCTGACGGGGTCACTGCTCCTGTGCCCACCCTGCGAGCTCCTGGGGGCTGTTCCCCTGCACCACCCCTGCCTGCTTGGACAGGAACCTTCACCCCTCCTGTCCCTCGGCCAGCAAACACCTCTGTCACTGCCCCTGACATCAGCCACAGCCACGCAGCTCCTCCTCAGCGTGTGCTGCAAACCGGAGTGGCCCTGCTCAGACACCGCCAAGCACACTTGTGCTGGAAATACCTGCAGGAAATTTCATCAGCTCTCCCTACTTTGCTTGCTGCTGCTACCTCAAATTTTGGGAGCCCTGGCACCCCGCCCTTCCCCAGGCAGGCCCCTGCTGGCAGCAGAGGAGGGCTGGGAACTGAGCCCTGTCTTCAGACCTGTTTGGCTCCTCCAGGGCCGGGCAGCTGCTGCCATCCTTCCCAGGAGCATTACGTTCCCACGCAGAGCCTGTGTGGCACAGGGATGTGCGTGGCTGTCCTCAAGGAAAGGCTGTTGGGACAGTGGCAGGGCCTGCCAGCCTCACTGGGGACACCATTGCACCGAGGGTTGGCCTCTCTGGGCAGCAGGGAGGGGATGGAGCTGCCAGGGAAGGGATGGAGCTGCCGGAGAAGGCCCCACACCAGCGGCACCAGCCAAAGCCCTGGCTGCTCCTGCTCGAGTGCCTCGGCCAGCAGTGACTCCTTCAGCCCCTGGCAGCAGGGGCTGCAGCCTGCTGTCACCTCCTCCTGCCCAGCCCCGAGGGACAGAATATCGCTTTCAAAGCTGGCAGGAGGCTCCCTGGCACAGACAGCAATCCCAGCCTGGCTGGCCCTGCAGGGATGGGGAGCTGGGCCGGAGCCAGGGCGGAGCCCCGGGCTGGCCGCCGTGGCCAGGAGCCGGCAGGGAGGTGGTGGCAGCAGCTGCTCCCTCCCAGGAGGGCTGGCTCCCTGTCCCAGCAGCAGATGCCACCCCACAGCCCCCGTCTGCCCGGGCTGGCCCTGCAGCCACACACAAACTTGTGTTTGTGGGAGCTCAGCTCCAGCCGGCGCCGAGACAATCCCCAGGCCATGGGCACAGGTCGAGGTGAAATCAAAGCCAGCCACTGAAACTGGCTGGAGTGGCATTTGTCTAAGGGAAACACACCACTGCTCTGGGAACCCAGCCAGGCCAATGATTCCCCATCCCATTTACCACTGGACCAGTTCAGTTTTTGTGCTGGCAAGAGCCTCTGTGCTCCGTGGTGCCACTACAGAGATGAAGCTGCTGCTAAATGAGATCATGGTGCATCTCCCAGCTCGGGAACAGCAATACCTCTGTAGTTCAAACACAGGTTTTACTAGAGAAAGGCAAAGGTGAAACTTCCGGAAATGCCAGAAAATGTCATCACTATGTGGGTGGTGAGACACTGGCACAGTTTGCTCAGAGAAGCTGTGGCAGCTCCATCCCTGCAGGTGTTCCAGGCCAGGTTGGATGGGCCCTGAGCAGCCTGGTCTGCTTGGAAAGGTGTCCCTGCCCATGGCAGAGGGGTTGGAATGATGTGATCTTTAAGGTTCCTTCCAGCCCAAGCCATTCTGTGACCCTGTCGGATCAGCAGCTCCACGCACTGGTGCTGGGCTCCCATCCCACCCTCCCTGCCCAAGGAGCCAGCCTGCAGTGCTGCACAACTTACACTGCAAGGCTCTCACAGCTGACCACGTGAGCTTTCCCCTGCACCTTTCCTCCGCTGCTCATTGTTCCAATAGCTGATGGTGACCAGGTGGGACACTCTCCGCCGTGCTGTGCTCTCAGGGCCAGCATTCCTTCTCCAAGAGCAGTGTGCACCTGGGAATGACCACACATCCTCTCCACGGAATTATCTCTGTAGGCAACTCATACAAACCACATCAGTGCTCCACATCAGTGCTCCTGGGAGTGAGCCTGGAGAACTTCAGCTCGGCCATTCCAGGCAGGTACAGCAGCAGGAGGCTTGGGTCAAACAAGTGCTTCAATGCCACACAGGAGGCAGGGGGAAAAAAAGAGAGAAAGGGAAAGAGAACTGTTTTGCAGGGAAGCCTTTAATAGCTTCAGCTAAACCAGTCAGCTCTTCTGTCCTAATCGTGTGCTTTATTTCCAGCTCCTTAGAAAGTTAGGCATGGCCTTAGACACTTGCCTTGGCTGCAGCACTTTGATGCACACTCAGGACACTTGGCAGTGAGGGAAGCAAGAGATTCCTGGGAGAGGGCAGAGTATGGCCACAGCTGCACACAGAGGAGGTAGGACACACAATTTTATCCTGCCCAGACAAACTTCTAAGTATCACTTGGCTTTCTGGAAACAGAATAAACCCCATTCGTAATCAAATATGGCAGCTACTTTTAGTGCAATTTATGTGAAATCTGATGCCAACATTCTCTGTGTTTATTGAATTTGCTTTTCATTAAAAAAACCAAAAAACCCCCAAGGAGAAAAAACAAAACAAAAACAACCCCCCCACAAAAACAAACAAAAAACCCCAAACAAAAACAAACAGAAACCCCCCCACAACAGCAAACAAAAAACCTCAAACAAAAACACCAACCCCCAAAAAACTGAACATGAAAACACGCCAAAACAAAACAAACACAAACAAAAACCTGAAAAACCTCAAAATAGTAACAATAATCCATCCTGAGGCACCCATCAAGCTGCTGAGGTCACTGACAGGAGCTCTCCCATACAAGTCACTGCAGAACACTAATGTTCAGTGAAGGAACTGATAAGAAGCACAGCTCAGCTGTGGACACCCAGACCTGGTGTAGCCACCACTAGGATTAACAGATCTTTCCCAGGCACAACCACCAATGACTCCAGCAACGACCCTTTTCCCCCAGCTCTTGTTCTTTGCCCACACAGCACAGAAAGACCCAAACTAGACAATAATCCATTTGGTTCTTTTATTAGCAGAAGTTAAGAATACAGCAAGTAATAAGATCCCATCTTATATGGAACCATCACCAGAGTCCCCAGCCATCAAAACCCCAGAATGTGCTTCATTGCTTCCAACAGTAAGCAATTGTTAAAAAGAAATATACTGAACAAGGCCACTATTTAATGGGGAAGGAAAGAAGCTGTAGGTCCTAACTATTCTATGGCAATAACCTGCACACAGAGCAAGCAAGCCTCTGACTGCTGAGAGTAAGGCATTCAGGTGCCAACCTGGGAAGAGTTCTCAGCAAAAGCTACAGAAAAGTGCACAGCTAGGTTGTTTTTATTGGAACACACAAACTTCTTGAACGGAGAGACTGACTGGGTTAAGAATAGCAGGTGGAGTACTGTGTTTCTGTAATAGTTCTGTGCTGTGTAGGACCAGGTTACAATCACCCTTGGAGGAGTGAACGTGGGATGATCCAGGATGGACACTGCTGCTTCTGCTGGTACTGCTCAGAGGTATCCCAAAGCACCTGGCAGCCTGCTCTGTGATATGTACCACGCTCTGCTCACACCTGCACGCCTCTCCAGGCACCTGCCCTACATCCAAGGTAACCAATACTGCTCTTTCCTTCATTTCAGTACCACAGCCCTGGGATAAACTACCTCAGCCCTACAGGGAACCAGTGGGGATCCTACAGAGAACACATCCATCTGAAGCTGCAGACTGCTGCAGCACCTCCTGTGCAGCTGACCTTGCCCTCAGGGGCTTGGCTCCACTCGAGGGTGAAGCCTCAATATCCACTCAGCTTTGGGAAGGCTTACTGCTTCCACCTGACTCCATCAGACAAACTCCCCAAAACACACTCAGTGACATCCAGGGGATGGGAAGATCTTTACAATCCATCTCTTTCTCTTGAAGGATGAAAACTGAAACTTGAGGGAATCTAAAATTAAAAAAAAAACCAAAAAAACCAAACCAAACCCCAACAACAAAAAAAAAAAAACCACCCCACACAACCAACCACTCTTTACCTTCCTTCCCTGTGAAATACTGCACGTTATGAGCTGTTTAACTCATCTGTGAGAGAGGTAATTGCTCTGAATTTCCAGCTAAAGACTCCAAGCAATACCCATGCCATAACAAACAAAATGTTCAGCTTTCACCTTACAACTCCAAAGATCCTCCTTCAGTCTGGCTCCTGACTGGGCTCCAAAGCTCAAGCTACATCAATTACACAGCAGAAGGGCGTTTGCCTCCCCTTTTATAGGAGGTGTGTCTGCTCCACGGCAATCCAGCTGAACTCTCAGGTTTAGGTTTAAGAAATAGCAGCAGTCCCATTGCTGCACCACAGATGGAAAGCAGACCCTAAGGACAAAAAAAGGAAAAAAAAACCAAACCAAAAACCCAAACAACAAACCTGCAAACTGCCTTGGCATATGGAGCCTGACACACAGCATGGTGATGTGCCTGAGGTCTGCAGTGCCACAGCTTCCTCTTTCCAGTCCACCTCAACCCCACCTCTGTTTCCCCTCACATGCTCAGCTGTCTTCTGACAAGTCCATGACCATCATCCCCTCAGAGCAAACAAAGCAGGCTTGCAAATGGCAACACTCCCTCCCTGGGGGCCTTTGGGTGCAGGCAGGCACTGATGGAGTTGGACTGTTTGCCATTTTGTGTGCAGTTATTCCATCGCATTGCTCCAATTCATAGGATGGGACCCAAACCAACCAAGTTAGGATCCATTATCCCAAACTGCACTCCCACAGGCTGGCAAGGAGCTGTCCCACACACTTGGGCAGGGAGCAAATCCATTTGCCCCGACTGTGACCTGGATCACACCGTGACTAATCCAGCCTTCACAGCCCTCGTGTCCTGAACCTACTCCAGGGGCTGGCCAGGACCCCACATTGCCCAGGGCGTGCTGGCCACCAGGAAGATCTACAGGGCCAACTTGCTTCACTCCTGGGAATTTTACCTGGTCCTCCTGCAATCGTTTATTTTGTGCAAAATTGAAACAGTGTGTGGTACTTGCATGTTGCATTCTTTACAAAAACCCTTTTCCCCCCACCCATTGTTTAAAACATTTATATAAATTTTATTTAAACAGAAAGTTAGAAATCTTATTTACAATTTGTTTTTCTCCCAAAAGAGCATCTAAAATCAACGCCCAAACCCTCCAAGAGGATATAAATTTAACCTTGACTTTTTTTTTCTTTTTTTAAAAAAAAAAGGAAACTGCTAAGCTATCCCTCCCCAATTCTACAAATAAATATGGCATTGAACAGAAGCCGATTTGGAAAGGGTCCTCTGTAGCTCAATCTGTAGATCCCAAGAATAAATTAGGTTTTCAGAATTTCCTGGTCTTCAAACTGATTTATTCCATTGCTTGAGGTATAGAATTTATCTTGGTTAGTCAGAATCCCCATGAAGCTCCATGCCTCATCAGCTGAAACTTGGATTCTTCTTAGGTATTCCTTTTGCTAAGCCTGGATGCTTCACCCGCGCCGGCAGCTCTCTTTTGGTTGTGGTCTTGGGCTGAAGGCTCTCCTACTGCATCCCATCCTCCTCTGTGCAGCCCCCGCCGACGGTGAAGCGGAACTCCTGCAGGTTGGAGACTCCGTGGAAGTGCACGAAAGCGCCAGCCACAACAAACACGTGGAACAGCTGATGGGAGTGGAACTGCGGGAGGGAGGGAAACAGCTCTGCTCAGCCAGGGCTCTCGGGCGCTGGGGCCACCCTGCCCCCAAAGCCCCACATTCAGCTGAAGTACACAGTAACACAGAGCAGTGCCTCAAACCACGAGCTGCAGACTTCTCCAAGCTGTGTTAAAGCCCATCCCTCTGCTGTCAGCAAAATCATCGAATTCTCCGCACACACACATCCCCCCCTTCCCTTCAGAGTCATCTGAACCAGCTGGTCAACCAAAAAACGTGCTACAGAAGTGCTAAAATTCAGCTTTGCAAAGGGACAAGGATAATTTCAGAACCTTAGGCAAAAGGCTTAAGCAGGACACTTCCAAAATTATTTCCTCCACAAAACACACTGGTGGTTTATGGATAAAAGGGTTCCTCTCATACAGATAACAGATAATACTGTTATTTTGCTTCTCTACTACAGAGAAACAGAACAGAAAGAAGTGGTATTGTATTGAAACCTAGAAACAACTGGATGTTCTGAATGAATGCCCAGGATGTCACTGATTAGAGCAGAATGAAAACTGGGAGGGAGCTACATGACAAAGCAGGCCCTTGTGTGAGGGAAGCCATACCAGTATGGATAATGCTCCTGAAATATTCCTGCAAATGTGCTTTTGCAGGCCTCATGGGTAGCTTGGAGAAGAGTTGGTGGTACACCTCTGCTTTTGGAGCTCAGCTCTTTACAGTAACCATGCTTTGGCCATTTAAACAAACCAAGCACACTGGTGCTGTCCAAAATCCACTCAGCCCAGGCCTCACTCTCACTTCTAGTCTTTAGGGGTCTTAAACTATCCTACATGCAGGTACAGTGGCCTTCCAAAGTCCAGTGCCCCTCATCTCTACTCTTGCTCCACCCACCTTCTTTCCCTCCATCTTCCTCACGTATTTCTCCTCCCGTCTTCATTATTCTTTCCCTCATGCCAAGTTTCCCTCACCCACCCACTCGCTCACCCCACTTCCCTTCTCCTGGGCCATAGATCCCCCCAAAGCCTGTCCAGCATTTTCACTGGCTACACAAGATGAGGAGCCAGGCGTGGTGAAGATCCCAGAGAGCACACTGACCTTCAGTGAAATAAATAACCATGCTGAGGTAAAGATGTGTGTCTGTAGGATCCTTAACACACACACAAACACACACAAATGTTTGCAGAGCTCCTTGCCCATCTGTTAAAGCTATCAGGAATGTGCTGAGGTGAATCTGCACACCAGCAGTCACCTCAGACCAGCCAGGCTGTGACACCTGGGGACGAGAGGCAGCAGCTCAGCCAGGCTGAGAGAACCACAGCCACCTGGGCCCTGAAGAACTATTGCTTGTGGTGCAGCAGTTTGATACTTGCAATAGGAAAACATTGACACAACATCCTTCAGCCTCAAGGGGAACCAGCTTGCCCATCGCTCTCCTCACCCAGTCGCTCTGTAGACTCACCCAGATGTCACACTTGCCAGGGAAGAATCTCTCCGGGATGCGGGCAGCATATAGTGCAGCACCAGTGATGTACAGGCATGCCATGAGTGCCAGCCAGCCTATCTGCCCCATTGTGGCTGCTTTCAGGAGCCCCTCAGAGATGACAAAGTGCAGAGTGGGAATTACCCCACTAAGACCCAGACCTAGAAATACTCCTGGGAGGTAAAGAAAATGCGGGAGAGTCAGGTTTGAACACAGTGGCGGTAAAGGGAGACAATGAAAACACAAAAGCTACGGAAGGAACGCTCAGTATTTGCCAAAGCAGCAGAGAGGTGACAGCTCGTGAAGCTGGAGGTTCCCAGAAGAGATTTATAGGAAAGGAAGCTAAAGAATGCACAGACTTCCTTCATATAGCAGAAGCTCCTCAGTTATATGCCCCAGCAGAGAGCTGGAATATTTCCTTCACTGATTGTGCCTAGCTCCAGTGGAGGTGAGGCCAATTCCTGCTCTTGGCCTGCAGAGGGAACTGAGAGCACACAGACTGTGCCTCTCTTCACCACAATGGCTCAAGAGCAACACAAGGAGACACAACAAAGGGATTGTTTGTCGTGTTCTGCACAAGTAGTCCTAGCAAACAGAAAAGCACCATCTGGGCTCATCTGATCTGCCATGTAAGAGAACACTGCTTATTTGTTTAGATTTTAGCAGCAAGGGCAGAAAACTTGTAAAAACAGTGGGCATGGGGGGAATATTCATGTCCCACACAGAGATACTAAGTCCGGAAAGCTGAACGCTCTGAAGGTACCCATAACTTGTCCAGGAAATCTAGATTTACTGTAGACAGCATGTGCACGTTAAAAAATACTACTGTTCAACCCAGCTGTGTGCACATTCCATAGCTGCCCCCTAAAGCTCTCTTTCTTCCTACCTCAAAATGGGAAACCAAATCCAGTTGTGTTCTTTTGATTTTATGAAGAGAAAAACAGTCTTTATCTTAACTCCGTGTTTTATCCAGGCAAATCATTCAGATTATTTCAATTCTTCAATGATTTGCCAGCGTCTGGTCTAATGTTACAAAAAAAAGGACAAGCACTACAAGTACACATACACACACCAAGCAGTCGTTTTTTGAGAGAGCAAAGTTGCTAGATGCAGCTAGAAATCCTCTGCACTACCTTTCCTACTGCATGTGTTACTGTCCATTTCAGGAATGCACTTCAGGACTCGCACCAGCCCTTATCTGTGCATCCAGTTGGTTCCAATCAATGCTGAAAGAAAACCCAGCAGGCTCCCAACCCAGGAATAGCAGATCTCTATCAAATTAGGCTCTCTTAAGTCTTCCCAAGGTGTTTTTTCCAAGTGGCAAACAGGAAGCAGGAAAGGCAGTCAAGAAGCAGAACAGTTAACTTCAGGTCTTACCTGCCCTTACACCCCGGTATTCAGGGGTGGCAAACATGTCCCATTGTGAGACAATTATGGCTGCAATGCCCAGGACACAAATCACAATCAAGTAGATGAAGCAAGGCTGAGGGTTGCAGTAGAAGGAGTAGTACAGCCATGGTACAAAGCTGCCCATTATGAGGAGTGCAATGCCAGAATAATCAAGCCTGGAAAAAAAAAAAAAAAAAATCAGTGTCAGAAAAAATGCAAACCTTTGGAAGTCCTCACAACCACGCACTCTTCTTTAGTAGACCAACTGTCTACTTCTCATTGCAATTCAATTACTCTCACTACTGCAGATAATTCCTGATGGCAATTCCTCCACCTACAGCAATGGATTACCTTGACAGCCAGCCAGTAAAGCCATTTTGAGACAGTCATCAGCAACAGCTTCAGCAGCCTTCAGACCAAAGCTTTCTGAGGAAAACTCAAATTTGAGTTTCAGATGAGGAAAAAAGAGTGCAAGAACCCTTTAAAGACAGGGCACACAAGATGTTGTGAGAACTCAGCCAAGGCAAACACTTCATTGTCTGACAAGTGTGAGTTGGTTGGGCAGCAGCTTCAGGGACCACACAGCAATAACGCTGCAATTTTTCAACCACGGTGTTTTTTCATACAGCCGTAAAGTACGTTTAGTACAAAAAACTAAATACATACAAACAAATACCGCCACTGCTTTTTACCACACCCTGACAAAATACTCCTGCAAAAGTTGATGGAGTTAATTTTTCAGTAGGGGATTTTAATTGCTGGGTTACTTTAGAGGTAGTCTTGCAGATTACAGAATCCTAGGTTTAGCAGTCTTAGGAAATAGGAGATATCCAGCAGCCAGCCAAAAAAGAACGTGCAGTAAAACCAAAAGACCAAGACATCTTGATACACACTGTGGAACTGTCTTACGTAAGTTTAAGGTTCAAAATTAGTCAGAACAGCTGAAACGACAACAAGTAACGGCTGCCCTAACAATTCTAACTCCTGCAACTAAGCTCAAGGCACATTACTTACAGCAGCAAGATGCACACACGTGCCTGCCAAACAGCAGAAAATGATGGAGTTTTAAGACTCAAATGACAGCACAAAAACTCATGCTGAAACAAACTATAATTAGAAGAAGCTGCAGTAAATCTCTGCTCAACTCCGTTCCAAAGTACAGGCAGGCAGTCATGAAATGAACAACTCCCACACTGGGGCTCCAGGCACAAATCCCAGCCCTGTTTTGCCACCTGTTTCCTATTTGGCCTACCCTGTTCTTAGGCACTTACTTGGAGAAGAGCCGGGAAACACCTTCTGAGTGGCAATAAACTGTGTGGAAGAGCCATGAGAAGGAGAGGCAGAGTATGGCTCCCAAGAAGAACAAGCCAACGACCACTTTCTCCTGCACAGGTGCTACAAAGGACATGTTTGGCCGGAACATGTAGAAAATTCCCAGACAAAGGAAGAACACACATCCTGAAAAACAGCAAGGCAGAGAGGGGTCAAGTTCATGCATACTGAAAGCTTTTCTTTCTGAAAGCATCACCACTTCCCTTCAAGGCTCCTCATAGTTGAAACCACTCAGAGAAGCTGCAACTTATGTGTGTGGCAAGAAATGCAATCTCAATTAACACCTACACACTTGGGAAAAGACGGATCCACCAGTAATTTATTAACGATTAGGAAATGTTTCATGCATTTGTTTGTATTGTATGCCGTAATTAAGGAAATGCCATCCCACTCTGATGGGATCAAATTAGGAGAGCGACACCAAGCTGCTAATTTAATAGGTTACTAGTGGAACGATAATGCTGACAACCCCCAGCCCTGCCTATCTTGCTTGCTTTTCTTGGAGAGGAATGAAACCAGCAGATTAGATTGAGCAGCAGATGAAAGCCAGCTGAGAATACCTAGCAGATGTGTCCAGATGTTGCCAGTCTCTGTGTGTATTCTGAAGATGCTCTTGAAACAAGCCCGGAAGGAAGGCATGGGTGGTCTGTGTCCATGCAGCAGGTAGTCATTGTCCTTCAGCCAGTCAGGGAGAACATCGTGGGGAATGACTCTCCATCGGCCCTCCCATACCTAGGGGTTAACAGATTTTAGTGAAATGTAATGAAATGAGTTCCATCAGTGGATGGAAATAGTCAGAAAACCCATATTAATAAAAGTGCTGGAGTTAATTGATGAGGACAGTAAACAGAAAAGAGCCGATGGGACATCTCTGCGAAAAGGCTTTACACTTGAAATATCATGCTAGAGTCACTGTTCCCTATTCAAAACTGTACCATTATGAAGTGGAACTGTACCATCAGAAAAATAAATACTTCAGCATTTCACTGGACTGGAAGGCTATTGGGCATTTTTACTGCTGATGAAGGAAAACCATTTAATTCACTTCCATGGTCTGTAATTTTACAGGTCATCTTTTCCATTTAATTGAAGAAGCTCTCCCCAAGAAATAAGTAAGCCTGTTCCTCCACCACAAGCCAACCTGACTGTGTATCTCCTAGCATTTGGGGCAGTCTAGCAAAAACAAAGCTCCCATCAGCACTAACAGTGGCCAGAAACCATGACAGGGTGAGAGCCCAGCAAGAAGAGTCCAACCCCTTATAGGCTGGGCACAAAACACTCCCAGGCTCACAAAACAAATGGTGACAGAGCAGTTAAGGCAACAGACTGGCGAGTCTCAATTCCACAGGATTTCTTCTGTAAAGGGAGAGGGGTTTGTGCACAGAGCTGTTCTTGCAGCTGGCTCCACAGAATAAATGTGCACAGATGTTCGCAGCACTGCTTCAGTAACACAGGACACACGGAGGCTTCAGTGCGGCAGCACTGCAAGGACAGGGGCAGAGGGAACTGCGTTATGTACCGGGGCTGTTTCTGCAGGACTCCTTGGGTCTGCCGGCTGGCTAGAGTTACACGAGCAAGGCTGAAGGTTCCTGAAACACTGAGTTTGAAAAGCTACATTCTTATTTCAGTTTCAACAACAAGAGCCCAGAGTTTCTGAATCAATTCTCCACACTCGTGCATGGAAGCAAAACAGAGATATTCAGAATAACAAGCCCAGTTAAAGACTGGGTTCTTAAATGCATTAAACAAGAAAATAACTGGTTTAGTTCATGACCAAAAAGTGTGAATTGAGGTAGAAACAGAAGGAGGGAATTCATTTTACACAATCCACCCTACAAAACATTTTAAAAGAGCCAAAGATGCATAGTAAAAAAAAACAACAAAAGCAAACAAAACGACCCATACACAAAAGACCACCAAGTGACCAGGGTCCCTCTGTAAAAACATCAAAAATAGTTCATAAAACCAGCAGGAACCAGTGTATAAAGGGGGAGCATTCCTTTCAGCAAAAAAGGAGGGCCAGACACTGACACAGCCCAGTGGCTCTAAAAAGTAGCAAAAATGGAGCCAAGGTCAACAATTACAAAATCTACAATGGATTTACTTACGTATGGTTTCAATACAGCATTGTTTTCAAGTCAGGGACAAAGCTTATTCTACAATGGATGCAAATGGTGCTGGAAAAGCAAAATATTTGCAATTCTGAAGAAATCTGGTCAAATGACCTTGTAAATCAAAGTGCTTTGAACCAGAAGGCTTTTATTCTGCTTTGCTCTCACAGGTGTTTCTCAAGGGACACACCTGAGTTGCATGATGAGCTTTGGAGTCTCAGCTGTAAATCCTTTTTGTTCCATGCTCTACAATTTAATCCTGAATGACAGGCAGAGGCTGAGGAGGTGTACTATTGCTGTCAGAACATGAGATGCCCATTTGGGGCAGAGAGCACCTCCTGTCCCTCCCATTAGCAGTGCAGATGCTCCAAGTACAGTCTGCTGCCCACTGGAGCTTCCTAAAAAAGGAAATGACTTCAGCAGTTTCCACGTGCCCTTACCTTACACACGAATTCTTCCATTCTCTCCATAGCATGGTGGGCTTGTAGAAGAGGTGACATACCCCTAAAACCTTCATCTTCTTGAGGAGACTCATCATTGTGTTTATTATCCTCAGAACACTGCAGGGGAAAAAAACAGAGCAAAGGCTTTGTAGGAAGATGAACAGAGCAAGGTGATGCTGTTTTCCATACAAAACTATGATCTGAGGTCTTGGCAAATAAAGAAGTCTTTCCTTGTACAGCACTGAGGAAAGAATTCAGAGGAACAAGAAAAAAATTATTACGTTCTTAGGTATCTGAGAACAACTCCCATGTCTAATCCATTCTGCATATGTTTTCAGCAGGTCTGGAAGCAAGCAGTGCTCCTCTAAGTCACGCTTCATTAAATCCCAGATATGGAGTCAAGGCTTGCAGCCTACCCTCCTCTAGGGAAGGATTACTCCCTATTTTATGTTTCAATGTCACTGTGCCGGTGTTAATGCCTCTATAATGTATCTGGCATTTTAGGGTAATAAAAGGTAAGTCAAGGAGAGGAATCCATTTACCTTGTTAGAAAGATTCCACCTCAATTTTCAGTTCAAATCTGAAAATCTATTCTGTTTAACTGACACATCTGTTCAGTTTGTAATCCAGTAATGGAATTTACTCATTAGTTTGATTTTTCAAGGTATTTCAGAAACTACTACGAAACTTCTGCCAGTGAGACAAAGTCAAGTTATCAAAGAAAAGCAGTAACAGAGAGCAGAGTTTTAAACAAAGTTCAAATAAAGAGAAACATCCATATCCTCAGGGTGTGCCAAGAGAATTATGAAAAGGGAACTAAAATAATCCGCTGAGCTGGGGTATTAGTCTGGTACACATGAAAAATAACTTTATAGGAACAAATATTGGCAGTTTTCTGCTCTGCCATGACTTATCACATCATCTGCACATTATGATACACTAACTTCCCATGCAGGGTAAAGCAGGGGGGCCATGGAGATTCTGCATTCCTGTTCACTTATTGCAATGCTCATGGCCCATCCGAGACTCCACTCAACACTTCAGCTTCCAAATGGAAGGAAGCTAGGAAAGAGAGAAAGAGCTTTTTGCACCCTTCAGATTTACAGCAAGAGCTGCCACGCAGCCCAGGACCAAGGCAAGAGAGCTCCACAATCAGCACAGAGGAACTCTGGCCTCCTCCACATTTCCCAGAACGCTTTCCCCCCTCCTATTTCCCGTATCAAGGTTAACAACTCTAAAATCAAGATGATGTATCAATAATAGCATCCAAAGTGACTGAGAATCAAGTATATAACCTCACACTCTTTATCTACGGATTATTATCAGTAATGTTCAGGTTAATGCCCTGAACTTTCAGTCAGGGACGGGATTGGGCTGCGCATTTGTCCCACATTACAGCTCTCCATTTAGTGTAAAGCCTTATTAACTATTTCTGTCAAGTTAACTCAATAAGCTGCTTAAAATTTTTGGTTTTGAATAAATAAAAGGAGACTTCTTCCAGCCAACAGTGAGCTATCTCGAGTCTTCAATATTTTTTTTGTTTCTGATAGAGAAATGACATGTTAATACCTGCTTTTGTACTCAAGGCTTGCAGCAGTCACTGAAGCTTCATCTTCCAAAGAGGTCCCACCAAACAGCTCCTGACCCAATTTTGCTTATCCAGAATGCAATTTCTGGTATGTAATACACAGTACATCCTTCAAGTTTTATGTATGACCTCTTATTTGTCCACACTAGGAAAACCTGATTGCCTAAACAAATCTTTGTAGATAATCCATGTCCCTTGTACTGTCCACTCACCTTCATTTATCATTCCAGTGAACAACTCATCTGAACAATATTTCATATTTTACAGCAATGATTGATACATTGACCTGCTCCAAGCAGATCCTCCAGCAGAATAAGAGTATCAAATACACTCACTCTGCCTAGATTATGCCATTGATTCTATTGAGAAAGACACCAGGCAACAGAAAAATGCACATTTAGTATCCTTCTAAACCAGGCACAATTCCTGTTAGGCATAGGAATAAAAACCACATTTGGCTTCATTGTGACTCAACAACATTCACTGACGTTATTTCCCACACTGTCAATTTTTTTCTACTAATGGACCTCTCTAGGATTCTCAGTTTTCAGTATCATAAATAATTAACTCAAGGTCACAGAAACATAGAATGATTTGGGTTAGAAGGCAGCTTTAAAGATCAACCAGCCGAAGTGCCCTGCCATGGAGCTCTGGTCATGAGGTTTTGCACAATTCAGAAACCAAGCTTCAGTTTCCAAGAGCATGCCTTATGGAAAAGCAAGGCTGGCACTTAAAAATTCCAGTGATTTGACAGAAGCAGCACTGCTGTGCTTTTTAGCTACTCCAGAATTCCCTCCCCCAGCAGCACACAATGACCAGCTCAAACAGTGAACAAGTTAGTAATCCTCAATTTACACTGCTGCGTGCACTGAAGGAAAAAGGTCCTTTACAGAATCAAAGCCTGTATTCATTGCAGTCTGCCCAGTGACTCAAAGCCAAAAAATGTTCATTTCCCCCTCTGCACATACTCCCATTTCTAGAATGATGGGAAGGCTTAAATTTGAACAGACTGTAAAGCTTGAAGAGCACAGCTATTTCTGAACCAGTCCAAAATCTTTGCATTTTGGCCATGTGCCTACAAACAAATCATTACTGAGCTTCTTTTGGTGATAAAAGGAATTCGTATCATATACACAGTCCAGATTACTGCCAAAAAATGGAATTGATTTTACTATCTCCTTCCTGCCATTAAACTGCAAAATTAGCATTCAAGGGAAAAAAATTAAAGCTCAGCTTCTTAGTCGTTTTCTTGCTAAGGAGGCAAAATGAGGCCTGTTCTGGAACATCCATCCTCTCTTGACTTCCTCCCGCAACATCTCATTGGAAGGAACGGTAAACTGTGCTTGTTGAAAGCCAGAAATCCACAGTGCAGGGCAACACCAACATCAGTCTGCATTTGGAAATCTGAAGGAGTCTATTGACCTTCAGCTCTTCAGAAAATGACTGAAAGAATACCACTCTTCTGCTCAGAAGGCATATTGTAGCATTTCCACTCTGACAAATTCCTTCACAGCTTAGGATCCCCACATTCTCTCTTTGGCTCATTGTATCAGAAATTCTAGAGTAGTTCTAGACCATAACACAAGCAAGCACATTCTTTTAGGACCCATTTTCAACTAAGTCCTGCCCACAGAATCGCATTTTAAAATGAGGAACATATTGGGTAAATAATATCTCTTTCCTAAGGCCATGCAAGAAAAATGAGCCCAGAAGAAGACTCTGATACTCTCACTTTTAATGAGCCATTGTATATCCTGAATTAAGTGCTTCAAGAATAACTTTTGCCTTTGTAGTTTCTAAACCACAGGCCAAAGGAATTTTCACTCAGCTGACGTTTCAGATGTTCTTTTACAACATCTAACTTACTCAATGCCTTTTAAAGCATCCCAGATTTGACTAAATAATCCTGTGATGTCTTCAGAGCATTTCAGAGCATCTTTAAATAAACCCTGTCCTCTGTAAGAAGCAAACTTGTTACAATCATCAGCTGTCACTCTTCTGCTGCACACACGCAGCAATGCATACAATCGCTCAGTCTTTCACATAAATCAAAAATCATGGCTTCTGGACACTTAAACCCTAAAAGGTCTGCACATTTAATTCTATGGACATACCAAGCCATCATTCCAATTTTAATCCTACTCCCTTTGTAAATTCACAGAGTGTTAAAGCTACCAAAAGCCAGCACAGGTGCCTAATGAGATGGAAATTATCCAACAGATGTATAAACACAATCTGAACTGAGCAATGGTACCAGAGAATAAAACAAATCTGAAGGACAAGAGGGACCAGCTTTACTGGTTTATCCAAGCTCATTTCATTTTGTGAAGTGTTACAGTTTCTTTTGTGGTAACAGTGACGGACAAGAATGTTAAAGAAAAAGGCAGAAATCAGACTTAATTATATCACTTTGTAGAGAGAACCAGGCAACACACTTCCAGGGACAGATCATCATCTAAACAAGAATTTCAGAGCATATTTTGGTAGGGATCAAAAAGGTTTAATACCAAACCCAAGACATAGAGCACCAGAGCAAAGAGCAAGAAACCCAAGATCTCAATTGCACAGTGCCTATCATTAAATACATTCAACAGTAAAATCTCACTCTTTTATAGCAATGACACAAAAGGTAAAAAAAAGTTTACATTTAGTGTAAGAACTTATTTTCTGAATGCAGTCCAAAAATGTCAGATCACATAGCCAAAGATCCTGTTACAGAGAAAAGTGCAGTAAAACCTGCTCTAGTAAATGCACCATACTTCTCTTGTCTACTCCAACAGCTTATCCTTCTCACGCAGGCTCACAGTTTCTCTGTTATCACTCTCAAATCTGTTAGCAGACACGCTGTTAAATAACGTCCTTGCTATGGAAAAGCCTGTCAGAAGTCAAGTCAGAACTGCAGAAAAATATTCCAGAAACACTTTTCCCACTTTTGATAAAGTTGTGTTCTCTGGACTTCAAGCAGTCAAAAGTGTATTTCGTGAGGTCTGTAGTTTCTCGGTATCAGTTTAAAGATTTCTAGAAACGTTTCAGAGTTTGCACATGACTGCTGCTGGCGCAGGGGACAAGCAAGTTCTAGTTTATCACTTCAGAATGTGTCATCAGTGTTGTTCATTTGAGTGTGCAAACTGAAACATAAAAGGAATCTGAACGAAGCCACCTTTTATTCTGTCCAAGTGGTCACCCTCTCCCGCACCCCATCTGAGCAATGCCCAGCTCATCCCCAAGCAGAGACCAGCAGCTCCCAGGCAGCTCCCCCAGTTTATAACTGGGATTGATGTTCCACGGTATGGAGGATCCCTCTGGCCAGTCTGGATCAGCTGCCCTGCCCACGCTCCCCAGCTCCTGCTGCCTCTCCCTCCTGCCAGAGCACGGGACACAGAAAGTCCTTGACTCGGGGTGAGCTCTGCTTAGCAACAACTAAACACCAGTGTGCTATCAATGCTGTTCTCATCCCAAATCCAAACCACAGAACTGTACTAGGAAGAAAATTAACTATCCCAGTCAAAACCAGGACAACTAAATGCAATAAAACTCTCCTGAAGCCCAGAAATGGCACAACTCTTCTGTATTAGGGTTTCTTTCCAGACAGACTCATTACTCAGTTACCGAGGAGCCTAACTGACCATGCACATACCTATGTAGTATTAAGCTCTGCAGTTAATGAACTCCCATGGTTTGAAGTTCAACTGTTTGTGATGCCAATTCAGCACCAAGATGTCACCAGTGCTCTGAACCTACCATCACAGGGTTTTTCAAAGCATGATGCAGTCTGATGCTTCCTGCAGTTGCTGACAGACACTGCTCCACTCACTTCTTGACCTGTGCCCTGACAAAACTCTGTGCCTTGGTAGGAACACAGGCAAGATAGCTCAGAAAAACCAAATGTCTTGACTAACACTGAGTCATGGCATATTATATGACACGGTACTTACACACTATTTTCTTCTTAAAACTCAAGTTACAAAACATATGTTGCTGCATTTACAATACTGCTGTTATCCCCCACATTAAACTGAAGTCACAAAGTCTAGACATGACTCTGAGTTTTTGCTCTTGTTTATCTTGATCTCATCAGATGAATGATTAATAGTGCTTAACATGACATTCAAGTCATTTTATGTTCCTTGGGGCACTGTGCCAGATTCAGTAACTCGAGAGCATTCAGCATAATGGCCAAGATACGTTCAAAGCTATAATATAAAACATTATTTTTTTAATCGCAGCTCTGTAACATCCTTTTCAGCTGGCCAGATTGCATTATTCAGCAGCAACTCCTCTGTGCCCATTCTGTCACCTGACCTTTTATCAACCAGCCTTTCGTAAGGGGAAGCAGCAGTAGTGCTGCCATGCCATTTCTCCTAAAACCCTGTTGCACATTTTCCAGAATTCCATCAACTTATGTTCTTTGGGCTGTAAGAAATTAACTGGAAATGAACAGCACCATAAAGCTTTCCCTGACTTCCCCTAACTTCTGCAGATACCAAGTTATTTTAAAATAACAGCTTTGTCCTTTAGAATTCACATTCTCCCTGACAAGCTTGTAAACACAGTCACACCACAGTTTCCAAACGGCTGACTACATCCACCCTCCAAGCAGGGTGTGCAAAGCTGCGTTTGCTGTCACTGGACCAAGAAAAGTCTTTCATAAGCACAGTGCCAAAAACCCTTTAGGCCTGTTGGTCAAAATGTCAAGTACTTGGAGGTTCCTGGAGTTTAGTGTTTTTCCTTTGTAGGTCACCTTCTTATAAAAGATACAGTCCATTTAATATCGCACTTGGAAACAGCTTTACACAACTGCTCATGGCTGACTGCTTGCTGGCACTTATTGAAAACAAGCACTAACATTCAAAACTCATTTAGCAAATAGTTCTAGGACAAAGTCACATTTTGGTTTCAGCAGCCTTGCTAGAACACTCTGATTAGAACTAGCTCCCTTCTTAAATATCTTCAGAGGACAAGGATCTGCTGAACCTCTGAGCAGCAGCAAGAACTGATTTCCTGTCAATGCCCAGTGTTTGATGAGGGCCCAAGGCCTCAGTGCCCACATGTGCTCATCAGTACACTTTGGGAAAGAGCCTGTAGGAATCGCTTCTGCCGCAGAACAGTCTCACGTGCCTTTTTCTGCTCCTCTGCCACTGTTAATCCTGACAGCAGAGACAGAAAACAAGCATGCTGGGTTTATGGAAAAAGAAATGTTCTGTTAAAAAAAATAAAGAGTGATTGAAAGCACAGTGCTGAACTTAACAGCAGTCAATCCATCTAAAACAGCTGGAGGAAGATGCAAGATAACCCATCAGTACATCATTATTTCTTCTCTTAGTATCACTGTGAACGCCTGACACACTCTCCCTTTTCTGCCCAAATCAGGCAGATCTGATCTCCAGGAGAACAAAGGCAAAACCCGTGCAATCTAACCCCTGTCCAGGGAAACGGTTGTGCCAGTGAATTATAAACAGAACTAATCCCTCCCTCTCCTACTTTCAACACACAGCACAGCAAGTGATGGTTACAAAACCTGCTGGCAGGCAGCAAACCGAGCACCAGCACTTCCCTCCCAGAACACGAACGCTCCACAGTAATAGGAGACAGCTGAACACAGCTGCAACTCTACAGCCAAACTCTACATCACCTATGCCAAACTTCTTGGTAATTCAGTAAGAGTTCACTGGGGGACAGAGCAGGCACAGAGATGTGGCCATTCCCCACACGTCACAGCCTTCTGGGCACTGCCTGTCCATGGCTGACTGGATCACCAGTTTGCCTATTCTGCAGACTCGCAAGCTCTGACAGTCTGTTCATAACCCAGGCACATCAACGCAGCAAGGGAGGCATCAGCATCTGACCAGCTCAGGCCTGTGGAGCCAGGAAACCATCTCCATAAACACCTCACATTGTCTTCACGCTGTCTAAGTGGGAATACTTGGAGATAGTCTGCTCTGTGTATCCAAAAATGCTTTGCTGTACAAAAAAAAATTCACTATATTCAAGCACTTACTTCAGTAACTAGCAGTCTGAGTAAAATTCACATTACTTCCAGTTCTTCGAACAGCAAGTGAAGGAGAAATGCAGATGTTAAGATCTTTTGATCTGAAGCAAAATGTCAACTCACATGCTTTCAAAGAAATAACATTTCTTCCCAAGAGTTGCAAAAATGGAGGAAAGGAAGAGGTGATAAAGAAATCCACAGAACAACAAATTTTGAACACAATCTGCTTTAAAGCAAATATAAATGTGCCTTGGTGGGACCTCAAACTTGATTTTGCCAGGCCTCTTCCATTCACACTCCACCAACAAAACCTGCAATGCAATGGAGGAAGAAGGCAAATACAGAAGCAAATGCCAAGCTTTCAATCATAACCCCAAAGAACCAATAGAAAAATGCCAGACTGAAAAGAAAGCCAAACTGTTTGAAACCTGCAAGTACATCTATAAAGCATGAAATTTCACACAATCAGAATTTACAAATGTTAGCTCCAGAAAGACTGTTCTTAAGACTCAAATGTCTCCCTTTGACCTTCAAGACTTCACCTCAGTCTTTTTCACCCAGCTGGCATGCACCAGAAGGTCAAGCTGACAATTCCATTTATTTCCATGCACCCTTCAGGAATACCAAAAAGTTTGTCTGTAGTCTGCTTTTGTAGATAATACAGAAGAGGCTTTGAGTAAGTTCTATGATTCAAGTTAAAAAGCCTTGAGTCATTTGCTCACCCTCGATTACTCTAGAAATTCTCTTTAGTACCTGAAATTCTCTTGCATCCTTCTGCCTTCCTCCTTCAATCACTTTGGTATTTATGCTCTAGAAGGACTCTCTAGGTACATGGAGATACCATGAAAATTGCCAGGGGTAAATTCAGTTCTCCTTTCAAAGCCCATGCTCTCTGAGAAGCAATCCAGGAGTATTTACCCAAATTTTTTCTGCCCGTTCAGATGATTCGAGGGCTACACAGACCTCAGGAACCCTTACTGTAGCTTATCAAACACTTCAGAGCCGCAGGGCTGCACTTCGTGGGCACATTTTGGTGCCATACAGGACAACTCAAGGCAGCTCAACTGCAGGAAGATGAAAGCAATCATCATCCAAGCATGGAAAACCCGATGATTGCAACAAAGGCCAAGAAAATGGTTCTTCTGTTTACCTCCTGTCACTGACAGGTTAAAGTACAAAAGGAAAGAGTCAAGCACAGGGTTTCAGGGCTGCACAAAGAGCCCATTCATCACTTTGTAAGAAGTCACATGCAGTTGATTGTGTCAGCTTAACAAAGTCACAGTAGGAGAGATTTCTTTAGGAATTATCAGTGCTGGAATTACAAAGGCAGTTAAGACACAGAAACTCTGGGACAGGAGAAAGGATGCTGTCCCAAAGGCCTGCCAATCCACAGTGCTACAGGAGGGCAGCACCTGCTGAAAAATGCCTTATCAGCACATAGTGTAAACAAGAACAAGGAAAAAGTGTTTAAACTGCTGAAGGAATGAGAAGAATTACGCAGCTTGCTTGATCCTTTTCCCATCATCAAATGCTGAACATGCAGACAAGTGGTTACTGTTTCTCCAAGTCACAGAAGGCTCACCACTCACCTGCCACTACACTAATTTCATGTTTAAAGACAGCAAGATGTGAATCTCTTCCTTGGAACTGGTACTTGGAAGAGGGGATAACCTATGAACATATTTGCAGTGTAGGAGAGAACACAGTTATAGGATAAAATACAGACGGAGAGGTTCAGGTATAAAAGGATAATGATTTTATATTATTTGTATTTTCTCACAGGAATCACTATCAAACTGGCAGATTAACAGCACTGGCAGAAGGATGCAGCTGTTTTATTATTACTTTGAATAAGCATGTTCAGTATGGCTAGTAAATCTTTACTACATGTATTCACTGAATGCCACAATTTCCAAAAAGTAGAATCTTTAACTAATTTTCAGTTCACAGCTATGCAACTTCCTAGAGGTTACTGGTGCCAGGGTCAAAAACCTCAGAATAAAAAATCTTTTAGGAGTAAGTCTTATTTCTTAATATCATCTCCATTTTTTTTCCCCACAAAAATGCTTTGTTACTAATGAGAACCAACATTTTGGCCATTGAAATTAGAAGTACATAGTACACAGTGCAAGCTGTGAGGAAGATGGAAAATAATTCTGAGCATAATGGCATGCTTCCATGCCTTCCTCCTTAGCAAACACTACTCAAATAATTCATCAAAATCAACTACTACCTCTTAAGAGCTCAGACTGCTTACTCTTACAAGTGGAGCAGGAAATGGATATACAAGTAGGGAAAGGGAAAGGAATCTTGGATAGAAGAGTTTAGAGAAGATTTTATATAAGTAAAGAGCTGCAATGACATAAGTAGAGTAATAGGAGGCAATGGGAAAATAAACAATGCAATATTATCACAGGATAAAAATACACACATTTTTACACTAATACCTCAAGTCTTGGGCCCAGTACATTTTAGAATCCGTATTTATTATGATAAAAGTTTTTCCTAAGTAGAAGCATTTAAAAGCATATTAAATGATGATGGTGCTACCATCAAGACACCGCACAGCTCTCATCCACTTTCCTTCTCCAACAAGGAATTGCTCCCCTCAGCTCCACCGTGCCTCATTTAGCACCGGGACACTGATGCAGTGGGCACTGCTTGAAACCTTTTCTGAGGCTATGTTTAGCTTGAGTGCCTGAGTACCACTGCCAGCTAGCCAAGAACAATATCCCTACATTATTGTGATCCAAACATGAACCTCTTCCAGACCAGAGGAAAATCATGCTTTTGAGCTTGTAAGTCATACTAATGAACGAGTAAGTCTCTCTGCTGAGACAGTGCACACAGCCAGAATGCACAGCAGAGCAGAGGAGTGAATCCTAGCTGACATTTGAGGAACAGCTGTGCTGAGGCTCACACAAGACACAGGAAGATGTATAGCATAATGTTTTTTCCAGATTATTTGGAACACTGCAGAATATCACATAATAAAGGCCATTTGGCAAGGCAATATTGGTACTTTCGACAGCAAAGTGTTTTGGGACGATCCATTAGAAGCATCAATTATTCAGCCTTTTAAGACAAAAAACAAATTAAAGACATCACACCAACAAAACCAAGAAATCACAGCGGACAGGAACAAAAGGCTGAAAAAAAAATTCAAAAAAGCAGGAGGCCATATACGGCAGAGAAAGAGATGCAGATTAAGATAGAACAGCAAGGCCCAAATGGCAAAAGCAAATTTCTGTGATAGCACTTTAGAAGACGAGGAAAGAAAAATCAAACACGAGAAAGCCAAACATTTGCAGTGAGCCAAAACAAAAAAAACCCACTAACTTTTATATTAAGGATGAAAGCAAAAAACAAAAAACTAAAAAGATAACATGTGCTAAGAATGCCTAAAACAGAGAATGGAAATATTTCAACCATTTCATTTTCAAAATATTAGAACTAAACACAGATTCATCCAGGTAATTTCTGTTTAGCTAAGCAAATGGACAGAAAGCATTAAAGCACATAATCAATTACGGACTTTTACTTTGGGTATTCCATCCACAGGCAACAGGAAACTCTCATTATTCAACCAGGAAAGCCAGAGACAAGAATGAAAACAGCCTTCCAAACAGATGATCCCAAACACACCAACAGATAAACATGTAAGTTCAAAATATCTGCTAGCACAACTCAACTTCTCTTTTTCTAACCCGTCTTGGCCAAGACTCTGCACCCTAAACACATGCTTCACAACGTTCCATAAAATGGAAAAAGCCTCTGGGTATTTCCTTTCTCACCATATTGAGAATGTCCTGGAGAAGTTACAGCGGTACAATGCGAGAGCATTGGCTCACTATGCACGAATACTAACCCTGACTTCTCCTTTCAAGAACACTCAGAACTAAACTCTGTAGGGGCTCCAACTCATCGAGCTGAGACAGGCAAATGCCAGTTCTGTCAGCTGCTCCGTGAGTGGGCCATGCACATACCCAGAACTTGTGGCAAATGCAATTACAGCCACAGCCCAACACGCATTAAGTAGCACCAGCATGTTTTTGCTGCTGGCTAAAACCACACAGTTGCTGTGACTGAGCTGATACAGTAAACTCATTAATCCATGATAAATTGGATAGTGAGCCTAAGATGAATGCCTCTTCCACATAACTATACTGATACCATCTGAATATATCCTGGGAGGAGCATTAATTACAGTTCTGGAACTCTCTAACCAGAAGGTACTTTTGTCCAATGCTTGAACATTATCTTCCTAGAACACCTAATTAAGCTGCGGATGCCTTTCCACATATTGCGGCTGTTAAACTTACAGAGGCTCACACACCAAAAATTCACAGACATTGCCACTGGCTCAGAAAACCTGTGAGCCACCGACTGCTAAAGACTGGCAGTGTCCTAGGCAAATAACACAAGGTTATTTGCCCATCCTTGTACTCTTCCTTATGAGTCTGTTACTGCCTACTGTCTGAGATAGGCTATCATGCACAGTGGATGTTTAGTCTAATTCCAGCAAGAATGCTTGCAAACAGATTTTTCTGTCCTAATCGTCAAAACGATACCAATTAGCCAAGGTTCTGACTACACTCAGCTGGAGTCAATACAACTTCTCCTTTCATTTATAATTAATTGAAAATTAGAGAACAAAAATCTTTTTATATGCACAGCATCTCAGCAGAGAATAAACCAGTACAAGTCCCATTTCTCTGAGGAGAAAATAAGAACATGAAAGCTGATAAAATTACAGCTATGCCTGGTCTTTTCACCCAGGTTCCATACATTCAACTGAATACTTCTGGAATCTTCCTGCTATTATTGCAATTATTTAGCAGGCATTAAAACATTGTAGGCTCACGGTCCACATTTCTGAAAGTTATTTAAAGCACTTAAGTACTCACATCAAAACTCATTTTTCCTAGCAAGCCTAACAGATAACCACATGACTTACATTTTCCTGATCAGAAGACAGTGGTGGCTCCACTAAAAGAAGGCTCTGTTGAGAGCTGTCCTCTTCAAAGGCTGCCTGTGCTGCTGCAGTGTCAGACATGTGTCCTCTTCTGAGCCGCAGACCTGGCTCTGGAGAACCAGCATTATCGGGATCCGTTAGTTCATTCATGAGATGCTGGAAGCCTTCTCAAATATTCTCTTTCCTCTTGGTTCAGTTTGGCTGATTATGTCTTGGCTCTGAAAGACAAACAGTTTGTGTAACTCAACTGAAGTGAAAAAGAAGAGTGCAAAAGTTGGCTGGAAGAAGAGCTTGCTTAAAAGCTACCAAACAGCTATAACAAGTGCTTTTATAAGTGCCCGAACTCCCACAGGATCAATTGCACAGATTTCTACACTGCTGGATACTGAACTCTCATCTTGAGACCACTAACAGTTTCATATCCTAACTCAAGTAAAACACAACTTTAAAAGATGACAGAAAAGTGAGCTTCATCAAACCGTAAATCTACAAAAGCACAGCAAATTTTATGAATTATTTCTACAAAGTTGCTAGCACCAGGCTGTTAATACTATTTAGAAATAAACTACTTATCACACATACTCTGTAATTATTGTAGTTTTGCAGGTATGAAGCTCATACCCAAGCTCAGTCACCCAGACCAGGTTTCACCAAACTAGGACATTAAGCACTGGTAATAGCAATCAAGCAAAGCTCAAGCAGCAACTAATTTTAGACAGACTGCAAGGAGGGCAGTAGTACACAGAGCGATTATGCTTCTCTTGCTTAAATTAACATGGTCACAATCACTGCCAGGAATTGGGTTTGTACCTTTACTTGCGCAAGGAATTAGAGCAGACAAATTTAAACACTGTTCATTCCATCAGAGCAATCAGGAACAGGTAAATCCCCCAGAAAAACACCCCATGATTTTCACTCAGAAAAGTAATTGCATTTTACACTTACAACGCTGCAAAAACGATTCGGGGTAAATTTAACTCAAAATGCTGAAGATTTGATCAAATTTATAGAAAATTGATGACAACTGTTAATCCGAGCCCTCATCCAAGAGTATTTATTGGTTACTCATTTGTTTTGTACGTCACTGTGTGGTGCTCACTTCAACAGCCATTTAGGAGATAGCTGTTTGACACTGGGAGCTTTGGGAGGCACAACCTCCGGAGAACTTGGCAATCTGAGTGCCAAAAAGCATCAGAATGTATTATCAGAAGGGAGCCACAGCTGAGGCTTCAGAATCACTCTGAATGACAGTCTATTCGTTTTGCACTAATCACTTGGTGACATTCTTATTCCTGCAGCACCTAAGTGCTCAGATGTGACTAACACATCACATTAAGACAACCCATCTAACAAGTTTTAACTTGCCAGTATGCATAATTAAATTGGAATTTTAGTGCCCAATAAAAGATGCTGAAATTTGTCATAATGTAGGAGGGAAAATTAAAAATATAAGATGGGGAATTGATATTGGCAGTTTTGTAATAAAATGTTGCCTCCAAAACGCCAATAAATAATGTATTCTGTCCTTACAGGAACTCATTTCATTTACATATGATCACTGCAAGATAATTCTCAGCTCTGACAAATGGGCTATAGTTAATTTTGCTGCAGCAGTTTGTAATATTATATCCCCTCAGCTGCCTGGCAATCCTCAGAGGAGAGAGCAGCTAATGAGCAGGTAACAGACTCTGCAGAATCAAATGATAGCTCAAGTTGTCTGAGTTCAGTATGGCACACTGCTTCAATCACCCCCGATGGTACGGTGACAATGTGGCAGGAGAGCAGATGGCATCCCCACCTTCCTGCTACCTTCACTATGGGGTCAGCAACCTCCATCTGAGAAGCAAAACCCTAAAATGGCCACAGCTGTTTACTTGGTAAACACAAGAGCCACCGGAGAATTCAGATGAGGTTTAGCAACATTGCACAGGAAGCTCTGTGAAGAAGTTGAGCAAGTAGCTTTTAAGAGCAAGAATAAATATTTAGAAAGCCACAGAACTGTAATCTTGACTGTTTTTGTCGTATTTCAAGCAGCCAATTCACAATTCTATTTGTATGCAAGAAACATGAAGACATAATCACGCTGCCATTTGGCAAAACTGATGTAAGAAAGAAAAGAGTATGCAACAACAACTACAGTTTGAAACGAAGCTAACGGGCATCTTAATTCAAAAGATAACCTATAAGAGACTAATTTCAGTACAGTATNGTAAGAAAGAAAAGAGTATGCAACAACAACTACAGTTTGAAACGAAGCTAACGGGCATCTTAATTCAAAAGATAACCTATAAGAGACTAATTTCAGTACAGTATTATGCTAGTTTTGGCTGGGGTAGAGCTAATTTTTCTTCCCAAGTAACCATTCCATGTGATGGAGCCTGGCTTTCCTAGCGATGGCTGAACCTGCCTGCCCGTGGGCAGTGGTGATTGAATTCCTTGGTTTGGTTTGCTTGGCTTGTATCCACAACTTTTGCTTTACTTATTAAACTGTCTTTATCTGAACCCACAGGTTCCTTCTTTCACTCTTAGGGTTCTCTCCCCATCCCACTGAGGCAGTGTGGGGCTGTGTGGGGCTTCGTTGCCCACTGGGGTTAGACCACAACAAGTACACCGAACCAACCCGAAGCTGTAGGTAAAACCAAAGAATTCAAGTGAGCTGAGCAGCTGTTTACGAACAACAGTGACACACAGCCACACTTTGTACTGATACTCCACACATTTCAAAGAGCAGTCAGTAAAAACAGCCCTAGTTAGCTCCACAGATTGGGCAATTCCATGAGACGTTTAACCAGCAAGTTTTACTAGTTCTTCTTTCTGCTGCATTTAAGCAATAGCATTGCCACTGAGTGCTGCACTTCCACCTCCATTGCCTAATGGGCTGTCCTTACATCACCTCGGTGACATTGTGGGAGCAGTGCTCTGGGACACAGCACAACCGCACAACAGGCTCAGCCACATTTGGCCAAGATGCTTGCGAAAGGCTCTTCTAATACAGGATGATACAGGAACGCCAAGAGATTTTTACATCAGGCCTTGAGGATTTACTTCACGAGCACTCGCTGCCAAGCATTCACTAAGGTTAAAAATAAAAGATGCATTTCACCTCCAGCGAGACAGATTAGCATTCAGCAGTAGAGCTGAACTTCAGAGCTCTGCAGAAATAGAAGTTGTTGTTTCTTGGAATTACAGTGGAATTGTTCAGTGAACTAAAATGTCTCCATGTCATTCGTGCAGGATCCTCTTAGTGCTAAATATGCTTGCCCTGAATGAGCGTGCAAAGGTAAGCAAGATAAAAGCTAATCCAAAAGCATCACTACTGGGTTTAGTTCTTTTTAAAAATGTACTACAACAGCAAAAAACACATGACTGAATGCAATAGGAAGCTGCCAACAAAGAAGTGCTAACAGCCTGAAATACTTGTTCACAAGTGAAGAAAAGCAGTGAAGATTATGAACAGGAAAGGCATAGGTGGTCTTTAAGTTGTATCATAAAGTTTCTGTGACTCCACAGTTCAGTGAAGGATAACCTTTTCTTAAGAAATTAGGAAGTATGGTCAGTAGCATCTAATCAGAAGATGATGGTTGAACCATTGCGAGGAGACTTATTGCCCCATTCTAAGACTGCACAGTTTACAAAAAAAACCCCAAACCTAGAAAATGGAAAGCTATAGAACACTTGAGGTCTTGGAAAATATTATTTTGTGTTTCATTGAGATTATAAATCTCATAAATGAAGTCCTTCAACATTTTCTGTAGCATGCAAATTAAAGGTTTCATTAAAATTAGCTTCCATTTAAAGAGGAAGCTGCCATTACGACTTAAAATCTACTTAATGATTGCATACATTATACCAGCATGTAGATGAATCAGTGAGTTCCTGCTATGCTTAAAATAAGCTGAGAAAGGCATCTACAGAGTTTGGCCTGTTGGGTTTTTAACACAGAAAACTTCTAAATGCTCCGTCAGCTTTTGGAAAGGACTTGTCAGTTTAATAGAAGCTGAGTTCTAAACAGAGCCTACACACAAAAAAAGAGGCACTTTCTGAGTTAGCTCACTGTGCTCTGCCGTGCCACACACCCCCAGAGCAGCCTGGGCTCAGCCCCACAGGAGGATGGGCAGTGCCAGTCGGAGGCTTGGCCCTGCCACCCTCCCAAACAGAACTAGAAGACATTCACTGCCATTGGGCAATGTCACAGGAGTCAACACCCACAACCAGAGCACATCTAGGACACTCCTAAAGATGATAAGGAAAGACGAGTTACACAAACTTAAGCACCACAGGATAATGCTATTATTCTCTGTATGACACTCCCTAGGATAAGCACTACAGCCCTTCTAACCTCCCAGAATTCACCTGGCACAAGGACTGATTTACTGCCTAAGCTAAATGATGACACATGGCAGTAAAACAAAGAAAACACATTAACAGCAGTGTTTGTAGTTAAATTTAAAAGGTCTGTCACTCCCTTTTTAGGATGAAACACAGTCCCGGATGGTCAGACTACCTCCCACTGTCCCTAAGCAAAGCAATCTCTCCAGTACTCAACTCTTGGCACGATGTTCTTTCATATAAGCAGCACAAGAATGATCCTCAAAAGGTATTTAATTCTGTCCGTAGCTGGTATTTGGAAGAAGAATGAAAACTGCATCTCCCTACAATCCCCTCTCAACTGCCTTACTGGCAGAAACTTTCCTGTTCAGGTAGGCAATGGCATCCACTGTATGCTCTTTCCTTGCTAATCCTCTTCCAAAGCATCCATTAAAGCAACATAAACAATGTATACGCAGTGGATGACTCTTCCTAAGATTAGCTCATTCCCCCTAACAGAACTTAAGTTGTCAAAAGAACAAAAGACCATCATGAAAATTTCAGGCTACACATTTCTCAGAACATTCATTAATGCTTGGTATTTAATGAAGGGCTTGAGTGCCTGAAGAATCTTGTAAGGGATGCTGTATCAATCCCCAAATCTCCCCTTGCCTGTGTCCATGTGCCATGACAGCTACAACCCTGCCAGAGGAATGGCAAAGCTGACTGAATAAAAAACCAGTGACAGGCTGAGTAACTTCATCAAATTGACTTTACCAAACCCCAAGCTGTTCAGGCAAGGCCTCAGTAACATAATAGGCACAATTGCATTGCCAGAACTGTTAGCACAGGCACAAACGGCAGAGAACTTCCACTACAACCCACGGACAGACTGACTGGGGTAAGAACGCAGCTTATATAGGGTGATGGGGAATTTTGTGCCTATGAAACAGTTGATTCTGGCTACCTTGAATGAAATAAGGTATACTAAATAAAATGCAGCTTTCTTGGCACATTATATTTCTACTACAACCTTCTGGTAGAGAGGCTCTGTCATAAGGAGTCCTTCACAAATAGTATATTAATGCCAACTTGAAATAAGGGATTTTTATCTTCTTTCTTTTTATTTAACAGTCTTTCAACGACTGAGCTCTTTTTCCATTCAGGAGTTAAAGATCCACAGTTAACATTCCAAATACTCTCTAAAGCTACAGTCAACAACAAAGCAAACAAGGCTATGTATGAAAGGCAGGAGAAGGAAATTCTCACAGAAGACCTTGTTTTCTCAATGTACCCTAAAGGAAAAGTACGAATGAGGCTGTAAAAATTCTTTGGAGGTCATCTTTAACAATGAGGAACAATGAGGAAGTAATCCAACACCTCTTTTCTTGATGTAATTTCCCTAGATAAAGAGGCATCTACAAAACAAAGATTAGACTCCCGCGGAGGGTCAGTGGCCAAAAAGCTGTCTTTGTAACTTGTAAACTGTCACTGGACACTTCAGCCTAAGCTATTTCACAGCAGGCTGCAAAGGCAAACAATCAAGCACATTCTGATGCATTTGGATCCAAAGAAAGGGAACAAGCGAGCAGCCTGCCTGCATTATCGAAATGCTTCCATTTCACAGGATCCCATTACATTGTTACAACATTTGTCCAATTTGTACTGCAAATTGGACCCCAGTTTTTTAACTGGGTTAAGAGTTATGTCAGAGGTTGGCCCACCCCCAGGCACAATGTCCGGTCCTTACAGACTGCAGGACTGCTCTAAATCAGTTTTACTCTTCAGTAAACCAAAACCAAGTGAATTGTCACAAAAGCAGTACAAAACTAAGAGCAGAAGTTCAAGTTCTTTTCACATTACATTCCACAAATATCCACAGCCCAGACTTGGAAAATTTGCCTTTGGTTCACTTTTCATTAAATGGTTCAATTTCTCCAAGTGAGAAGCATCCCATCTTTTGCCCTCTTATGATTTTATTTCTATGGCATGTGACTCACACCAACTTGCTTCATGGCTGCCAACAACAAAAAGTTGCAGTTCTTTTATGTTAGTAACACTTGGGATCACAGACTGTCTGAAAGTGAAAGACTGAAATTAAACATGACTTTCCCCCTAAGTGAAAATTCAGAATACATACTTTAACAACTGCCTCAAGGACATCCAATTCACAAGACTGTTGGGGAAAGATGAAGAAGCCAAAATATTTGGAGCAGGCACTAAAATCCAGAGCTATCACCACAAAACTGAGGTTACATTTATTTAACCCCTCTATACAGAGGGAACCTTTGCATGGGAATGGAAAGGGCACCAAGACAGCAATCCAGAGGTAAATATTCCCCAACCCTTCCTCCTAGAAGCATGAGTTTCAATCTCTAAAAACTCAAGCAAGATCTTTGACAGCTCAAGAAAATGCTCCAAGGCTGGAGCAACTGTACAGTAACAAACACTACAGCCTGGCTTCTAAAACCAAAGACGAACACACATTTCAGGCTGCAAACTTCCAGAAGCAAATCCTTAGCAGAGCTGCCTTCAGTGCTTCTCCCCGGCCTGCCTGACATCTCTTTATTTAGATGCCATCCCTGCGCAGATTTAAGGCCTGGCTGATGCCCAGAGGGGGCAGCTCCACTTTGCCCTGTTTGGGCACTGAACAGCTCCACTTCTCCCAGCTGCCCACCCCAGAGGCGCTCCGATGTTTGTCACAAGCCCTTCCAGGTGACAGCGTGGAAAAACATTAACCAGGGAGGGGAATGAGATCATCACCTGCCACGAAAGACGTAAATGCTGTGGAACACGTAAACTATCGGGGACACAGCGTGGACAATGAGACAAAGGGCAGCACTCCACCCCCAGAGATTCAACTCCATCTATATCATAGGCAATATTTTCCTAACCTATGAAAAACTGGCAGTTATCTGTTGGCCCTAACCTTTAATTGTTATAAATGTACACAACATGGTCTTTATCATGACCTGTTGACCAGCTGCAGACCACGCCTGGTACAGCAAACCAAGAACACCAATTTTCATAGAGCCCGTAGGATCTCAGAGGCCAGGCTGCAAAAATCTGACACTCTTCCCGCTTTTTAGAGGCACTTGCTCTCTAGTTTTACTGATAATCTTGATAAGCTTTACTCATGGCACTGTGAGCTTGCCCATCGGTGGTTCTTTTGTGGCTGACAGGTTTGGTCTACAAAATGTTTGCATTCCCATTTTAGTAAAAAAAATAAGAACAAAGCGAAGTTACTGCTTCACTTGCCCTCAGCAATGGCATTTTTTCAGCTGAGAGCAGCACATACCCCTCTCCTCAAAAACCGCAATGCTGTTTTGCTACAAGTCAGACAACTAAAAAATTGCAGTATCTCTGCAGCAAAAATTTTACAAGAACACTGTAGAAACAACATCCACATAATTGTATCAGTCTGGGATCAAAAACTTGGTCCATCATCTCTCAGATTCTTTCTTAATCACCAAAATTAAAGAAGCAGATCAACCATAACTAGACTGCATAGAATTTATACCAATTAGAAGCAGATTTAGTCAAGTCGTTGAAGTTTTACATAAGACCAGGTAAAGCTACTTATTAATTACTTAACTTCCTTAGTGCAATAGCCAGAGAATAATTTTGGTTTTGAAAGACAAAGAGAGTTAAGAAAAGCTGACATGAACCTTTAGCCTACTCTACATTTGGAGCCACTCCTTCAGACACAAATTTCTGGTAACATAGTTCAAAAGCATCTTGAATTCTGAAACAAGGCCAAGGACACTGATATCGTAAGACATCACTGATGTAATTTCAATGTAGAAATGCTAAGTTAATCTTTTACTTTCTACTGTCATATGATGAAGAAGAGATTTCAAAACACCCACAGTCTACTTATGAGAGTACTGCTAAAATGAAGCAGGGATGTAGCCTGAATTCAAAACACGTCTACAGGTCCTAGACCAAGACACTCACACAAAATGTCATCTTGCTGTGGTTTGTTTGGCCAAAATACTTTTTGCTAGTACCACTGTGCTCCCCACAGAGGTTTTTGCTGCAGTCTGTGGTCTAACCAGTACAGCTATTGCAGTGTAAATTCTAAGTTTGAAACAGTTAATGATCATAAACGTGCTTCATGTTAATTTACAAGTAATCAGGAAGCATTTGTTAAGATTTCCTTTACACCAACAATGAATTCTTGGCTTTACTTGCATGCATGTTACTTTTATAAACAGACATATGCACAAGGGGTACTTCCTCTTTGCACATAAACAAGAACATAACAAGGATGGAGTCTTGCATTCCTTCTCCTATTTTGCAACTCTGGAGCGAATTGCTGTCTTTAAAGTGCTACAGGAAAATACAATAGAGTAACAAGGAAAGGCAACCAAATAGGTCACCTGAACATTCTCTGCCCAGAGAGGGAACTCTCTGTGCTGGGGTGACCTGTCAGAGTTGTTCTGTACCTAAGGGCCTTTCATACACATATATACAGCACCTGAACACAAAACAGTGTGCCAGACACTCGCTGTCTGTGCTTTCTGTTTGCAGAAAGAATCTCTAGATATCACAGAAGACACTCCATTTCTTTAAGAAACCCTAAGAACAGGAAGGAAACATGGCTGAGTCGATAAGCCTTCACCATCTTAAGAGTAGGAAGAGTAGGAATTTCAGTTGATTTCCTGGACAAGGGCCCAGACAGGAGGAACACGAGCAGAAAGCAAGAACTGGGTCAGCAAACTACTGAATACTTATTTGTCCTAGTTTTCAAATACTCACTGAAGGTACTCTTGCCATAGCACAACTGCATCTGTAAGGGGTGTTGAATACAAGTGGAATTACTCAGATAAACTATTCAGGAAAGAAGAAAAAATACCTTATACTTTAATACCTACTTAACACCTACTGTCAATGGAGTTAGCAAATAAAGGGTATCATTCTAGGGTAAGTTGCTTCTCTTTCTGTCAGAAAAATAAGCTATCTAATGTAATTTTGACATGAAGACAATCTACCATCCCCATGGTTGTGACCAAGATGAGGCACAGCTCTTCAGATCCACCTGATGTGCATGGACAGAAGACACAGGCCAAGCTTCTCAGCAGAGCCTGTGTGCTACATACAGGAGAGAGCCACTAATTTGTATGCCAGAGATGTACTCAGCTGAGCTCTCCAGCTGAGAACTCCATACAGGGGGTCAGATCTGAACAGTGCAGAAACACCGCCTTACCCACTCATATCCCCAGGTACACTATTACAGAAAGCATGAAAGGTTCTTCCAGTATTGACAGCACAGTAGTGGCAGATGCGATTTTGGGGAAAAAGTAGACACTGACAGGTTGTAAGTCCTAAGGAAAGTCAATAACCAGTGATGTGAATTTAGTACATTAGAAAAAGCAGAAGCGAAACCTTGCAGGACAATCGACCTGCTCAGATAACCAGGCAAGTCCTGACCTACGCAGATAAGCAAGCAGCTTTAGCTAAGTAAACAAGTAAGGCATGAAACAAGCCTTGAATTTATGAAATACAAAATCTAACAGCTATTTTTAACATGTGCTAGTTAATTTGTAGTAGTTCATAAGTTTTAAATCACATTTTACACATTTACTAAATTATTGAGAGAAGGTTTCCTTCGCGATAGGAAAGAAAGCTTTATGTAAAACCAGAGGAGACCACTCAAAATTGCAGTTAAGATTCCAACACAGAACAAGGTTTCCTAATCTTCATGTCTACAACAACAGCACCACCCCAAACAACAAGAAAAAGCGAAGATAACAATTACTGCCCATCAATAAAGGTAATGTCACACACAGTTAGCAGATCAGGTTAGGCGACCTCAAACCCAAAAGAGTAATTTTTGACACAGCAATAGGTAAATCTTGGAACTTCTCGCTACAAGATGAAGGCTCACAGGGAAAATGGACAAACATAGAGGGTAAATCCATCAAAGGGTATTAAGCACATGAAGCCACCTTTAGCTCTAGAAACCTCTGAATACCAATGCATGTCTGTCTTATGTTGCTTACACATTCATGCTTGGAAGCTCTTTTCTTCCTTAGGGGATGGACATCCTCACTAAAAATCTCAGTTCTCTCTGAGGAAGGACAGCAAAGGCCCTAATGAATAGATACAAAACAGGAAGGAAGACAAATTATGACAAGACAAAATTAAAAACTCCAAAGAAGAAAGGATAAGGGCTGAAACAGAACATTTCCTAGGGACACCAGGCAAAGCACCCTAAGAATACCAGTAACTCCCCAAAGGTGAAGAAGCCATCAGCCTGAGAGGCTCTGGCCAGCAGCTTACATAAGAGGACAAGGGGACAGAAAAACCCTACGGCTGCCAAGTTTCCTCCTTCTCCCCTGAATGGTCAGCTTGGTAGGTGGTCCTGCAACTTGGCCAGGCTTCAGACTCCAAGGGTATAAATAGAAAGGTCAGGGACAGAGCAGAGTCAAAGGCTCAGAAAGAGGTGCTGCAACCTGGCACATTTGGCACATGCACGCCAGGATGGCCTCCTGCAGCAAGGGACACGGCAAGGGACCTACACCACGAACACACCCAGGGCACATCCACCACACTCCCCAGCACCTCAGCACCAGGGACACACACAGCCTGCTGAGCACAGCCAGCCCAAAGCTTCTTGGTCTCTCTGCTTCAGGGAGGTATTGTCACTTTGAGCACGGGTGACACATGGGGACAAGAAAAGTGAGCAAGTGAAGCACCAGAACATAAAGATGTTTCTGCAGCAGGGCTTGGGGGCACATGGGGTGGGTATCACACAGCCTGCTTGAGAAACACACAGTAGGTGCTCAGAGAGTCTCAGGGTGCAGAAGCCTAAGCAGCAACTCCACAATGAAGGCAGAATCCTGAGCCAGAGGGATTTCTAGTTTTACTAGTTTTTGTTATAGATGTCCTGGAATTTCAAGTTTCAATGGAATTAACTTAGTTTCTTCCAGACTTAAAAAAATCAAAATTCTCAGTGTGCCCGTTTTTGTTCTTGCATACAGATTAGATAAAATCTGTTAACCACTATGATTTTTAACTTCTTTCAGGGATAGTGTTTAAACTGCCACACAGTAATTTGATATCACTGATTTCCACTGACAAAAGTCAGAACAGTAAAAGCAAAGGGAAAAAAAAAACCCTAAACAAAAAAACCCCTACTCCATACAAAAAAACCCACCCCAAACTCACAAAACTGAAAAACCAAAATAAACGCTTAAAAAAACCCCAATCCTATTAATCACTTGATTCATAGTTACAGTTTTCCCCCTGAAGGGGAAAAGAATGCCATCTTCCAGTCCTGCCTCTGACTGGTTTATACTCTCCTGCACCTCATCTCAACAATCAACTCCAATTTGGAAGCCACACTTGTCACACTGCCACCTTGTCACAGAAACACACACTTCTTGTAAGCCTCATTTCTGAGAAATACAACATAGAACAACAAACGGAGCTTGTGCCTTCCACATGGAGTAACACACAGCAGTTATCTTAACCACTCAAATATTTTTCCCCACCACACCACATATTCCTAACTCTAGCTTGTTACGGCTCTTTGACAAACAGCAGTGCTGCCTATGAGGAAGCACAGATCAACTTCTCTCACCTCAAATTCCTCACTGGTTCTTGATGTTTGTATTCAAGCTTGGGAAGGTTACAGTCCAAGATTCCTAAAAATAGATGTGTAATCAGCACGACGGCTGTTTCTCCAAGAAAACTAAGAACTAGATACTAAATTTGCACAGACAGGGAAAAAAATCCAAAGAGTACATGTCCTACACAGCAGCTTGTAAACATTTACATCACATTCGATGACAAAATGCATGCATTCCATCTAAATTAACATCCTTTCATTTTTGTAGGCTCACTCACCCAGAAAACTTTAACTCCACATACTTACAGCTAAATTGCATAAAGATGCATCAGCACAAAACTGAGGAAAGTAGGAAATTTTCAACAATCTCCACTATATCATTCTCTACAAAATGTTCGACTTAACTCCAGATACCATATCTTATCCAAATTCTCTGCCAAACAAATCTCTGCCCCAGTACTTGTTAAAGCTGATTTATTACTGTCAAATACATTAATCTGCATGTTAATCTGCCTCAGGTCACTTGAAGTTAGTGAAAAGGGACCTTTGTCAAGCTACATAAAATGTTGCTTTTGGTCCACATGGGAGTTTGAAATCAGAGCTTGGGAGAGATCCTCTATGACATAAATATTACAGCATGAAAACAGCAAGGAACGCAGAAGACTTTTCCTGTAATCCATTTCCATTTTCTCTGCTTCACTTCATGGCATGTTGTTAAAGCCTAAAAATTTCCCTAAATGAAGGCTGAGTTTATCTTAGGATCCTGTGTCGCTGGAGCTGTAAAGCACCAGCATGACAGCTTCCATCTGACATTCATTGCACTCCAGTGGAGGAGGGAAGGCTTGTAATTTATACAACCTACTTCATCCATACTGCAAGTAGTACACAAGACAGAAAATCTGGCTCCAACACTACACATACTACATTATGTACAGTAAGTGCTGGTAATATTGCTATACAAAGTCTTACATCCAACAGTTTAAAACCTCCCCAGTTGTATGGCTTCCTTATTCAACATTTCCAACATAAAGCAGAACTGGTTTTCACTAGCAGACCACTTGCTTCCTAATATAATCAATTCTCCAGACAACTTACCAGACGATCCAAGATTTTCAGTACAAACAAACCAAAAGTTCAAAGACGAAAAAAGACTGTTGGGCAATCCCTGAAGAGAAGCAGTTTTAACATACACATCCTGCATGTTTGCTTAGCAACTGGATCACCACAACCAGCACAATATGCTGGTACTGATCTATTACCTGCCACGTCCCCTGAAGAAGCAGTCTCGGATGCAAGCAGCAGTAATGAGTATATTCCCCACCTTTCCTTTTTATGTTTGCCTAGTAATTAACTTTAAGTGCCAGTAATTCTCCATTGCTCCATCATTAGCATGACTAAATGCCATTCTACGATAGGAATTATGCAACTATGCTTTGGTCAACCCCAAATACCACCACGGTTACCTGTGACTCTGAATGTTGTAACAAATAACATGTTTATGAACTGCTCATTTATTACAAAGACATTACTTCCATTACTGTCCAATTCATGAGTCCCTTCAGCTTGAAATGAGAAAGTGTTACCTCAAAGCAGGGTCTTCGAGAAGGAAGCACTGAGCCTTAAGGAAGTTTTAATGAGTACATGTGATAGTCTCTCAAAATGTAATGCGATTTCAGTACAAGAACTACTGGACACATCATACTTACTGCTAAAAGAACAGGAATGTGGAATTGTACCTTTTCAAGGATGGCCTTAGCCTACAGAAAACACTCATGTGAGTCTTGCAGGCAGATAAGCCCTCAGGCACTTGTATAATAATGAACTATTGAAGCAGAGCCAAGACATGAGTTTTCAGAGGAAAACAGTCATGGGTTCTGTGATCATGCTTTGTTTCTCACAATGACTTTACTGTGATGCGTAACAAGAGACCATTTGATCCAGTGAACTGATACAGAAAAAGTCAGCTGGAAAGGGCTTACACGAAGGAATGAAAAACCCATGTGTTTCTGAGAGCATCTTGTACCACCTTTCCAGCAGCATTTTAAGATTCTGCTGTTCCCAACCCAACGCGTGCCCTGGCTACGCACAGTCCTGCAGAGCCGTCCTGCTACACCACCCTTGACCTTATCTGAGTATCTGAGATTTTGGAGTATCATCTCCGACAGTCTTGTACATCATCTCCCTTTCCCCACCCTGACCCATGCATGTCCTGGAATCCTTCCAAATCACTTGACACAACTGGCATTTTCAACAGCATCACGCGCTGCTTGGATGTTTGGGACAGAAACATTTACGCCAGGGCTCTGAGAACTTGGTCAGCTACTCTCGCTGTGTGTCAAGGATGAGCTTAACTTGAAATTGAGTTTGCCTTCAAGGCAGAATACATCCTACCCTTAAACTCTAGAGCATAGGTTCAAGGCCAAATTAGAAGAATTTTACAAAGTAAAACCAATAGACACCTCCTCAGTTATTTTAACAACAAGTCACTTCCTACTAAATCAAACATATCTTCTGTAACCCAGAAAGTTTTAACTTTTCATTACTGATCTTCTTTCTCTATATTCCTGGTTGACATAAGAACGCCAGAACAAACACCAATGAAAAATCCTAATAGAAAGAAAGGAGACTTTAGCAAACTATACTCTGTTTCTGGGGGATAATCTAAAAAGAGAAAAAATAATTGGTATTTACTTATATTTAAATAATATAATATCTATATTTAAATTTAGTATTCCTCTTCTATACTAAAAATGTACTTGAAAATTGCCCCTTGAGAAATACCTTACAAATCAAGTCTAAGCTACCTAGCAACTTCCTTCCCTGCATTAGAGAAGCTCATAAAAAGGAAAGGATTTTTATAAAACATCTATTATTGAACTATTTCTGTAATGCTGCAGATTTCACATGGCTGCCAATTATTAAAACGTCACAGAGCAGGAAGTCAAAGAGCAGTTGCACTTAACCATGGACATTAAGATAACCATGACACAAGCCTTTTTCAGCATCCTCCTTCTAGCTTGGAATATGTAAAGGTCAGAAAACCACTAAGTAAAGCTTTTGTTGACTTTGTTATGCTTTTCTCAACTCTCAGAACACTCACCTCAGAAAATAATCCATTTCGTTCCCCACTGAAGGTACAGCAGGCAGAAAGCCAATAGCTGGCACTTTGTCACACAGCTACTTTAATAAAAAATATGAATAAGCTCTTACTTTTATTTCTACAGTCATGTTTCATTAAAACAAGAAACTATTTGCCTAAAAGATTAATACTGAGAACAGCAGAACATTGCTGTTACCAGCCTTGCAATGCCATATGCCATTCTAGGGAATACACAGACACACAAATAATTCTTAAACTAACACAATTTGCAAAGAACATTGTTTACCATGAGCAAAGTCACTGTATCATCTCATAATGTCTTAAAGTACCAAATTCCACCACCACCAACGTACCTCCACAGCTTTAGTATTTGTCTAAGTAATCCATGCCCACAAATTCCACCAGCAACGGAGACAGAGACATAAATTAAAGCGTTAGGAAGGAAAACAGAAAAAATAAATCCTTCAGTTTACCCCAAGGAATGGCAACCGCTAAATCTCAGGAGCAGCCCACCAGGAAATGCAGTGCAGTGCTCTTGATGACAAAAGCATAGCTAAGCTGTCAGCTGAGAGATGCTGAAATGCATGTGGCTCTTCAGCCCAAGTCCTACTAGCCATCCACTTCCTTGTTCCTTGTTTAAAATGCTAAAATCCCTTTCCCTGCCAGGACTCTCAGAATACTCAGTCCCAGCTATGCTTATCTTTGCACTGCCTGGATTTTTCAAACAGCTCCCACTGCCATCCAGGACACATGGATATGTTTCTAGCACAAGCAGGAGTTAAAGATTAACTTAAGGAATTTTACCACCAGCTAAAGGAATTTTACCATTCAGATTTAATCTAAGTAGCCACAGTTGGTATTTGCTCTCAAAAGGCAGCTTTTACTGCCTCTATTCAACTATTCCATTTCTATCACAAGGGCTGCATTTTACAAAATACAGAAACAATATAGAGATATACATGATCTTGAAGTCCTTATCATGGTCACACCTCCCAAAATCTAGTATCACCCACCAAGTAGTTTGCACAAGAAATCGAAGGAGCACAAATAAGTGCCTTTAACGAAGTCTGCAGAATTACCTGAAGGAAGTATTTCATACAGCAGGAAGGCTCATGGCTCGTTCCCTTCAGGAACAGCGTGTTATTCAAATATCCAGAAACATCCAATTTACTAACGCACACTTTTGACAACATTCTGAGAAAAATCAAACTTGACAAGTAAAAAACATCCATCAGTAAGGAGCTAAAAAAGGAACCTCGCCAGAATGCTGTCATTAAAACAGAGAAAAGCCCACTGAATACCACCAGCCAAACGACCCTTACCTAGCAGTTGTAGAACTGCTTAACGCATCCAGCGATCTCCTAAAAAATGCCACAGCACATAAATCACCATCCCTTAGACCTAAACAGAGCAGCACAATTGACCTTGGCTTCAAACAAGGAATGGCAGCCTTGACAATCCTCTAAGCAGATGGAACCAAACACGCTGGGGAAAAAGAGCATTTAATTTGGTTACGAAGAGAAAGAGGAAAACCGGATAAACAGATATGAGAAACGGCTTTGGAGTACTTGTGATAAGGCAGCCTAATGACACCTTATCTTAGAATACATGCAGATGATCAGAGATACCCTTAGAAAAACAACAATTCATTTTGGCAGACAGCTAGATTGACAGGACCTGTTCAAACGCAGGCAATACTGTAACATTATGACATCTGTATCTGGTGTGAGTTTGGTTTTCACCATTACCTGAGAAAGATGAGATAAAATACTAGCAGAAAGAAGAGAACAAAACAGGGCAAAAAAAAGGAAGTAGCTTTTCCTGTAGCAGGTCTCAACAGAAGTTTGCAATGTACTTAGATGTGCTGGCAGAACACTGAAATACCCACTTTGAGTATTCCGATATGACTTTCAGCCCATTCTGCAAGTAAATTGTCTATGCTCTTGCCTACTGCTGTCTAAAGGTACCTCAGAGCCAATGATTATAGCTCTGCCTGTTCCAACACTTTCCTCCTGTAAATAGTGCCTGGCTATTTTCTGTTCTCACAAGGGCTTAATTAGTCCTGTTCACAGAGCGCTACAGCAGCTGGCACATCCCAGAGGACTCCATTGCATTTTCACAGCTATTGAAATCCATCTGAACCGTGCACCAGATTTTTCTACACTGACAATTATGTGTCCTGTGAAATGTATATCTACCTATACATTTGAAGACATCTTTCTGCAGTCAGTTTAACCACAAGCAGCCCTGAGAAATCCCAAAATGCAGTTCACGGAAGTCCAAAGAATTCTGCCTGGTCAGAAAAAGAGACCCTCTCCTCCACTAACAGAGCAGCAGAGATCTGCAGCTCCAGAATACATGAATAATCATGTTAGATCAGAAGGCAAAATGCTGTTAGACATATAATATTTGCTTTTCATATTTCTAAGCACCTTAATTTTGCCAATTCACTTCAAGTTCTTTGCTATTTCTCAAATCAAGCAGCAACAGCAGAAGCTGTGTGGCACCTCCTTTCCTGAGAGAGGCTGCCTGCCTAGCACCACCCCAGCTGCGACAGCCCAACACAGAGAACAGAGTCTGACACCCTGTCCTGGAAGGAAACCTTGAGGTTCACCTTCAAACTGGACTAAGATAAAGATTATATTTTTATGTCAAACCTTTGAGACAAACTTTCCAAGAAATGTATATAATCACTCGGCAAGTTCAGTTTTACAGTTATGTGATGGTAAAAGTCTGAATCTCTCACTCCACAACACAGAAGGCAGGAGGCTGTTCTCTTCAAAGCCCTGGAACAGGAACAATGTGAAAACAACTCACCTCCTGCTTCTTATTAGTTTACACACTGATTTGCAGCATGCTACTTCAAAAGTCAAATGTTCCAGTAGTGAGAGCATATTCAAATAAACAAATGAAAGTTAAACACATCTTCAGAAATCAGTTTCCTGAAGAATCAGAACTAGTATTTTATTTATCTCCATTGTCTTAATTTTTGAAAACCAGTTTCTTTGTTAAACTTGTCTTGACAAAGACAGTGCTTTAAAAAGCAGAGGCAATCACCATGTTACGCACAACCAGCTGAAATACAATTCCTTGTAAAAGGACAAGGCATTTAAAACAAGTTCTATCAGAAAACAATACAGTTTAGAGTAACAGTCCTCCCCTTAAACACTGTCCCAAATACTTTGTCATAATCACCACCATTATCTTGTGTAACGTCTTTTCAAATCTACCAACACCGTCTGTCAGAAAATTCACTGAATGACTCAGACAGACACTTTCAAATCATAAATACTCAAAACTGCTATTTCAATTTCAGAACTACTTCTGTTCAAGGATTTGAATTGCTGATGGCATAATAATCCAACGACCTCCTGAAGTTTCCTTATCAAGATTTTCCTCATGCACAAACAGCATCTCCACTGACGAAAGCAAGCCTTGTTGCTTTGCACAGTGTCTTGGACAATATGGTTATGCAATCCAAAACCCATAAAACTCGCAAAATTTTTAGTGCCTGATATTGAGTATCTTTCGTACATGAATGCTTGACACAGATCCTTGAACATGCAACTGAAGACATGAGATAACAGCAGAGATCCAAGCATTAAAATCACTGGCATTACATGCCCTGCCAATTTCCATTAATTTTCCTTCATCGCAGATCTACAGAAACGCTTGCCTAGAGCAAGCGCAGGCTTTCCAAAGCCCAGCCTTTTAATCCTGTATCCAGGAGCGAGGCTTCAAGTCTGAATCTCACCCACACTGCCAAAACCACTGGTCACAGGCCACTTGGACAAACTCGTAGCAATGTCACCAGCTCGACAACACTGACAGCACTCCGTCGGTGCAAAGACTGCGGTAAGGGGGGATGGAAAGCCCCATGTGTCTGGCTCTCTTGTCTCTTTAAGACAATTTAAGCTCCTATACCCATCACATTTTAAATCTATATTTGAGAATATACATATAATATGTAAGAATCTGTTGAAGAAATTTTCACCATGAAAGGTTTTGCTTTAAGAAGTACACCAAAAATACACTCTTGTCCTTCACACCACATTATGTTTTCATATCTGATTTACACTCACAAGCATCATTTTGAAAACCTGAGCTGAGTTGGGATGCAGCTTTTAGCTCCTCCATCACTTATTCTGATTCAGTTTTCCACATTAGCAACTATCTTCCATGGCTTTCACAGCAAAGCTGCCAACAACCTTATTCACAACCATATTTAGCTGTCAGCTCACACAAGGGAATCATTTCTGTATTTCATCAACTAATCTTACACTTCCAATACAACAATGACCTTCTTCTAAGTTGCCTACAAACACACACTTAGAGTCTTCATACAGGTTTAAGCGTCACAGAACAGATGAAGTTTACACATTATTAGTAAGTTATCTCTATAATGCAAGAACCACAGCATGAAATCTTCTTAACCGCAACTGCTTGCAACCCTACAGGAAAAGAAAAAAACAAACTCAAAACACAAGCTTCCTTTCTCCTATAAACAATACTAGGTCATAGCCAAAAATAACAAGGAAAACTGGCCACGTTTTATGATTGTGCTGCACCCATAATTCCATGACACAACACCTACTTCTGTCGATCACAAACATGTTTTCCTCTGTTACAGCAGTTACCTCCAATCTCAAGTAGCCTCACTAAGGTTCTGCAGCCAACAAGCACCTCCACACTGAAATATGACAAAAAGGCCTCTGAAAGCTGAGGATTTTCACAACAGTGAGAGTGCTGTGCAGCACACAGATCCTCTCTGACTTTCAGAACAGATCTGTGAAGACCAGAGGCAGGATGGAACCAGAAACTCAATACTCGCCAACACTGACTACAGCAAGGCAGGGAAAACAAGAGTTTAAATTACACTCTAAGGCATCAACTCTTGAAACCAGATTATGCCAAGAAGGGTTTGCCCAGAGTCATAAAACTCAATCCATTTTAAAAAATACACAACATGGTTGTGATACGCAAGACAGTTTAACTGCCTGAAGGACTTCAATGCTGCACAAAGAACACAGTTTCTTTAAATAAGGTGCAACATCTAAAAGCTTTTTTGCTATGTGACAAGTGTATGATAGCTTACATACACAGTGACAAAGCCGGTATGACAAAAAAAAAAGTTCTAATTTAATATTAATGGTTTTCTCAAAACAAATGCCCACACATCTACTGAAGCCACAAAATCAACTAACTTGTAATGCAAAGACAAACACAAAAAGAAACTAACACTGCTAAAAAACCCCAGTAAAGAACAACAGCTGTCACCTCTTCTTTGTCTTCCAGGCGATTACCATATGTTTAAATGTCTTTGTTGTTCATCCCAAGCAAACAAGAGATGAATACCTGATTCTCTCAAGAAAAAAAACCCCACAACTTTTTAAAAAGTTTCTTCCGATGCCACTTGATAATACTAAAATTGTGGTTACCCTAATATCAAATATTTATATTACATTATCTACTGTTGATAGACTCCAGTGTTTATAGATATTTTGCACTTAAAAACACTCTGCTTGCAAAAAAAAAAGTTCCCATATTGTGCAAGCAGAGGAATTATTATTTTATTGCCCCTGTAAGAAGATTTCAGGCGCAGCAGCAGATTTCCCTGCCCTGAGAAGCAACAAGTGCACGGAAGGCTATAAACAAGACCCACTTAGGACGCTCTTGACCCACTTAGAGCGCTCCACTGGCCTAAAGCCTCCTCCCGCAGCCGGCAATTCCCAGCGCTCCGCCGTGCCCCAGAGCGAACTCCCGACCGCGGGCTCCGCTCGCCGCCCCGGACAGGCGCCGCAGGGCCCAAGCGCG
>VZRL01005187.1:886930-909281 GCA_013397895.1 Origma solitaria | reverse complement strand
TACACGACTCTCTTCCGATCTGCTGCGCGCCGGCGCCGGAAGGACGCGAGCGGCCCGGCCCGCGCCGAGGGAGGGGCGGTGCCGCGCCGCGCAGGCGCAGTGGGAGCCGAGCGGGGCCGGGCGGAGCGGGGCCGGGCGGGGCTCACCCCTCCCTCCCGCGGGGAATGGGATCGCGGAGTCGGTGCGGAAAGACGTCCGAGACCATCGGATCCGCCTGTGCCCGGACACCGCCGTGCCACCAGACCGTGGCACTGAGGGCCGTGTCCACTCTTCCCTTAAACACCCTCAGGGACGGTGACTCCACCACCTCCCTGGGCAGCCCGGTCCAATGTCTAATCACTGTTCCTGTGAAGAAGTTCTTCCTAATGTCCAACCTAAGCCTTCAGCTGGCATAATTTAAGACTGTGTGCTCTCATCCTGTCACAGTTGCCCGGGAAAAGAGCCTGACCCCCACATGACGACAGCTTCCTTTCAGGGAGGTGTACAGAACCATAAATTCTCCCCGAGCCTCCTTCACTTCAGGCTAAACGCCCCAGCTCCCTCAGCGACTCCGTATAAAACCTGCCCCAGGCCCTTCCCCGTTTCACTGACCTTCTCTGGACTCCCTCCAGCACCAAAAAATCCTTCCTGAACTGCAAGGCCCCGAACGGGACACAGCACCCGAGGATGGCACTGGCCTGGTCCTGCTGGCCACACGCTGTGACACAGCCAGGACACCGCTGGCCTTCTCGCCCACCGAGGCACGCTCTGGCTCACGGTCAGTCGGCTGCTGAGCAACTCTCCCAGGTCCTTTTCCAACAGACTTCCCACCCCCTCTGTCCTCAGCCTGTAGCACTACATGGCATTGTGGTGGCCAAAGAACAGTTGGCAAAGAATGGAGTTTCCAGCCCCCAGCATAGCCTCCAGGCTGGAGGGAGTTCCCCTTTTACACCTTCTGTGTGCCCTGGGCAGAGCTCACCCTCTGCTATCGAAATCTCGAAACTGGGGAAACCCAAGGCACGCAGCATTTCCATGACAGAACAGCTCACAGCCAGCCAGGCACAGCAAAACCCACTGGGGGGAAGGTGCCCAACAGAACACGTACCAGAAAGGACAGGAATAATCGTGATCAGCAGTTTTAAATCCCCAAATAACAATAATAAAAACCCCAGTATGATGCAATGATCACAGCATGCTCATGCCTCATGTAGAGGCACGGAGGGGGAACACCAAAGAGAACAAGAACCTGCCCTGTGAAGGAATGGGAAGTGTTGGCAGAGCAGCAGGAAATCCTATGTGACATGGAGATTTCACCTTCCAAAATAGTGTTCTTGGGGAAAAGGGTGGAAACCCTACACCTGTATGTTTTACAGTGAGACCAGTTAAAACACAAAGGGAACACTACCCTGTTAGAGGACAATCTTAGCAATCGCCAGGGAAAATAACAGGATGATTTGGAGAGCCTGTCTGTCTGTAATTTCTGTGGTTCTACGTACTTGAGTGCTTTGCTGAGCCACATTCCAATCAATACCCTTGTCCCCACACCCAGAAGTTTTAGCTCAAACAGGTGACTGTGAATGAGACAGTTAATGGAAGCAAAATCATCCCTATAAATTAATATTTGAGTTGTTTGATCCCTACTACCCACAAACAATAAATACATTCTGCCCATTCCTTAAAACTCTGTTTACAAAACTATGATTCTCTATTGTCTCCTTTAAAATGTGTCCCATCTCACACATTCACTAAAGTTTTTGTTATTGTGAAGGGAGCAAGGTATCTAACTGAACATTACAGTTGCACTCTTACATGTATTTACGGTTTCTCTCATCAATCAAAATGTATTTTGACAGCAGTTGGGCAGCAGCACGGGGAGCAGCAGCTGCAGTGGCTGCTCCAGCTCCACCCCGTGCCTGTCAGATGAAGTATTTCCTGCCCTGTCTTTCAGGATTTCTTCTGTAAAATGGCGCTAATGATTTTAAAATATTTTGAGCTTCATTGACGAAAAATATATGTAAAAACTGCATGTCATTTTCATCTGTCATTTCCTGTCACCACAACTTAACATGTACTCAGCTAATTAAGAGGGAAAATGAGATAGGAATACTGATTCAATAAATATTAAATAAAAGGAGTTGGGGTAGTTTATTCTAGTTCAAGAGCCTGGAAATCAAAAGGCAAAGCTGTCCTCTGCAATACAGCAAAACACATTTTCAAAAACAGAGTTATGTACTGCGTGGGCATTTACAGATAATTCCTAAAAAACGTAGCAGTAATAAAACGTTCATTGCCTTAACTCCTTCAGAACATGTTTGTCCTATATACACAGCCCTGTGATTTCTGTGATTTGTGGAAGTTGGCAGGTCATTACAGGTTAACGCTGTTGTTCCCAAGCAAGAGAAAACAAATTTGCCTGTGGCGAATGAAACTGAGACTGGCCAGAATCATTACAGTGAATTGCAGAGGGCTGCCACTCTAAAAACCGGGGCTAGATGTTTGCTCAGCCCAAGAAGGTGCTCAGTGCAGTTCCTTGAGGCTGTGGACAAGACAGGGTCACAATTAGCTCCAACATTAGGTCTACTCCACATCTTTTAATTTTTTTTCTCTGAAAGGCAGTGTTGTCCTTGCATGGTAATGCCTCATCCTGCCCATCCCGCGTGATCTCGGGGCTCTGGGAGTCTTGTGAAGGGCTGACACAGCGATATGGCACTCTAGGAAGAGCCATGAGACAAATTATGATTCAGAATAAAACTGCCTTAGGGTAAGGAAGAGCCTGGACCCTTTTTTTTTTTTTTTTTCAGGATGCGTGTTATTGCTGCAAGCCTTTAAACTGCATACCTGAGCAGTTCTCTTCTGGATTGCCCAGGGCAGCTGCCACCATGTGACAGCACCCATGGGAAAAGGGCCTGGGGGAGCACTGCCATCTCCCTGCCTCCCAGGAGAGCAGGGGGTGCTCATTCTCTTTGGATTTCTTTCCTTTTCAGAGTCCTCCTCCCCTCCCAAATCACCAAAGCCCCTCACCACACACTGTCATGCTGCTGCAGACTCGCGCTTAATTGCAGGCACCACGTTCCCACCAGGTGAACTGCTGTGGTAAGCACTGGGCCATCAGAGACAGCTTGCATTGGGTGGGTGACATGGAGAGGGAGCTGTGACACTCAGGGCACGTGTCCAACTCGAGTGTCACCAGGCAGTATTTAGTAGCTCTTTTTATGGCTGCTATATTTTATCGCTGCTCACAGGGAGAACTCCTGACCCTATTTGCTCCCCCTTTCTCTCTTTTTATCTTCGAGGAAATGCTATCATGTAGGTCATACCTTTTTGAATTCTAATGCAAAAAATAGATTTCAACTGTCACTTAAACAGAACTAAGAAACAAGAGAGTGCAGCAACACTTCAGGTCCTGCAGGAGAAGACTGATGGATGGAGGGCACAAGCATGCTGTGATCATTGTATGATACTGGGTGTTTTATTATTGTTATTTGGGGATTGATAACTGCTGATCACGATTCTTTTTGTCCTTTCTGGTATGTGTTCTGTTGGGCACAGAAATCTAATCTTTGCTTATCTTTGAGGCTGGTTATATTTAGACTTCAGAGCTGCTATGCTCAGGATGTGGCCCAGTCCCAAAGCCACCACCTATCTACACCAGAGCCAGGACAGGCTCCCCACTCGACTGTCTCTGCATCCATAAGCTTTTGCACACAGGGTGAGGGTGCCAGGGAGTCAGAATATGGCCAGGACACTCATCTGCACCACGGAGATGAGATGCATCTCTGGCACCAGAGATCAGACATAGCGAGAGTCTGCCTTTGAGAAGAAGAGGATCTGGTATTGTGTTCACACCTGCTGCCTGTCCTGCAAGAGTTCCTTCAGAGCCTGCCCTTCAGTGAACGTGATTTCACAGAGTATCTGCTAGAAACTATTTAACCTGAAATGTAGTTAAACAAAAGCTAAATGAAAGTTAATGCAGCTGATTCTGGAAAAGCCTTGTGACACTTGAGAAATGCCCTGTAGTCACTGGAAGGTATTTCCCAAGGTCTCCTGGGGATGTTCTGTGGCTGTGTCAGCAGATGAAAATACTGTCTATATTTCTGTAGCCACAGGTGATTAGGAATTGCTCCCACAGTGTAATTTAAACCAACCAGGCTTCTCCCTGGATGGGGTCAAGTGAGCAGAGACTCCTACATGTTTGATTTCATGTAACTGAACAAGATCAGCTTCATTTGTGCTTTTTCAGGGCTACAGAACTTTGGTCCTTATAGAAGTAAAAGTTACACTAATGCTGCATGTCTGGGTTCAACGTGGCTGTTTCCTAAATTGCAAAAGGCAGCAACTGCTCTGTTACACTGAGCTCTGAGTAGGCATGGACTTTTGGGGGACAAAGAATGGGAGCCTCTAAATGATTCAAATGGCCAAAAGTTCAGCAGTGTTAAACAGCTCATTTAAATTTTCTCACAACCCTGCCACCTTCTTTTTAGCATAGTTAATATCAACTAAAGTTTCTGTTCTGGGATCAGCTATTGCTTAGCTTACCTTGCAGCAGAGCAGACTAAGGCTTCATTCATTCCCACTGTAACTTAGGCAGTACTTGCCAGCTGGAAAATGATGACAGATTTGCATCCTGTTCTGCTCCGTTGAGGAGCCCATGTTCACTGACTTACAGTAACAGTATATTTGCACAGTGCCTTTAAGTCCAAAATATTTTAGTTTTACATGACTTAAGGGTGGCCCTTTCTCCATTTCTATCAGTGACTTCAGGGCTGGAATGTGGCAGCCAGTCACCAGCCCAGTGTATAACAGTGTATTGTGCGAATACCTCATCCATCCCAAACTGCAAACAGAACTGAGCAGCACAAACCAGGCTGACCTCCCTAAGCCTTAGCTACAAGATCTTCAATACCCATAAATAAACAAGCCCTGAGCTGACCTCCAGCACTGTGCCAGAGTAATGCTGTGCTGCCACAGACCCTCCGGGGCTCCTGCTGAGCCCCCCAGCAAAAACCTCCGAGCATCTGACCCTGCAAGGTGCTGCTGAGCCTCTTTGTCCCCAGCCGAGTGTCCCCACACAGTATGGATACAGCTGTCTGCCTGCCAGTTAATGAGCATTGAACAGAGGCCTTCGATTAAACTCTTTTCAGCCATATTTCTCAAAGAGTTTTACAGAAAAAGGAGGTATTCTGCTCCTTATTTTATACAGAAGGAGGCTGGAGGCTGAAATGCAAAGAAATTAATAACTATTTGAAAATTACAAAGCAGATTATCAGCAGAGGTCAGAATTAAGCTCAGCTCCCAGCTGCACATCCCTCTCTATCACTGTGCATCAAACAAGGCACAACTTAAAATCCACCACTTTTTAACTTCCATAGTAAAGGAGTTCTGCTGCAGCTTTCAGTTTGACTTCCTTTGGATTTGCATCAAGCCAATCTGACTGCGTTATTTTATACTTATCACCACCCTACGGAGGTTCTTTATGTGACTGCTATAGAAATTAAGTTTTAAGCTAGAGTTTAGTGGGATCAAATTTTCAGATACAAAATTCCCAGAAAATCTAAAATACTGAAACCTGGCTCTTGTTAAAAAAAAAATAAAAAAAAAAAAAAGGGGAGAGGAAAGAAATGTAATGGTCACTTCTCTCCTATCACTACACAGTCCCAGTCCAATAAGAACTGCTGGCTCCAACCAGGCTGCCAGAGGTCTGGAATGCTGGGACAAAAGGCCAAAAAACATCTTTTTTCCATCCAGACAACACTTTTGGTGGAAAAAGGAGGACATATCCAGGGACACCCAGATGAGTAGCAGCCCTAACAATGCCAACTTTTCCGCTCCCAAACTTGTTTACGCCCACAAAATTAATTGTCGTGCCAAACCGCAAGGAGAGCTGTGACTCCCTGAAATGTGTGGTCTTTATCAGAAAGGCCAAATGAAGTAATTTTGAACGATTAGACACATTAACAATGCCTGAGGGTGTCATATACAAATAGCTGACACCTTCAAGCACTGATGCAATAAGGATGGACAAGAACATGAGGTGAGGCTGGTGGGAGGAAAGGTCTTTTTCAGATGTATCCAAGGTAGAGCAAATTTTATTGCTGCCCTAGAAACACAGAGTATCCCAGGAGTGAATAGCTCACACATTTGATCTGATCTTGGGCTCAGTCCAGCTCCCACTGAAGTTTAATGGGAGTTGGATCAGGCCACTGCACTCACATTTTTTCCGTGCATGGAAAACTATTTCCGTTACTTTGAATTACAATACCACTGGCTTTGGATTTTATATAATAAAGTAAATCTAGGCCACTGTTTATATTCCAAAAAGCTGCATTCTGGGATGCCAGCAAATATATTGCCTGTTGGATTAAAAAAAATCAAATAAAAACTGGACACATTGGTTTAAAAAAACAACAGCTCCTAATTTTTAAGCATAATTTTTCTTCCTTGTACTTTTCTGGAGTCCTCAAATATTTGAAGTATGAAAGGTACATATAAATTCTTCTCTGGTGGTTGAAATGGTGGAATCTGTAAAACTGCAATGTTTTATAAGAAACAGAGGTTTAATACAAGAATAACAATCTTCGTGACTGGCTTACTGCTTATTGGCATACTTTGTGCATTTTAAAATTTACAGGGAAGAAAACCCCAACACCCTTGCAATGTCAGTAATAAAGGGGATGTGTATTAGCAAACCCTTACATTTTGGGGATTGGCTTCTCTTGATTGTTCTCTCTGCAAATGAACTCTGCAGATGCTGAGAGGTACAGGAAATGTCTTGTGCTAGAAACAGCATTTGCTCCCTGCTTTATTAATTGGATTCTACTAAAATCCCAATGTGGTAAGACTGATTAGCAGACTTTGGTAATACCTTCTGCCCTGCTACAATTTTATTATAGTCTTTTATTACCAAGGAAAAACACAGAAAAGACTTCCATTGGTGAACATACACCCACACGCTGGGAGCAAACATTCCTGTGGTTAGCTTATTCCGGGGAAGAGCATGGCCCCTGGACTCTGAAACACACAGCAGCAAAATAAAAGAACCTCACCAAAAGAATAAAACAAAACCACGCATGTACACAAGCAACAGAGGGAAAGAAATGTCATTGAGGGCCATTTAATGTTAAAGAGAAACTATACATACATACTGGGCTGGTGGTGAGGAGGATTTAATAGAGCTGAACAAGGTGACCACCTGCATCCACTTCAGAGAGGAGAACCGGCAGCAGGATGAGGAGTGCTTGCGCAGTCATGTGCATGTGTGTGCAATGCTTCTTTCTACTGACAAAATATACTCTGAAAACATCCCTGGGCACCCACCAGCAGCTTTCTTTCTGTATTGAAAAATTAAGCTTCAGCATGGGATTAAAAGGAAAAGAATAAAAAAAATTTCCCTCTCACACAAAGCTATGTGGTTTAAGCTGGACAGATTTCCCTCGGCCCAGGTGGTACAGAGAGCTAGGTCCTGGCTTCATGGGGACTCCCAGGCTGTGCACTGGTCAGCCACAGGTTGAACCTTTCTTCCTCACAACAGCAGGCTGTGAACTTTCCTCTACCCCACTGTGGTCTGGGGAGCATCCAGGAATGGTTTACAAGACTGTGGATTTTAAGCCATACCCTTGTAGCCTTAGCTAACCTTCCCTCTAATGTGACAAAGTTTTTCAGAGGGACCAAGAATCAGTTCCAAATTCCTCAGTGCAGGATTTGAAATTCGAATTACTAGGACTCACCCATGTCTGGCTGTAATTTCCGACGTGCAGTAGCTATTGCAAAATGCTGAGATTTACTGATCACAGAGCAGAAGGAACCACTCCTTTTCTTCTCACTGGCTTTCTTTCTGTAGTGAAATAGCATGTGCTTGTGTGCTTTGCCAGCACCTCCTCAGCTTCTTCACCCTGACTGAAACATCCAAGGGGAGATGCACACAAAGACAAATTCCCCAGCAGAACTGCAGGAATCTCAAATTAGCTGGCCTGATGGGGGAAATTTCAAAACCAAAATGTCTCTTAAATAAGCTTCTTTAATTATTATCATCATCTGTTTATTTATACAAATATAAAATATATTTATATAGATTTATATAATATAAATTTGTCGCTTTGGTGGCTCCTTTCATTTACAGACATACTGGTCAACGATCTCTGTGCACTTTTTACACTTGACATAACAGCACCAATGGAACTTGCAGTGGCAGCGCTCCACCTGCACGCTCTTGAACTGGTCGTAGCCCCGGCCGCAGCACATCAGCTCGCAGCCATCCATGCCCTCCGAGGTCTTGTTGCACAGCCGGCCCTGGGTGCCCAGGGAGCCGGTGGTCTCGTTGCGGAGGCAATAGTCCGGGCTGGGGTCCACGTAGACCAGGTCCTCCTGGGTGGGCATGTTGAAGCGGTTGTTCACCAGCTCCAGCTTGCCCTTGCGGCTGATCCTCATGGCCGCAGCGCTGTCGTACTTCTCCTTGAGCAGGTCGCCCACCTTGCGGAAGTCAGCCAGCTGCAGCCAGCAGGTCTTGAGGCTGCACGAGCCCGACACGCCGTGGCACTTGCAGGCCACGTCTGCCAGCTTGTACACGGCCTGTGGGGAAAGAAATGCAATCAGGCAGAGCTGTGTTTATTCCTGCTGCACTGGCAGCTGCCTTAATTACAATGAATTCATCGCGCTTTCAGAACTGCTTTGATTATCCCGCAATTTCTGTTGTTTCGCCCTTCAGAAGAGACAAAGGTCTTCTCCTCCCCCTGTTGCGACTGCTGTGTTCCTGTTCCCTAAATATTTCTATTTCTGGTCACACTGCCTGCAAACAGAACTTCCTCACCCCACCTTCTTTCCCTCTGGCAGATTTCTGGCTTGACAGCAGGGTCAAGAGCAGGAAAAAAAAGAGGAGTCCTCTTTAAATGGCCTCTGGAAATTCCCCATCTCACAGACCACCACGGTGTGGCATGTTTTTTCCATTCAGTGCTGCAGAAAGGGAACACCTGGGAACCAGCCCATTTCCTACCAGCCGCGCCAGGAACCGACGCTATCGTTACAGGGATACATCTGCATCCTTTGGAAACAAACCCACGGACCCACACCCTTTCCCTTCACCTCTCCCAAGAGAACCTGATCCCAGGGCAGTGCCCACAGAGAGGCAGGCTGGGTGGACACATGTCCCTGGCAGGGAGCAGCTCAGCTCTACCCGAGGTGCTCGCCAGGCGTCCCCTGGCAGAGCGCGGCTGAGCCGGGAGCCCTCGCTGCCTTCCTGCGCCATCTCGTGCCCAGCTCCCTCCACTAGCAGGGCTGTCGCCAGGCAGAACAGACAGGATTTCAAAAGCACATGCAAGCTTTCCGTGCTGCCTCTTCCCAGACACTTTCAGCTACATTTTCAGGAGTCTGCGGGGGCTGCAGATGGATCATCATACTCCTGGAAATCCAGCATCAAAGTTAGGAAAGTGTCTTGAAAATTCAGGGCAGTGAGGGTAAAACCCTCATCAGAACAAGCACAGGATGTAAAGGGAAACGGTGTTTACTCTCCTCCTCCCCACACCAGCTGGAAGGAGAGAGAAATACTGGGAAATATTCTACAATAACAAAGCTGAAAACCAAGGGAAATAAATGCAGGTTGGGTTTGTTCTTTTCATTCATTTCAGAGAGAGGTACAAAACTGCAATGCCGTGTGAGATCCTGTCAGGTCTCAGGCACTGACAGAGTGCAAAGCAAGAGCTGGGCATCCCCTCACCATCAGAGCTACTCCATGTGACAGCAGCTTGAGCCCCCAACCCCTGCACCTCATCCTCTCACCATCAAGCTCACATCTGCTCTCCCAAGACCATCCTGCATCCTCCAGTGCTTTTGCCAGAGCCCGCATGCCAAGCAGAGCTTTTTGGCATCAGTTGCAGAATTACCCCCAGCTGTATCTGCTGGGGAGAGCAAGGAACATGAGAACAAAACAGGGTGCTCTGAAAGAGATGGCGATGTGTCTTCTAGCCAGCGTTTCTGCCGAAAAAATGCAGCCAAACACAAAGGTTTCTTTTCTGCCTCACTCACTGACACAGAAAAAAGCTTCCCAGCTCTCTGCTTTCACGTGCCAAGGTGATTAAGGTAATTGAGCATACTGCAAGCAAAACCTTCTGCCTACAACAATGCTCTGGACCAGCAGGGAGAGGTCACAGCTCTCCTACAACAACTGGTTGCTCCTTGCCTAACTAATGTCTACTGCTTTTGACAGCTAGTGAAGATTCAATTTGGCTTAATGGCTAAATCACATGGAGGCCAATCCAGCTCCTGAGAAAGTCAATGGAGTGAGTCCTTAAAACAGAAAAGCTTTAGTTCTGCTCCTCAGAGCTCAATTTACTGAGGCAATCCCTCATGGTGCAATGTAACAGCTACAAGCTGGGAGTTAAGCACTTGTCTTGGATCAAACTACAACTGCAGAGGACCAACCACACCGTTACTTAAGGATTCCTACTGTACTATGACCAGACAGGCTACAGCTGAATTTCCTGAGCACCAGACACTTACTATATCCTCACCGCACTGCCAGCCTGCTTGTTATAAGCTTGTGTTAGCACTTTTTGGTTATGGTTCTGTCAAATCCCAGGCCACTCATGCCTCCCTTGCCCTCACATGTGTTTTTATAAAGTATTATGATTCTTCCTAATCCTGGGCTTTGTTCCTTTAGAAAAACACTGCAACTCAATCCCCCTCAGCTAATGTCATGGGAATGAGTTCACTCTGACTTGGCTTTAGGCAACTGATACTCAAAACATCTGGCCTATGTGGGTAGGAGCTGTTCTGGGGAAGGCGAGTGCTACCAGTTATCACAGGTGAGCACGGTGCCACTCAGCCCCACAGCTGCTGCCACCCCTGTCCTGTGGAGGCAACCATAGCTTCAGCTGCTCAATGAGTCTCCCGCTCTCCCCGTTTGCTGCCCAGATCAGGAAAATGAAGAGGAAATTGGAGAATTCCTCTCCGACCAGGCTTGGGTGAAGGTAAAGAATAACAGACCCCACATGCAGTTCTGAGGGCAGGATCTGATCGATGGCCATGCCACTTAAACAGGTTGAAAATGCCTCTAATGGAAAGGCTTAAAGCCCCTTCCCATAAGCCCAAGTTCTCTTCCAATTCTTTTTGTGCAAGAATGGGAACAGGAAGAGAATTAATGGGCAATTCCTCTGTGGTCAATTAGCCAGACCCCCTTCCAGGCTCTCCTGGCAGTGGCTGGAGTGACTGATGACTGAGGGCTGCCATATGCTGGCTGGGTAAACAGCGTGGAAGGACTGACTGCCACAGGCTGCCAGACAGAGCGACAGATAAGGGATGGGGGAAGTGAGAGAGGGTAATGGAGAGCAGTTGGAAGAAAAAGACAGATGGAAGGAAAGGACATATTGAGATAACAGCCAAAGACAAACAAACAAGAGCAATAAAGCCAGAAGCCACCACCACAAGGACTCCAATGTGGAGTGAAGGGGTGAGGGGGTCAGAACTGCCCAAAAGATAAAAGACCTCTGATCCCCTCCTGTCCCCCCCCAGCTCCTTCTGAGAACCATGGAGAGAAGGGACAATCCTCTCTCCTGCCACCACAGCTCGTCAGGATTCAAGGAGAACTTTCTCAGTCACGGGAGACTGAGTGAAGGGACATGCCAAAAAAAAGGCATACAAATCAGAAGGTACCAACTGAAACACTGGCTGTGAAAGCAGGGTCGGCTGGAGTGGTATGGCAGCTGGTGGTCACTGCAGTGCTCACTGCTGGGTCTCCAGCAGTCCTTTCTTTCAGCATAAACTTTTGGGAATATGGAGTTACATATGCACCTTCCTACTCACAAAACCAGCATCTCAGAAGTTTAAGAATGCAGAACTAGACAGGACCTCCTGGATTATTAAGTATGATCTCTTGGTATTGCAGGCACTGCTTCAAGTAACATTTTCCCTAAATGCATAGGATGCCCTTTTAAAAGCAATTAGGTTTTCAGACACCATTATTCTGATCACCATTCCAACAATAAAATATCTTTTTCTGATGTCCAGCCTAAATGTATTTACTTCATGCCCATTTGCTATTGTGCCAAATTGGCCTTTCACTTAAAAAGTACTTTTCCTTCCCTATTACTTCTCCCGCAAACACAGACATCAGTCATATCCTCTCTCCACTTTCACTTTACTAGGCTAAATATGGCAAGCCGTTCTAGCCTACTTTCTTAAGAAAAGATTCCTGTCCCTAGGGTCAGCCCTAACAAGCCTTTTCTAGTCTGAGGTCATTTTACTTGGGAATATGAGAACACACAATACTTTGGGGCCTCACGAGAGCTTAATACAATGGCATTAGTATTCCCCCATGTTTTATAAAAAGCCTTAAGTCTAGTATGTTACAGGATATTTACCACCTTCCAAGCCACATTACATCTGCAGTCATTTGCAGGCAACTGCTGCGACCAATTCTTTCCTACTCTTTTCCTAATGACTAAAGATGTATTTCGTACAAAGCCTGAAATGATGGTCTGGAGGTTGTTTTATTGCATGTCATTAGCTGCTGTACAAAATTCAGATTCTCCTCGGTAGTCATAATACCTGCCACCTTTGCATCATTAGCAAAGTTCATCAGCCCATTCCTAATGCTTGTGTTGAGGCTGAGAAACAAAACTACTGAGGGCAAGTCCTTGATGAGCTCTGCTAATCAAGCTCCATTAAAATCAAGCTACATTCTTTCAACACAACTTACTGACGTCTTTCCTTGAACCAGTTTCTTGTCCATCTCACAGCTACTGCAATTTTCATTATATTTCCCAGGCTAACTAACAATTTCCCATGTGGGAAATACCTCAGATGTTTCACAGAAGTTCACATAAATGAGACCTATCAGATCTAGTCTGCTTTTAGAAAATCAGTGATGTTCTAAATGATTGCGTGATCAACCTTTGAAAAAGTCTTCTCAATTTACTTCCCATTTTGCCTCTGAGATATCCAATGCCCCCCACTCCAACTCAAAGCCCCAGGTAAAGCACTCACTCACTCACTGTGGGTACCAAAACCTCTCTGCCTTTAGACTCAGCCCCATCCTCATTGACTCTCTCTTCTTCCAATCTCCTCCAATTTGCAAAGTTTAAAAAACTTTTGCTGTTTATTTTATTAGCCTTTGCAAGGTCTGACTCAGCATGATTTTTACTGTTCTCACCTCATCTTTACACTTCTTGACCTCTAAGATGGAGCTTTTCATTATTTATTTGCTATCTTTTTTTTTCCCCTCCATTCTTAGTAGGCACTTGGTCTATTCCTAAGCTTCTCTGTGGCAGTTATTCATTCAGTGAGGTCTGGATATTCTTCCTACAACTTTTTTTCTCTTGTTGGCATGCAGAATTGTAATGGCTTTAGCATCTTTGACTTGAAAAAGTTCCAGACCTCCTCCACATCCAGTTCCTCGGCTCAGCTTATTAACCAGCTCCCTTAGTTTATCAGAGTGTTTTTGAAATCCACAAGCTTAATTACACACTGGTTTATACTTCCATTTAATTTAACCTAAAATGACTTGCGTTCATTTAATCCAGGTTATTTTCTACAGCCATCTGTTCTACAGAGTCCACAAAACCTAACCTTGAAATACCTGTCTTTTGCTGGCCCCTTTGGAAAACTTATATTGTGTCTCTGGCTCCCTCAAGGCAGTAAGAGTGGCTGTTGGAATCTCACGCTCACTCCTTACTTTAGGCAGGGTATTTGTTTGTAGTTATCCAAGCTCATGGCTCCAGATACGAGGATGTTCAAAGCCAGTAATGAAGAATAAAATGTCACATTCAGGCTGCAACTCCACCACACAACCCCCACCCCATTTCTAAGAAAATGCAGACCCTCTGCCCATTCCAGCCAAAGAAACCCCAATCCCAAACCAAAACTCAGTTACACAGCTTTCAAGCCCAGTTTTTCGCCCACTGCAAATTTACCCCAATTTGATTTTGCCAAAGAACCATGAAGTATTTGCAATGCTTCAACGCGACACGTTGATTTCACAACCAAAAAAAAAAGAGCAAATTATCATTGGTGGCAAAATGAAGCTGAAATTAAATGCAGAAAAGACAGACATCCAAGGGAAAGGGAAAGATAATCCAGTAACAATTAGAAGTATGAAAGGGCAGAAAATTGATAAGGAAACTAAAGATATTAGTTAGAATGTGCAGAAGAGCAAGACTAAGTACACTTAATGGGATTTTTTAACATGAATTAGAAATAAAATTAACCTTTGAAAAGCTTACTTCTAGGGAAGAATGATAAAAATTTAAAACACCCTAGGGAAAACGCACAAATGTTCAGGTTAGTATTCCTGTTCTACTTTTGGAAAGAGGCAGGATTACACAGCTGCACTGCATATGAATGATGCTACACCTTCCAGGCTATTAATCACAGACAGAGGAATTGTGTGAAAAGCAGAAGTGCATACACTGAATGCATACAAAAAGGGTATGGGAAAATTACAAACGGTACACTAAAGTGACAAGAAAATGATTTGATGGCTGATGAGAAGCTCTGAAAGTGAGAGAGTCTTCAGTGCTCAATCTAGTTTGTCAAGAAAGAATGGTGAATAAATTATAGTAGATAAATACTTGTATGCAGAGGAAATTCTGATTACTAAAAGGATTTTGGATTTAGCTGTAAAAGTCAGAAAGAGAACTGACTGGAAGCTGGTGCCAGATAAATTCAAATGATCGTTAGGTTCAGAGTTGAAACAGTGATTAATGCTGGTAGCATACTACAAAGGGAAAAGTGATGGATTCTCCATCCCTAGGGGTCCTCAGATGAAAACTGTGAATCTTCTCAGGAAATGTTTGTCACCTAAATGCAAACTATTTATTGTGCCCAAGGTAACTGAGGTAACTGAGCAAGGCCTAAGTTTCAGAGATAGCCAGGCTCCTGGCCTTGTATTCCCAAAAATCTAAATGATGGTAGGAGAAGAGAACCCTACATGCCAAAAGATTCTTTTTTTCACCACCAGCCTGTCACATTCAGGGCTCTGGGAAGTTGATTTCTTAGACATAAACCTTAGAAATGGGCCATAGCAGCACCTAGTTTATTTGGAAAGAGCTTAAATGTCTGCATGTGTGCCATACTGTGTCTCAACAGACCTCAAAATTCACTGGCTTTAGCTGGCAATGGAAGCATGACATTAAAACTGGAATACTGTCAATATTGTATGTAATATTCACAAAAAATGCAGAAAATGTGACCATATACTTTTACTGGGGCATCACTGGACTATCCCTCATCAAATCTCCAAGTAATTTGGTATCCAGTACCTCCAGCCTTCTGCATCTCCCTGAGAAAAAGGCAAGGGCCAGCACTATCTTACCCTGCGACCGGCCTCGTTGTTCTGCAGGTTCATCAGCATGCGAGCCTGCTCCTCTGAACCTCGCACGTAGTTCTTCTCCCTCTCCTTGGCATCCACAAACTCCTTGGCGAAGCGGTATCCGTACTCCACGTTGTCCCCGCAGCCGCCCCACAGCCAGTCCCGGGGCAAGTCCTTGGGCCGGGCGGTGCGGCTGCAGCCGCAGCTGGACAGCTCTCCCTCGCGGCACGCGCGGCTGATGGCGTTCACCACGCCGGCCGCGCTGACGGCGTAGGTGAAAGCAGTCTCTCGGCTACCTGCGAGAGAGGTGGAGAGCAAGGTAAGCCCAGACAGATCTCATTTCTGTGCAACACGCAGCCAGGAGGCAGCAAACAGGCTGCAGGCAGCAGGGCATGGTGTGCCCTGAAAAGGTGCGTGGAATTTACTGGAACAAAAGAATGCGACGGTCAAGTGCAAGGGCAACATCCCAGTCTGGATAGCAACTCCAGAGAGGCAGGGACTGGACTGCTCAGCCTCTTTCCCCTTCACTTATCCTTTCATTCTAACCTGGAGGAAACTCTCAACCAGCAAAGAGGGTTGTTCACTTGCTGAAAATACAGCTGCTGACTTAGCCACTGCATTTGCCAATAACCATGAAAGAACAAGTAATGAGGTTGGGTCTGTGCAAAAGGAGCATTCCGGTTAAGCCAATTATCAGTCTGGAATGGTTTTCATTTAATTGGCACAAGCAGTCTTTATGGGCTCCTCTTCATCGACCTTATTTTGGCTTACATAAGGTCAGCTGAAAATTGGTTGTAGACAGAGTGAAGGAAACTCATTTTTACACCACAGCATCAAGGCAGAGGCTCTTCCACTACCTGCAGAACCACAGTGCTGGAAGAAGTAAAACTTTCCCATGCAGACAATAATAAATGAAAAGACTTTCCATTAGGAGGTTTACTAGAGACTGCCCTGCTTGGCAAGGATGCCCTACGCAGCTCAGCAGCCGAGCCAAGCAGCTGGATCAGGTCTCCAGCTCGGTATTCCTGGCAGGGATTCAGCCCCAGTGTGACCGGGGCACCAACGCAGCCAGAGCACTGCACGGAGCCAAGCACCAGGAGTGCTGAGTGTCTGCAGAGCGGGAGAAAGAGAGGGAGGCAATCCACACCTGCACTCTCACCACACGGTCTAATAAATAGCTAAACCAACACCTCAGAGCCATTGTGTTCATCACCAAACGTTCAGGTGATAAAGAGAACAACTGCCAAAGCTTCATTAGAGTAAGCAATCTAATTGTGAAGGGCTACTGACACCAAATCCCAGCAAGATGCTCAAGCAAATTTTAATTACTTCAAAGGGCAGGTCCTCAAAGAATAGTTTATCACCAGCCCACAAGGCTCTCAATGCCAGCTCCCTCAGCAGGGCTGAGCTGATGCATTTGGTGTGCTCTTGTTCCAATTTGCACGTGCTGACAATCTCTAATTAATAGCAGTTTATCACCAGCTCAGTGGTAATGACCCAAGACAAAGGCAAGGCTGTAAATGGCAGCCACCTTGCAGAACAACTTCTGATTTTTTTTCCCCCCTTAAATGAGAGATGAACATGAAGGGTTTCTGCTCTGGAACACAGCTGATAAAATGCTACAGGACACATAATACAGAAGGGAGGTCCTTACTCGCAGGTCATTAGAAGAGAACTATGCTCACCAAAACTCTGTGGTCCAAAAGATGGAGAGGAGTGACTTCTAGTTAAGGTAACTCTGCTGAGACTGGCCCATAAGGGAGTTAGGGTAATTCTTCAGTAACCAAAACCAAGCTTTTACTCATCTAGTTTGTTCTGCATGTTATGGTATTTTAAGATAACAGTCCAGTGTGCAGTTCTGCCCCTACGTGCATGGAGAAAGCCCTGAGGACACACCAATCATCCTTTTAAGGAGAGCACTCCCCTGTCTGTAGGGATTAAAATACATGCAAGGAAAGGACCTCACACTGTGACAGCTCATGCAAAGAGCCTGCATGACTCCAGGTGCTTAGCATCCTTACAGCCTGACTGAGATCCCTGAAAAGACACTGGGATTTACACTTTTACTGTCCGTATTTTAACCATCCCCACCTGTCAGATGTAGCAGCACAACTCAGTGTGCAGCCCCTGCATCTGCACGAGCTGTCCAGGCTGCTGAGAATGGTGCTGGGAGAGGCTGAACAAATCACAGCAAGGTGGGGCTTTTTTACCCCCCTTGCTGCCCACAAAGCAAATACTCGGGAAATTATTTGGGTTTTTGCTCACCCTCAAGGGTCACCCCAGTTCCACACCACTGTGCTGTCGTCTCAAAGGACTGGGTGCTGTTCCCCATGCTTGTTGTGCCCTGCCGGGATGTCACCCGGTGCTGCGGGTCCGGAGGCTCTGCCCGCCCGCGGGGAGCTCGGCGGAGCTCTGCTGCCCTCCTGTGCCCGCCTGCCAGCGGCGGCACGGCGGGAGCCCGGGGCTGTGGCACTTTGGGGGCACCGCGAGGATGGGCTGGGGCAGGGCCCGGGCAAGGCTCGGCTCCCGTGCCTCGCTGCTCCGGAGCCGCTCGGGAAGGGAACGAGAGAAGAACGGACCCCGGTGGGGAGACTGACACCAAAGTGTGTCGCTTTAACTTGGTAAATGAAAAAGGTTTTGTTTCAACTCGTTGTTTTTAAAAGCATTACCCTAAAGTTTGCCAATCTTGAAGAAAAACAAAGAAAAAATATTTCTCTTTGTTCTCTGCTTTTATGACTGTCTTTCCCCCCCGCCTTTTAGCATTTAAAAAGGCAGAAGAGATAAGATCTTTGGCTCCAGAAATGACTGGACTAACCTGGAAACCCCAGCCTTGAATTTAGGATTCTGCTGGAGGAGATATGTTTTCTCCTCCCCTGAGGAAATTCTAACATGACCTTTTGGGGTGCTCTGTCATCTCCCCCTCATAAATGTAGCAGTAAGGAATGTGTCTGTAATATAATGTGTATATATAGAGAGAGATATATACATATATACATATATACACACACACACCACACACACACACACACACACGTGCAGTCTAAAATCTGTATTGACAGAACAGGAAGCAACTTCAGGATAATTTTTTACATCATTAGATATTGTTACTGAATAAACCACATTTAAAAGGTAAGAGCAAGTCTCATGACAACACAAACCCCAGGAGGAAACAATGCTGAAAAGCTGCTTACTTCAGTGCTATGGGTGCCCCTCCAAAAGCTTTGTATCACTGCACTGCCTCACTTCCACAAAATGCACAAAATGAAGGTGTAATGATTAAACACAGACCGACCAGCTCTCCCGTTCCTGAACTGAGTCAAGTTCCGTGAAGGGGAAAGGAAACTAATCTTCCAGGTTTCTGAGTGAACGCTCTCACAAGGATCTCCCAGGCTTCAGACCTGGCCAAGTCAGGTTCTCCTCCCCTTTCACAATCTAGTGCAGCTCAAGAGATCATGTAATATATGCCATGCTCGCATCGGTGGGTGGGCAGCCGGGGGTTGTTGGCACACTATACACCTTCTGGGTCTTTCTTATCTCCTTTCCCCTCCCTCTCCACAACAATCTGGCATGCCTGTGCACTCTTGCAGATATTCTGGTCTCCAGACCTTTCTCGTGCCATTGGCACAGAGTACAGAAAAAGGGCTGTGGTCCAGATTTGGGGCTCAGAGGTTGAAAACAGGAGACAGACACACAGTATGAACTCAGGGAAGAATGACTTTATATCTGGCATAACCTAAGAGATTGAAAGCCTTTGTCTTCTCCCCCAGTGTGGAAAATATATTTGCTGAAATGATAAGCAATGACTCATTACAAAGTAGGAAAATGCAAAAGTGGAAGGTGAAACTATGAAAAAGGAGGAGAGACAGCATCTCCCTCCACAGCAGCTTATCACTGACACGGGGAATAGCCATGAATCACCAAAGATCTGGGAATACCCCAGGACACCTTTGGTAACATCTCTCTTTTGCGAAGTCTTGTGCTGAGTATAAACATCTGAACGTGCTCTAACTGAGCAGAGAATGGTTTCAAAACTGTCAGGATAGGTTTTCAAACAGTGGGCAACTGCAGGCAGTCACCTCACAGACACTGCCATCAGCAGATTCCTACCACAGATACAAGAGGACTCAACAAACAAATGCACACACACACAAACCAAACAGCAGGAGCAGGACTAATGGTCATACCCATCACATACCTACACCACCTCTGCCTCCACCAAAACACAAAAAAATCTACTCCCCATCTTAACTAACAGGACCAAATTAATTTTAGAGAGGAGAAATCCTCCCACTTCCACTATCCACTCTAGTTCCTTCTTCCTGTACACATTCTGATTGTTCCTGACAGCTTTTCATCCTTCAGCTCTGATCTTTGCTCTCTTAGTTCACCCTTACTTCTCCACACATGGACCCTCTCACCAGACCAAAATCAAGAGTTCCAGGAAGCTATTGGAGAATGAGGATTGCTCCAGAAGGGAAGATTTCTTCTATTTTCTTACAATCTTGTGGACTCACAAGTATTTCTCTTGGGATTTGAAATTTACACCATTCTTTAGGAGAACTTACACGTGAGGGAGCGACATCGGAGAGATGGAACTGTATTTTCTGTCCTTTTCCTTTGGTGGATGAAATTTCAGTTTTCATCTCCCAAAACATAAGTTTTAACAATCTGGGATTGCATGCAGCCCCATCTGGCCACCACCCTTGCTATCAGAGAGATCAAGGATGCACAGATGCCTTGGATCTGTGACAGGAACTGGAAGTATGTGTCAGGAAACTGCACTTCCCAGGGGAGTACCCCAGAGAAGAATTGTTGGGGCATGAGCTGGGCAGAAGGAGAGGAATTAGAATAGCTCTGGTGGGCTGAATTAGGAATTCTGCAAGATTGAGTAACACATGCAGAAATATCTCTAGAATTCTCTAGGGTGACACATGAATTTCAGGATCAAATAGAAGAGATCACAGGACTTTGTGCCCTATCACCTTAACGCCCCAGAGGTATTAAAGATTCATCTCTTGGGTGTCCTTCTGCCCATGCATTTTTTTTGAGAGTGAAGCCAAAAAAGTGCGAGCAATACTGGGGGTACAGGAGCTGAAGGTCTTTTTCCATCCCTTGAGTTCACAACCCAGAAATAGTTCTGATTCTTCAGTGTAAATGATTGGCTTTGTGGGTGGGAAACAAAACCTTCAGACAGAGAGTGAGTGTGAGTGAGTGTGTGTGTGTGTGTCTGTTTTAACACCTTTTCTTTATTGGCCTGGCTGTCGGACATATCAAACCAAGCCCGGATTTCTCAGTTTCTTGCCATCAGATCATTGCATTTCAAAAGGAGCTGGGACAATGTAGCTAGGTCACACCTCAATTCAAGTGCAGCAATGGCCTGTCAAAGTGCCTCTTACGGCCAGAAGGGCAGGAATTATAAAAATCTCTTAGGTTTACACAGAAAGTGGCAGTACAGGGAAGCGGGGGGAATTTCCATGCCCGGGGAGTCCGTATTTCCCACATCTCAGGGCGGCATTCCCTGTCTGAGATGCTGGGAATGATAACACGGGGCCATTGTTCCTGGCTCCAGCTTCTTCCCTCATTACCTTTAAAGCACATGAAACAGAGGCAGGCCCCCTCTTCCTGACCTTCTCGTGCTCCTCCCAAAAGTCACTGTGTCCCCCTCACCTTCTGCTGCCCCAGCTGGCTCCTGCTGTGGCTGAGGTGCACTGGTGCCACCACCGAGGCACACGCAGCACTCAGGCAGTGCCTGCACACCAGGGAATGGGAAAGCTCCTTAAAGGCAGCTTTAGGAGCCGTGCTAATGGGGCTCATCACTCCTGCATGTGCATTTGAAGGACGCGAGAGAGGTGCAGAGGGACAGCCGGCCTGCGCCCAGCACCTCCCTGTACTGCTGGGTATTCTTCTGTACTACCAGGTGCTCCTACCTATTTTCATGACCCTCCCAAAGACGGAAGTGTTGTCCACCGTGCTGCAGTTCCACCGCCGCTGCCGAAACTGGTACTGGCACTCCTTGATAGCGCTGCGGGCCCCTTCCCCGATGAACACCATGTGCTCCTGGTAGAGCTGGCAGAGCTTGCGCTGCCCGGGGGACAGCCCCGGCAGCTGGCTGCACACCGGCTGGGCGCCGATGATGTACATCTCCGGTCTCTGGATGGGGTTCATGGCCAAAGACCTACGATGAGAAAAACATCCAAGGGAGTCTGGAGGGAGAGGCCCCCTCCGCGAAGCGCCCAACACCTCTCCCCACCAGCCCAGCCCCGCTCCGGGAGCCCGGGCGCATTTCTCATGTCAGCTGCCTCCCTCCACGGCTCTGCCAGATGCGAGGGTTTTCCAGGGCTCTAGCGGGAGAAACACTGTTCGTTTGTAACCCGAGTTTAAACACAGAGGACACCCGCTATGGGGAGGGGGCAGAGAGAAAGCTCAGCACTTTCTCTGCAGAAGAAAGCGAAGCAGCTATTTTACACAGCGCCAGCGAGCGATGCCTGCCTCTGAGCCAGGCTATTTTCCGCTCTTCGGGGGAAGGGGGCTCCGCGGCTGCTCCCAGGGCTTTTGGCAGCGGGTAGGAAACCTTACCCATCCACTCCCTACGCATTCCCCACATCCTAAAGCCCGGACGGCATTTCAGCGAGCCCGTACAAAAGGAGCCCAGAAATGCCTGGAGGAGAGGGGCTACGTCCCACGTCTCCCGAAACTGGGCAGGGACAGCGGGAGCGGGAGAAACCTGGGAAGAAGCGAGCTGCCGCGAAAGAAGCCCGGGAGGCAGGGGAGTTCCCGCGAAGGGCGCAGGCAGGGAGCTGCCGCACGGCCCCGGACGGTCCCGGTCCCCGGCCCGCGGCGGACAAAGGCGCCGCCGGCTCCCCTCACTTACCACCAGGAGTTGGCGTCGGCCACCGGCGAGGTGCAGCTGCAGAGGAGCGCGGCGGCGAGGGCCAGCCTCGGCCCGGTCATGGTGGGCTGCGGGGGCAGCCCCCGCGGAGCCGGCCGCCGGGACGGGGCGCCCTGCGGAGAAGTGCCGAGGAGAAGCCCTGGAGCGGGGCCTGCGTGCAGCGGGGGCGCGGCGAGCTCAGCCCGGCT
>VZRL01005187.1:868825-886913 GCA_013397895.1 Origma solitaria | reverse complement strand
CCCCGGGGCAGGGGCCGCGCTGCCGGGGCTCCGCCGCCGCCGCCGGAGCCTCCCCGTCGGGCCCGGGGGAAGTGCAGAGAGGCGCGGGGCCGTTCTCGCCCTTACGGGCGTCGGGAGGGCTTCTCGGAGCCCCCGGGCCGCCCCCGACTCGGCTGCCCTTTGCTGCGCCCCCGGTCCGCCGGTGCCCGGAGCCCCGCGGCCGCAGGTGTGCGGGGAGCCGGCGGGGCACATCAAAGCGCCGCGCTGGCCCCGCTGCCTTTGTAATGCAGAGTCGGCTCGGAAATGAGCCGCCCCCTCCCCAAAACGGCCTCCCGAGGGGCCCCGCGCCACGGCCCCGGCCCCGAGCCCCGGGCGGGGGGGTCTGCGAGGCTCGGCCAGCGACGAGTGCAGATAGGGCTGGCACCGGAGCCTGATGGCTTTATGGGCAGGGGAGGTGGACAGGAAAAAGCTTCCAAGGCTCCTCTTGTCCAAACACCCTCTCCCTTCCCCACTGGAATCACCGCAAACCCCAAAGGCAGGGCAATCCGGCAGCTCCCCAGCCCTGTCAAATGCAGGCGTCCTGCACTGTGCAGGTACTTCTAAACATGCTCCTCACCCTGCCTCCCTCATGCCGTAGGGAAGCAGGCACCTTAGCACACCATCAACACTGCTGCTGCCGCCTCCATCTCTACAAGGCTTCCCACTGTCCTGTCCTACCCTGCACCACACCGTTCCTACCTCTCTCCCACAGAAAAATGCCACCCTGCCCCAGCCTCCTCATCAGCCTGGTGTCCCCCCAGCCCCTGCAGCAGTGAGTCCCCAAAGGCAGGCCGGACACGCAGGTCCCCCCAGCTTGTGGCTGTGGGGTACACAAGTACCCAGCTTCGCCATCTGCCTCTCGAGCAGCACCCGAGACATGAATCACCAGCCTCAGCAGCTCAGACTGCTGAAGTGTATTTTCTATCAAATTCCTTTGCACCCGCCACGGTGGACTTGCTGTGTTTGTTTGCAGCATGCTTCGCTTCCTCCCCCATCCAGATGTGCTGTACCTGCAGCTGGTGGCCCATCTCACCTGGCAGGCAGATGTGGGGCTGCAAGTGCCAGAATTAGCCTCAGGACAAAAAAAGCCTTGTGTGACCCAGCACCTCAGTGGGAGGGGAGTTTTACTGCTTGGGCACAGCAGGATCCATGTCTGAAGAAAACAGGGTGACTTTATTCACATCTTCTATATCCTCCCTTCCCCTCCTCCCACAGCCCCGAGCGTGACGGAGGGATGGCGAGGTATATGTGTGTGTAGCCACGCATACATGTTTTGGGTCTGTTTCTATAGGGAATAGACAGAATGGAAAGTTTATCTCCGTGAGTCTGGGGAGGAAGGAAGTTGTGTATGGATGAATGGCTTTTCCATGACAAACAATGAGTCTGCACAGACGTGGTGTGATGTCACCTAAAGAATTTCCAAGCCAGCCTCAGATACAGAAAACCTTTTCGCTGGCAGAGATGAGAGCGTCCCACCTTTCCATCTTGCCACAGCCAGAAAGAAGAACTAGGGCAGGGGGAAAAGAATAAAAGCCCTCGCTGTCTCACACACGCACAAGGCATGTGCCATGTAAATAGATGACATGATGGGAGAAGTGCATCTCCAAGCTTTGCCCTCACCCTGCGGATTCTGAGAAAGGAGTAAACCATGGCAAGCCGCCCGGGTGCCTCTCCCAGCCAGGAATGTGAGACGGCAGCAGCTGATGAGGCAGTTCCACAAATACAGGTGATGTCAATGTCCGTGTTCGTGTGAGCTTCTCTGAGCACGTGTGCGCAGTCGCAGCACTCCACAGGGCACTGAGGACACACCACCAGGCAGCCCTGCTCTGGTGGGCCACTGACAGCACTGTGGGGTGCTGGAAACAAAAACCTTTCCAGCCGGGAAACCTTGGGAGATGCTCACATGAAACTTGGGCCAGAAACACATGGCATTAATTAAATGTCTCATTTTAAGTATTAATATGCACGGACAGATGATGATTAACAACAGTTAAGTATTATGAATACTGCTGGTAGCAACTTGACTGCCAACGAGTACAAGCAATGCAATGATCTCCTTTTGAAACACGAGACAGAAGTATTGCTGTATGGGATAAGATCGCTTATCCAGCCAGCCTAATATCCTGTCAAAGGGGGCAACTGAAGGAGTTCCTTCAGCAGGAGAGGTCTCAAACTCTGAATTCTACCTAAAATCTGCTGCTGGTGAAAGCAACTGCCATCAAGCTAATATGTGAATTATGGAAGCGAGTCCTTTTTAAGGTGCTGGAAATAATTTTTCCACTGGCTGTGTTTATGACTTCAGATAAAGTGATAATAGCAGGTGAGACATTGCTGCAGGGATTTAGCCTCAGCCAGCAACTTCTGGACCGAAGGCTGCAAAGCACTTAGCTGGTGGTCTGAAGAATATGGTCTACCCCTCTTGGGCCTGTTTCTACTTGCCACCAAAATCCTGAATGTGAGGTTTTGATTTTGTAAATAAAAAGCTTGGGTTATTTTTTAAGCCCAACTGCAGGGCTGGTTCAAACAGCTCTGCGAGGTTGTTTGCCAAAGCAGGGATGGGTGGGAGACATCAGTGAAATTTTGTGAGGATGAGAGGTGGGCTGGGATGAGCGGAGTCAGTGAAGCATTAGGTAGGACAGCCCAACCTCACAGCAGGCAGACCACTCTCTGTCCATCCTTCACCATCCAAGTGACTCCCACTCACACCAACTCAGACCACTCCTGCTACACTAGGGAATGAAGGAGCAAGAGGAAGAACTCCAAAACCACAGGTTGATCTTACTTCTGTGGAAAAAGGCCCCATCCCACTCCTTCCAGTGGGCATGGATCACTCTAACAGCAGACGTGAACATTGGCTCAAGCACTGCAGGTCTGATGCTTGCACCCAGACCGCTGAGGATCACCCAGGCCAAGTAAGGAGCTGTTGCCTGCAAACAGGACATTAATCTCAACGCTTAGATTAAAGGTCTAATGCTTCTTAGAGGGCAGAGCAGCAGCAGCAAGCCTTCATCTTCGTAAAGCTTTGGCATTCTGCTGCATTCAACAGTCTGCTGCCCTAGGCAACTGTCTACTGTGTTGGCTGGCTGCCTGAAATTTGTACCTGTGTTTGCCTTTGTTCCCTTTTCAGAGGTGACAACTGTGCGTGAAGTATAAATTTACACATCCAGTTTCCAAAGTCACAGCGAAGCAGTTGGAGAGCTATCACTGCTTTCCCAACACTGTCCCTGCCACATTTGCTGGAGGGAAGCTGCAAGACTCCAAGAAAGGGAGGTCATGTCCATGAGATCATTTGCAAAGATTTGGCAGACCGTGAAAAGAGTTGAACCTTTGCTGGAAGACAGCCCTGATAGATGAGAAAGGGAGGGTTACTCATGCAAATTCCTTGTCCTATCCTTATTGTTTTTCAAAAATTTGGGATGTCCCCAAATGTGACACAGATCTTTATCGAGTGCTATAAGGAGTGTTGAAAGAAAACTTCTCTTCCACATAACTCCAATGATCCTCATTTCTGCAACTTGTCTGATTTCTCCTAGGCTGGGGAGAACTGGACATACATTCTTCCTGTAATGATCAGGCGCTTCATTTCAGTTCCTGTTTACTCTTGCAGCTTGACTATAGTTCAATGCTTGTTTTTAATGCCTTTCAATGTCCAGTGCATCCAGAAGCATTTATTGCTCTAAGACACTCAAGATGTGAAAAATATTCACAGAAGTAGAGACTAATTTGCTTAATGAGCCAGTAGAGACGCACTGCCCAGTGCCATGGTTTAACCCTCTCCCTCCTCCTTGCCCCAGCTTGTATTGCTGAGCACAACACCCATATGGTCTGGGGTATCCCTTTGGCCAGGTGGGGTCAGCTGTCCCAGCTGTGTCCATTCCCAACTCCTTGTGCACCCCCAGTCCCTCACTGGTGGCGTGGGGTGAGAGGCAGAAGAGGCCTTGACTCTGTGCAAGCTCTGCTCAGCAATAACCAAAACACCCCTGAGTTATCAACACTGTTCTCAGCACAAATCCAAAACACAGCCCCATAGCAGCTCCTATGACGAAAATTAACTCTACTCCAGCCAAAACCAGCACACCCAGGAAGGAGGCTTGGCATGTGCTGCTCCAAGGAGAATCCCTGCCCTCTGGTTCTGTGCCATGGACCTGCTCCTGACAACACCAAGAGATGTATCATAACATCCTGCTATCCATCTGCTTCTGGCAGACAGGCTTTAACCACAGCTCTTACTAAGACGTCAGGAATCTCATTAATGTCACATACTTGCCCATTCAGCTGAACCAGTTTTAAAGGGAGTGTAGATTAAAAAAAAAAAAGAAGAAGAAGAAGAAGAAAACAAAAAAAACCCCTGAAATCACTTGAAGCTAAATTGCAGTCTTCACACAGAAACCTAAATCATCTTTTATCTCACCACTCCCTGACTTGTCTGGTTCTGTGCTGCTCCCCTGCTGCCAGCCTGTCCTCTCTCAGCACTGTACCACCACATTGCTGTACTGGTGTCAACCTTCCCATATCTAAATGTGTTTATTTATTTGTACTGAAATTATTACTTAGCCAGCAACTGGAGCCACCTCCATAGGTCCAGACACAGCTGGGGCGTTACAGAAGGTGCATTAAAACCTTCTTAAAGTATCCCAGCACATCAGTTCTTCATGCCTGCTCCTTTTGTCTTGACATTGCCTTGCCTCACTGAATTGTTACGCACTGCCTGTCTCTGCTGGAAAGGCAGATTATTCCTGCTTATATCCTGCTTGTTTCTTTTGGTACTTACAGACTCAGTTTTATCTCCTGATGTGCTCATGCACTACCTTTTTCTGCATCTCATCACCTGTCACCCCTGCTGACAGATCCAGATTTCCTTTCACCACTACCTTGCCCTTTCATTTTTCCATGACTCCCGTGGCCAATGACATCCAGCCTCACTGTCACCAGGGCATGTAGTGCAGCAAATGCCAAGATATACCTGCCAGTCTCAGCAGACTCAGTGACAGCTGTCCCTGAAGTGCCTCACCAAGGAGAGCAAGCATGGAGGAAGCTTGCAAATAAAGCAGAAGTACTAGACAACAAAAGAGGCCAGATACTAAACATTTTCACCATTTAAAACCAGAATATGTATAAGGGATAATGATTCTATGAATAAAACAATTTCTCATTAGTGAAAGACACAGAATATATGTAAAGCCTAATGAACATTGTCATTTTCAACACAGTATTTCATGACAGCCAATGAGCTCACTTGGAGCAAGACCATCTCATCAGCTACAAGAAAAGAAGTAAACTTCAAAGATTAATCAGGACATGATCCTCCTTCCTCTCAAGGGGACTCAATGGTACTTGTGCTTCCTCTTACAGCAGATTAAATCCTAGTGTTGAGCCAGGCTGGTCCACTGAGACCAGCAAAAGATGTCCCAAAGAAAAGTGTAAGAGACTTAACAGAAGCTGCATGTGCTGAAAGAAAATTGATTCAGATTTTTTGAAATCAAGAAAGAAGCAACATAGACCCATCCCTGCAGGTATATAGCTGTCTGGAAACTCTCCACATTTATGATATTCCCATGGACAGATCCAAGCCATCCAGTTCCATTTTACATGAGAATTCTATTTGCATGTTGGCAGCCTCAGCTGAGAGCCAGAGCCCTGAACCAGGACATGTCTGGCCCAAATTCTGCACTTCTTGTTCCCACGACTACTATAATACCAGGTTTCTGGAACTGCAGAAAATCATCCATAATCACAAACCAAAACCTTCTTAGTGTCCTCTATTTATATGGGAAAGTCCCGTAAGAAATTAGACCAGTTCCACTATGTGTAGTTATAAATCTAACAAATCACTAGATACATATATTTGAAAGAAGTACCAAGCATTATCCTCTGCTGACCATTCAGCAGCTTATTTAAGATGCCCACTGAGTCACAGCTTCCTTGCCAAACAAGCACCCCATCTCCTTCAACTGCACTAACAATTTCATCCTCCAAAACTGTTCCCCAGGCCCCCCTCAAAGGAGCCATGGGGGGTCAGGTTGAAACACAAGCCCAGGCAGGATTGGGAAGCTCACGCTGCTGCTCCCCGACGTCAGTTTTCTAAGAATTAAAGACTCCATCCCTTAAGGCTACCTAGCTAACATCTAGCTTTCCCAAATGTTAAGTTTACACAAAGGATTAACCATCCTAGAGGGGAATAAGACATGAGAAAAGGGACAAGAAGAACAGAAGTCCCTCTGTTGTTTTTCAGAGGCCAACCCTGGGAGCTGGTTTGCTACCTGCTGTATCTGACCACAGCATGGACCCCTCAAACAGTGACAGAAGGGCAGCCCTTGTCCTGCTGGAGAGCTGGTGCTGGCTACAGGATTTGTGTGAGAACTCTGGACTCAGATTGTGGTGGTACACATGTCAGCCCTCCTTGAAGGTTAGGAAGGATAAGAACACAAAGTTCTCTGACAACATGAGCAAGGAAGCAGTGAAAGGCAATCCAAGTCAAAGCAACTTCTCTGCAGAGATTTCAGAACAGGCCAGGGCATGGAAACAGCTGGATGACTTTAAGTGTTCTCTTCCTCACTCTGATCTTGGAAAGCATGGAGCACCTTCATCCTCCCTAAAGGGGTGTCCAACTCCCCCAGTCCCAGTGGAATCATACCAAACCGGGAAGATTTATGGCTCTGCATCTCACAGGCCTGGCCCTCATTTTTGCTCTGAATATATATTCCTTTTAGTTTGTTCCATACTCAGTAATAATCACATCAACTGCCAAAGGAAATCAAATATTCAAAGTACAGTAAAGCTGCTGCTGCAGTGGTTCTTAACTCTCCAGGAGTGCATGACCAGGGGAAATGGAGATGCACTGTTTACTGCTCTGTCTTGGACATTCAGCAACTCAGTGTAGCTCACAGACATCAGACTGGATCAGATCAATACCCTCCTGTCAGTTAAATCACTGCCAGCAAAACCTGACGTACATTTCCAAAGGAAATAGTAAACCATTGGAATAAATCCAAATTTATTATAATTTTTCTCCTTCCTAACAGACTCTTCAAAGAGGTTCTTATAAAGTCCAGTCTATTAAAAATAATAATGGCCAGCTTTTCCTCCACTATAGACTTGAAAAGCAAGTGCACACACCCATCCCTCAGACCCCACAACCCTGACAGCCACTACTTTCCCTTACCTTACAGAAAGGGAAAGAGAGGTGCAGCAAGGGCTGGATGACAGATTGAAAACAGTAAATCTGTGGTGCAGATTGACCTCCATTCCATAAAGCATTAAACCAGGTGCCTTGAAGTAATTATATCCCTATGCATTTTTTCTGAATTGGAATCGAAATTAAAATATGCTTGCTTTTTCCATTCTTTCAACCATCAAATACTTCTGCCATCAATTAAATGTTGTTCTGCTCAAATACAGTGGATTCAAATACAAAACATTTTGGGAATAATGCCTGAGTGTATAATTGTATCACCTTCATAGCTTTCACAAACAGTTTCCAAACCAAAGAAAAAAACTATTTTTTCAAGCAGGCTTACTGTGTTTTATATTAAAAAATACATAATAGAAAAGGTTGAAGCGCTATAAATAAAGCCCTGTCTATATCAGGAGATTACACCAATTTAACCAATTTCAGAACTTATCTTCTATACAGTCACACTTCAGTGAAAGAATTTCCTGTTAATTCTGGGTGCAACAGATTTAAGCAAAACTTATTCAAACTGTCTGAGGAACAGACTCCATGCACATTTGTACCAAAAAGGAGGTAATTTTATATCTCAACTTCCTTCTAGCACCAATCACTTACGTGCAATTTTAACTGCAGAAAATAAAGGTATCCTGTTACAGGATCTTGTTTGTAAGTTCACTGCCACAGGTCGAGGGCACAACTGCACAGAGAGCGAACATCAGCCTCTTGGACAGGAACTTCACAAAGCTTTGATGCTGCCAAAGCCCTGTGTTATCAGGGCAAGGCCTGAAGGGCAAGAACACCATAGTAAAAAAGAAAAAAAAAAGAACTCTGTCTTAAAAATTTGATAAGAAAGCATTAGTTTGAAAGACAGCTCTGTGTAAAATTACCTGATTTGTAACAGATGAAGTTTCCAGTATTTGTGCTAGCATTTGCTGCTTTGTAAAAAATCCTTCCCTGAGCAAAAAGGAAAAAAAAAAAGAAAAACAACTGGAAAAGCAACTGAAGCTGCCAGTGCACTTTACTCAAATTTGTTCATTTTCACTGACTTGGTCTTAGTTTTCAAAGCATATTATATAGATATTTTAACTGCCACAGCTATCCAAAAGCTTTCCAAAAAAAGCTACGCTTTTTTTCTGCTTCTCTCCTCAACACGAACTCTAATGTGACATTTTTGCTGGTGGTACAGACACTAGAATAGCATCCATCTCCTCCTCCCACAGCTCTGCCTGCCCAGCAGGGCTAACGAAAATCAAAACTTGCTTTACATCAACACAGTCAGCGCAAGTTGTCACCAGATTGACTTGCCACCCAGGATGAGGCCTTCTGAGCACATCCTGCACTCCACCAGTGACGACTTTATCCTCCAAAGAGCTCAGGCCACACCTAGGTTTCAAACCAAGGAATCAGATTTCAGAGGTGCCTGTGGAAAACTGTGCTTTTCCTTTCTTGCTTTGGACATGAAAAATGTTGTAGCCACCAGAAATATAACTTCAAGGGGTTAAATTATCCGGAAAATGTAGGTGCTTATCTAACACCTCATCTACTCAGAAAGCAGTGTACGAGCCCATGAATGACTGGCACCAAAGAATTTGGTCCTAACTTGTTCTGAGAGTCCAGATGGTAACACCCACAATTTCTCAGCCCTTCAAATATGGATTTAAAAGTCACTGTTCCCACAGCAGGTGCAGCTGGGCTGGATAAGGCTACCCAATTCAGACCACAATGATCCTGGCAGGCTTCAGAAAGGCACTTGGATATTCTGACTTCTAATGCCAACCAGTTTTTCAATGCAGTTTGCTATTGAGAGCTGAGGGAGGGCAGAACTGCTTCTTTAGCCACAGTGTGGGTTGATGTCACCTTTGAATGATCGTACACCTACAGCATCAGATGGCATGAGATTGTCACCAGGTCTCAGAATCACACCTGAAGAAGGAGGTACTGAGTGATTCTCATTCCTGGTGAAAATTCAGGTATGTATATGACAATGTGCTAATTTATCAGAGGGAAAAGTGTTTTCCTCACAAGCAGGCAGCGCTTGGAAGACTGAGGCTTTAGACTGTCCTGTGGCCAAACTGTACCCTGAAACTGTACCCTTCCCTTGAAATGAAAGGAAAAAGATACACTCAATGAGAGAAATCCAGGGGGTTAAGTTCATTAAAATAGACCTATTTTATGCTACGATCCAAAAGAATATTTACAGTCCTGGAGATTCTTTCCCCAATCTCTTGAACACATTTATTCTCTCTGGCAATATGCTATCGAGTTAGTTGACTAGACAGGACTAGGGAATTTCTGTCAGTGGAACAGCTGTACATCTGGAATGCAACCTTTGCTTTTTTGGACAACTACAAAGTCCTTGCAAAGAAAAATGTGTTTGTCTTGGGAAAAAAACCCAAAAACATCTATCTGCAGAGAAGATAGGAATTGCTTGTCTTGTAGGACAGGGAAGCATGCTGCATTGCATAGAAGGGTTATGTGCTTGCCTGTTGGTGTGGACCTCAGAAAGTGGTGTATGATAGGTGCACCATCCTTGTAGCAGGCAAGGTGTGCAGGAAAGAGGGAATTGCCTGAGTCTCTACACCGCAGGGAAAGCAAGAAATCCTAATAAGGATTTATGCTGTTCCAGCAAAATAACTTCCTCACTAGAAGCAGAAGCCAGCTTTTTCACTGTCTTGACTGTGCTCGTGCTGACAGCATGCAGTTCTTCGGTCAAGCCCAGTGCCAGCTTTATACCGAGAGATTCAGCATCAGGAAACGGGCTAGCAAGGCTCCTGCTCTCAGTCACAATTTCATCTGCCTCTGAGATGCACTTCCAAGACTTTGAGTGAGCAGCCCTCCTGTTCTGTACACTCACAGAGAGAAAGCAGTTATTATACATGAATGGGTTTGAAAGTACAGTGGCGTGCATGTTCAAAAATATGTTCTAGAGAAGGCATGTATGGGAGATGTCTGAGAAGACATTTGTGCATAGCGTGTAATAATTATAATATGTTTTCATTTACACAGTGTCTCCTCCACGCACAGGGGAATGTAACAAAATGTAACTAAAACCACATATCCTTACAAATAAAGGGACAGAGAGAGAGAGTTTCATACAAAGGTTAAACAAAAAAATCCGTTTAATGTCACTTTGGGGATTACAGGAACTGGAGTAAAACAAACAGCCAGAAGAAACTTTGAGGGGTTGCTTCAGGAAAAGCACGTGCGTGAGTGTGTGCCATCACATCTGCATATTCAATATGTCTTGCTGGGACAGCTTAGGGAAAATAGGAAGCTGGAAATTTTCAGAGTGGGAATTAGATGGAAGAATGTGAACCATTCTAAACAAAACACAGCGAAGTTGCCAGCTGACTTGCTAAAATGCCAGTGCTCTCTAGGATCCCTTGAAACAGAGCTGAGGACTGGCCTTGCTGCTCAGGGAGTGGGTAGGGAGCCAGGAGATCTGGGCTGTATTCCTGGCCCTGCAACAAACCCAGCATGTGACGCTGGGAAGTCTTTCAGCTCTCAGTTTCCAAAACCTGATTTCATGCCTACACTTCTGGGCACCTAGCGTGAGACAGCGTGAGCCCAAACATGCAGGATTTCAAACAAAGTTAAGCCGCAGGTACTCACTTCCCATCCACAAAGAACACACATTTTGGGATTTAGTTTCATCATGGATGAAACAGGGCTAAAACCTGCAGAGGAACTGGAAATGCTACGAAGCTCCAGGTATTACATGATTACATAGACATCTTCCTTTGCCAAGGGAGAGGTGCTATGGATATGCAGAGGACTATTGTTGAATCACCTGTTGTTTCCCACGACCTGTGGCAACCATTGCCATTCTATAAATATTTTCACAGATTTCAATACATCTGAAGACTTTTGTTTATGTTTCCTGCTTCAGGGCATCAAGGAATAGTCTTCTCACAAAAGGATTCACTGTTCCAAAAGGAACCTAAAGAATACAGATCAGGATTGCTGGCAAAAAGTGTGGAACAAGACTAGGAAAATACCAGATCTCAGGGGTGAAATAGTGGAAAGAAAGAGGCTTTTCCACATAATTTAGTCAGTATGTATGCTGGGGGAAAAAAAAAACCAGAAGTAAAAGCAGTATTTCTAGCTTACACTTTTCTGTGTACACACATTTCTAAAAAGATTTGGAACCACCTGAATTAGAGAAAGCTATGTTCTCATTGTACATGACACGGTCTGGTCACACAGATTAATTTACATTATACTATAAGCATAGGTTTATTATGGTTTTTTTTAATGAACAGCATAGACACAGGTTGAAAGAACTAGCCTAAAACACAGACCTTGTTCTACCGATTTGTATTTCCACCTCCAGCACACTGAACTCTGTACTTTCTTCCTGCCCTGTTTCTGTCTGCCCTTAATTTTACCCCTGCATTTCCAGAAAGGATTTCCAAGATTTTTGTCATGCACAGATAGATAACTCATGCTGGTTAATTAAGCTGCCTTAATGGGATTTTAAGAATGTCCACATGAACCCAAAAACAGAAGCAAGAACAAAAGAAGTTTCTGAAAGGCATCTCCCTTTGCAACCATTTTTCTGTGCATCCATTAAAGCTGTACCAAATAACTTCCAGAAAATCAGGGGAATTTAGCACAAACAGTTTCTGTGCTGTAACTTCTAGGAATAAAATGTTACAGTAACCTTCCTTTGGCCATGCAGTCCAAATCTTCCATTAAGTATAACATTGTATTTTGTGTCTTTAGCCTGCCTTACTTATAAAACTGTATTTTCTAACTCTCACCTTTGTGCCAAGCTCTAACTGTGACTCTCATTTTCACAGCATGTTTCCAAAACAGTATTGCCCTATTTTTTATTTTTCCTCCAAGAACTTACTTCAGAGCTGGTGCTCATAAGGCAGGTGACATAACTTAGTCCAATTCAAGTGAATTGCCAATTTTAGAATGCCATTTACTACCTGAAAATGTGCTGGTGGCCACAGTCCAGAGAGGGAGGAGTCAACAGTTAAAAGTGATGCCACAGTAATCCATGGGTACAAAAATCTTGTGTTTTAAAAACCACACAGCTCCATCAGTACCCTCCCCAAGCTGAGCTTGCCTTCTTGTGAGGCTCCCTTTCACTCTCACTGTGGCAAGAATATACGAATTACTTGTCCCTGGACCTCACTCGAGTGCCCCATGCAAGGCTTGACTGGAACGCCCAGAGACTGATGCCTTTTCTTCCCTCCAGCTTGAGACAGAGAGCACAGGGAGCAGCTTCCCTGACAGCCCAAGAACCCTCAGTCACAAGCTGGCCGGCAATGCCACATCTGCCCTGACTGCATGGGAGCCTTTGGCAGAGAGGAGCTGCACCTGCTCTGCTCCAGTCTCAGCCAAAGGCCAGAACATCTCCTCCACCCCATGCTGAATGTGCTGGCTGTCAGTGGAGCTACACACACACAGCATCCATCCACCTCTGCTGGGTTTTGGGCTAAACAGCTGTTCCAAAGAAGATTTCTCAGACCTGCTGCTGTAACAGGTACCACACAGCATGTCAGACACACATGTTTCTGCTGTGACTGCAGGGGCTGCCCCTTTTAGATCAACTTGTAGAGGTCTCAGAGTTCAAACCCCAGGAATGGCTTATGAAAGCAATTACCACCTGAAAGGTCTCTTTGTTTTTGTGTCACTGCTTTTAATAATAACGATTGCATCAGATATTTTCTGCCATCTCAATCTTCTTTGCTACTACTAATGAAGAAATGACAAAGCCCAACACTTAAAATAGCACTCAATGCAATGAACTGCAAGCACTCAGGTTTGAGGTTTTACATCCTGCCCTCCCAAAGCACTTTCCCTTTGATGATTTTAACCACTGAGTACCAAGCTCCACATAAGCCCTGAAGGGTGTGACATGCATGGCCGAGTCAGGGAATCGCCTGCGGGCAGGGGCCTAGGTTGCTTGCTCTGAGCACCAGACAGTCCTGTCCCACAGGAGCAGACAGACAGACATGAGAGGCACATGGCATTCGAGGGAGTTGTCTGGACACTAATAAATGGTTTTGATTCTTCAAGCAATCCTTTCATTTATGCCTGGTTCAATGTCTTACAGCAGCAAGAATCGCTGGCCAATTTAACAGCAAAACTGGAATATAATCCAGACCTCCCACACGTTACATCCTCTGACCATTCCTCCTCATATCACCATAGTTATGTTCCTGTCAGCTATTGACTGACAAGTAACATCAACACCTGAATACCCAAATCCTAAAGGCTCAAATCTATAGCTGGAGTCTGCCCTAAGACATCAGCTCTGATTTTGCCCTAGCATCTAACCACATATCCACAGCACACTGCATTTTGAATAAACCACCCAACACCAGGACATACACGGCAGATCAGAATTACTTTGTGCAGGAGAAACCACATAATTCTAAAATACAGCACCTCAAGTAGCACCTATTAGAGATGTGAAGGCTGCAAGGTAAAAAAAAAGCCCACTGTTCTTTAAGAAAAGCTTCATAATGACCTAGTTTCACAACAAAGCTCCACATGCAAAAGGATCCCAATGTTACAATTTCCAAATGACCCTCTGATTAGTTACATTTTCTTTATAATTTTTGATTAAAAAAAAGAATACAATCAGCATAAATTCCAAAAGGAATTAATTCACTTAACACCCTATGCTTATTTATATATGTGTATATGCATGTACACAGATATGCATACATGCTTACGTATCTAAATTATTCACATTTTCCATCCATTTTGCCTACACTCATGTACTTCTTAGTAGAGATCTTTGTCAAGTAATTACTCGCTGCATTCACAGAAGGATCATTTTTGCTTTACATTCAAGAAGAACAGGAACCTCTAAAACACCGCAGCACAGCTTCCCTGACACCTTGCTAAGTGCAGAAAAGCTCTTCAGTAGCAGTCAGGAGTTCAGTCAGCATGAACCACCGATGAGCAGCACGTTCTCTCCACAAGCTGGCACCCTCATTTTGCTGAGCCATGTCAGAAGACACCGCCTTAGGTGCCAGCAACGCAAAATCAGAGAATCATTGAAGAGTTTGGTTTGGAAGGGACCTTGAAAGGCCACCTAGTCCAAGCCCTGCAATGAGCAGGGAAATCTTCAACTAGATCAGGTTGTTCAGAGTCCTGTCCAACCTGACCATTAATGTTTTCTGGAATGCAGCATCCACTCTGGGCAACCTGTTCCAGTGTTTCACCATCCTCAGTGTAAAAAACTTAAATCCAGTCTAAACTGACTCTCCTTCCGTTTAAAACCACTAACTCTTGTCCTATGGCAACAGCCCCAAAAGGACCCTTTTGGTCTCATTCATACACAGAAAATCATTCCCCAAATTCACTTTGAAGAAGCTCCACTAAACCAACTTTAAACCCAGTTTAAGAACTTGGGCTGTATCAGACTTAGTTGACTTTTGTGGTCGCACTTCAAATCTGATGAAGAAGGTCTGGAAGCCAACTTGTGAAGGACAGCTGTAGCCCCCTGGAGTGTGGCTGCATCTAAGTTTAAATGGATCAAGAGAGAGAGAAGGGTTAGCTGGGCATGGGCTTTATTGTCCAAGTGTTTTTGTGTTATTTCTGTCCTGCAGTCCCAATGGCCACTGCCTACAGCCAAAAAAAGCCAAAGGCTAAAAAGATTCCTGTGGGTAAATTCACAAGTTTTTCATTCTGCAGCTGAAGCCATGAAAATGCAGAAAGCACATAGAGTAGGGTGGCAGAAGAAAAGGAAGGATAGGGAAGGACTCTGCTATCTCTTAAATGACTCATTTGAGCCAAAAGTTACCCTGCAAACTGACAGGCCAAAGTAACAAACAAGGCCAGGCTGAGATGGGAGCTGCAGAGAGAGCTGGTGGATGTTATGTCCAACCATGCAATAAAAGATGCAGGATAGACAACAGTGCAGCTTTATCAGCATGAACTGCTTCCAATCATAGAAACCACGAGTGAGTTATGTGGATCCTCCTGAACCTCTGCCAACCAAAACCGTCCGACCTCTGCTGAACGCCGGTGTAACTGGAGAAAAAAAAATGAAGCATTTATCTGGCAAGTGCTTTCTAAAAGAGAGAGCGGCTCTTAGTAGCTGCTCGAGGGACTGGAATGCTAGAGACAGTTCCAGGGGGATGGATCAGCCATCAGAGGGAGAGCGTAAGAGGCAGGCAGGGATTTTTAATAAAATACAGTTTATCACACTGTGATTACCACCTCCTATTTATACCACATGAGATCATGAAAAACATGGCACATATTCCTTTACTCCTGGAAACACAAAGTCAACTGAACAACCATGTGACAAATTGGCCCTTTTCATGCACTTTGTACTTTGTCTTTCTAAACCTCTATTTCCAAACATCTGTCACTTAGATTGAGAAATAAAGATCTACTAGAACAGTAATTTCGGTGCCCTCCTTCTCCCAAACCAATGCGGCAGTAGATTAGGATTATGAATCCAAATTCCAGGCTGTTCCACCCAACATGTAAATCTTAATAGTTCACAAGGACAGACAGATGCTCTAAGTACATAACACGTGAGAAAGAGAACTTCAGAGTCTCCTGAAAACGTATGGTCTATTTCTAACACAACAGGCACTACAGACACAATGTGCCAAGACATAAAGAAAAAAGTATTTCAGGTAAGCTTTTACACCTTCAAGAGCACACCTTTTCCTACTCCCCTTCAAATGTGGTTTGAAAGTGAAATGCTTAGAGAGAGGAAATACCACATTATTTCCATGGTAAGATTCTGCAGTTGAGTTTGGGATAATACGGTGAAAGCCTTCATTAGCACTCTTTCAGAATGACTTGTGTAACTTGCTTGTAGCTTTGCCAGTTATGAGTAATGCAACAATCGCTAAGATACACCAACACTTCTGTACCACATTTCCTTCACACGTTGCCTGATGTCTACTGGACTCAGCCTTCTTGTGAGCGATCCCACTGCCTCCAGACAAGGAATCCCTGCCATGACAGGCCCGTGAGATACCACACCTTTCACCTGCTCCTCACTCCATGGAAACTCTCCATTTCAGTTAGGATGCTCTACAACTGCTCTGAGCACAGCCAATTTGGAGAGAAAAAAATCTATTGCCCCTAATCTTTTGGTTATTAACCTGATAGTTAACCAACCTCCTGGCAGCACCCAACTGCATAAATAATGCTACAAAGGTAATTCATACTGGATGACACCCCAGTACAGTCCCTGTGTGTGACTGCGGCTCCACAATCACTAAAACCAGGTCTATGCATTGCTGGATCACCCAGGAGTACAAATTTCATCGGGATCAGGCCAAGGCATGTGATCAGGCTGCTGCTGAATGAGCCAGAGCGCATAACACGGAGCCAACGCCAATCCTGCGCTGGCCACGTGCCAGACACAGGGGTGCAGACGATACCTGATCTGGCTGGAGCCGAGTACAGTGACACCTGAGCCGGCATAAAGTCTGCTAGTAAAAAGTTAACCTGTCAAAAACTTCTTGAATTAACTTGAGCAGGCAGGGTGAATGAATACCAGGTCAGTGCTTCACATCATGTGGCCACCCCATTTTGGAGCCAATAATAGGAACTGTACGGCTGGCTTTTGTGCGCTGCCAAACCACAGCCCAATGTCGATAGCGATGTTTATATGCATGGGGAACTCATTGCAGGCTCAGGGCCTCAGAGTCCTTCAACTCGCCTTGCTTCTAACTTAAAGCAAAAAGGAAAGAAAAAGCAGAGCGGAATCTAAATGTTTAATCTCTGAGTAGTCAACAGAATCTACTCATATGGAATCTGTACGTTAAGGCGGAGCCATGAGTGCTTCTGTAGCAGATAAATTTAGATGATTAATAAAATAGAGCCTATTCCCTCAGGTTAGTGAAGGCATCAGTACAGCAAACCCATCAGTAACTAGGCTGATTTGTGCAGTATTTTAGCAAACCAGACAGTATTAAAAACACACCCTTGTCATGTTGAACAAATGCAAACTTTATCTCTTTCTTTACAAAGAAAGGGCAGTTCTGCCCTTCTGAAACCATTTTGAAAAGCCTTACCTGATCTCCGGCAGATCTTAAGCCATTTTGAACACTGTCGCAAAACTGCCCAGCGCTGAGATGTGTGCAGTTACCATAACACGAGGCTACAGACACATAAGAAATATGGTTTTCAAACATTCTTTCTTGAAATTGCTGGAAATCACTGGAAATTGCTCGGTTTATGTGAGTACTTCAACAACTTTCAGAGCTAGTTCAAGGAGGCTGTTAGCCGAATGCCATTTTCAGAAGATTTTCCATTTCCCATTACAGAGGCCCTAAAACTCGATGATCTCAGAGGTCGTTTCCAGCCTAGTTGACTCTGAAGCAGTGCTTCTGTCTGCCCTGCCACCCCTGCCCTGGTGGGGACCCATCATCCTTGGGTGACAACACAGCACCTGCCACGGCTTCTCTGCACTGACAGGGAAGGAAGCGAGGCAAGAATTAGGATTAGTAATGCATTAGGACAGGTATTGCCAGCAGGTCGAGGAGGTGATCCCGCCCCTCTACTCAGCCCTGGGCTAGTGCATCCAGTTTTGGGCTCCCCAGTACAAGAGAGACACAGAGCTCCTGGAGACGGTTGAGTGAAGAGTAACAATGATGAAGGGACTGGAGCATCTCTATTATGAGGAAAGGCTGAGGGAATTTGGGCCTGTTCAGCTTCGAGAAGCAACGAGTGAGAGGGGATCTCATGAATGTCTGCAAGTATCTGAAGGAAGAGTGTCACAAGGATGGAGTCAGGCTCTTCCTGGTGGTGCCAAGCAATAGAACAAGACACAACAGACAGAAAGTGATGTGCAGGAAGCTCCTCCTGAACAGGAGGAAGAACTTCTTTCCTGTGTGGGTGACCATGCTCTGCAGCAGACTGCCCAGAGAGGCTGTGGACGCTCGAACACCGTGAGCCGGA
>VZRL01005187.1:836279-867936 GCA_013397895.1 Origma solitaria | reverse complement strand
CTACCACCGCTCGGTGTGGCGGGGCGTGGAGGCCAAGCTGCACCTGCGCCGCGCCAACCCCTCGCTCTTCCCCAGCCTGGCGGCGCGGGGCATCCGGCGGGTGCAGATCCTGTCGCTGCGGCGCAGCCTGAGCTACGTGGTCCAGGGCATGGCGGACATCGAGAGCCTCAACCTCAGCGGCTGCTACAACCTCACCGACAACGGGCTGAGCCACGCCTTCGTGGCGGAGATCAGCTCCCTGCGCTCGCTCAACCTGAGCCTCTGCAAACAGATCACGGACAGCAGCCTGGGCCGCATCGCCCAGTACCTCAAGGGCCTGGAGGTGCTCGAGCTCGGAGGCTGCAGCAACATCACCAACACCGGCCTCCTGCTCATCGCCTGGGGCCTGCAGCGCCTCAAGAGCCTCAACCTGCGCTCCTGCCGGCACCTCTCCGACGTGGGCATCGGGCACCTGGCGGGCATGACCCGCAGCGCGGCCGAGGGCTGCCTGGGCCTGGAGCAGCTCACGCTGCAGGACTGCCAGAAGCTCAGCGATCTCTCGCTCAAGCACCTGGCCCGCGGGTTGGGCCGCCTCCGCCAGCTCAACCTCAGCTTCTGCGGGGGCATCTCGGACGCAGGGCTGCTGCACCTGTCGCACATGAGCAGCCTGCGGAGCCTCAACCTGCGCTCCTGCGACAACATCAGCGACACTGGCATCATGCACCTGGCCATGGGCAGCCTGCGGCTGTCCGGCCTCGACGTCTCCTTCTGTGACAAGGTGGGGGACCAGAGCCTAGCCTACATCGCACAGGGCCTCGATGGGCTGCGCTCCCTGTCCCTCTGCTCCTGCCACATCAGTGACGAGGGCATCAACCGCATGGTGCGGCAGATGCACGGCCTGCGCACCCTCAACATCGGCCAGTGCGTCCGCATCACCGACAAGGGCCTGGAGCTCATCGCCGAACACCTCAGCCAGCTCACAGGCATCGACCTCTACGGCTGCACCCGCATCACCAAGCGGGGCCTGGAGCGCATCACCCAGCTGCCCTGCCTCAAGGTGCTCAACCTGGGACTTTGGGAAATGACTGAGAGTGAGAAGGTCAGGTGAGAGGAGGAGGGTGCCCTGAGACCTCCATCTCCTCTGGAGGGACTCACTGACTGACTGACTGCTGCAAAGGAGGAGAGAAAGAGAGAGGGGCATGCACAGAGACATGCTACCCACGCACTCTGGCACTGCAGGGAGGAACACAGAGAAAGAGGGTCTGACCCTTCTGTGCTGCCTACCTATCCTTGCTGTGGAGGAGGAGGAGGAAGGGGGAGCAGGAGGACAGAGAGAAAGCACCTATCCATTTTTCAGGCCTCAAGCTCCATGCTGGGGAGAGAGAGCTCTCCCTTCCCACAGCATCCTTCCCTGCGGAAGAGGTAGAAGCCCACACTCTTATGCACTGGGGCTAGAGACATCTCTCTTTGACCCCACTCCCAGATTCCATCCCCTCGAGCACTAAGGATGGATAAAGAAAGATCCTTGTTCTGCCATGTATTCAGAATAGATTATTTTTGGTTTATATAAAGGAGAGTGGGAATGGAGATGGGAACAAAAAATAATAACAGCAGAAAAGGCTTCCTAACTACACTTGTGTACCCAGCCTCCCAGTAATCCTGCGCTGGGTACAGACACAGCTTTTAATGAAACAACCATTCCACCTCTGTGCTTGCCCCTCCCCTGTCAACACATTTGTGACAGAAATACTGCTCCCTAGGTACATTGATGTTTTTTTCCTTTTAAATCTCTCTTCAGTCTTCAGTTTCATGTTATTCTCTGCTGTGGGTGGATACAACCTCCCACTATTCCAGTTCTCCACTGCACTGAGACTAGAGATAGCTACAGCCTCTCATTTTGTCAGTATGTTTCTGTGTCATCCTGCACTATGGGTAATGGAAAAGTCCAGGCACTCCATTCTCTCTCCCCATCTCTCTACTGGACATGAATATACCATTTCCTCCTTCTCCTGTCTGTGGGGACTGGACACAGACCCCAGTCTCTTAAGCCTTCCTGTGCACTGGGGGACCCTGAGAGTTACTGAGACTTGTCTTCCCTTTCATCATTATCTCTTTTTCTCCCCTCCTCCTTCTTGGCAACAGGGATAGACATATCCAGCTACATATCCATTCCTCTTTGGGTCGGGGGTGAGCAGGCAGAAGGGAGTTCTAGCTCCTCTCTACCTGGGGGACTTGAGGAAGAATCTCCAGCTTCATTTCTGCTTCATTTGAGATACTGTGACCTGTTTTTATTTTGAAATGCATAAAAAAAATTACTGCTACAAAAACAGCCTCTTACTCTCCCATCTATCCCTTGCTTACATCCTGTAACTGATCGCAGTTTTCCTCACTCATTCTCCCCTTTACAGTATTCATTTTCTTACATGGTTTTATTTTTAAAGACATATGAAGTTGCTGTTCTTGTGGATTTTTAAGTACATTTTTTTTCTGCTGAATATATTCTATATATATAAATATATATATGATGTCTGGCTACCTCGTTTTAATTTGTTACTTTTTTTTTCCCCCCCTCCTCAAAAGCCCTGGAATTCTTACAGGAAAGAGATTTTGAGACTGAAACATTTTTGTGCCTAGACTGGAATAATGCCCCTTGGGTCTGTTCTTCTTTTTGCCCCTCCTCTGCCCCCACCCTTTTTTTTTTCTTTTTTAATTTTTTTCTTTTTTTAAATTTTTGTTTTTAGGCTTACCCTACTGTGTCCCACCTTCACATTCTGGTTGTGCCTCTCCCTCCCTCTTCACTGGGGACTGGGGACCCAAACTGTGCTTCTGCATTTTTACTCTTCTAGCACAAACATGTAATGTAAGAATCTACACTGAGGATTGGGCTACTGTTAACAGAAATGTGTAAAATGCAAGTTTGTTTAAAAAAAAATTATATATATGGATATATGCAAATGCTTTCCCCTCCCCTCCTAAGCCACCTACAAAAGGTCACTATGCCAGGCTTCCTGTTTGTAGGTGGAGAGGAGCAGAGCTGGCCTGCAGGCCCCAGGGCTCAATGTGAAGGGGAGGAGACTGAAGTTCATCTGTCTTATCTCTGTTCTGTCAATAAAATGGAGCTGGGTCTTTAGATTATTTTTTAATTATTATTTTAAAGAGGAAGAGTAAGTTTGGGGTTTGTTTTTGTTTTGTTTTTTTTCTTTTGTTTTTAAATATCTTGGCTTTTTTTTTGCTTATCTGTTCAAAATCTCAAATCCTCCACAGTAACAGGCCAGACCACGGAGTTAACACAAACCCAGAGACCCCTATGGATTAATTGTACTGTTTGTGAATTTGTATAAAAAAATAACAAAGATCCTCTTAAAACATTTTATATTCTTACAGTAAAAGGTTAAACATATTTATATAATAAAAGAGGAAATATGAAGTATGTTTTTGAAAAAAAAAAAAAAAAAGCCGTATCTGTGTTGTCTGTGCTTTTTAAAGACGCGTATCAGTATTTGTTGGGTTTGGTAAGAACAGCCTGGTGGCTGATGGTGGGATTGGGGATGGAGAAGGAAGGAAGGTGCCTGGTGCCTCCTGTGCAGGATGTTGAGCAACATCAGCACGAGGAGGTTGGAAGGAAGGGCTTTGGCAGGAGCAGCGCTGTCCTCAAGGGTGCTGGCAGCATCCTTGGGGACAAACCCCGTTCAGCTGCCCATTGATGGGAGGCGTCAGCTGAGTGAGGGCAGGCAAACCAAAAGTGCTGAAACTTGCTAGCAGCTGAATCGACTACTTAGTGATAGAGGACAGCATTCGTGAGGGGGGGGAAGAACGCCTGTGTTTCTTCATTTTTTTTAAGCTCCAGATAAATTGCATGGTTGAGGATTTTTTAGTGATTTAAATTGTGGTCCTCCCTGGATGGAAGACCCATCAAATAAAAACATTTCCCAGCAGTGACAACGACGAAAAACCTGCGCCCTTGCAGACCTGGGAAATCTGAAACGTCTTGGTTGATTTCCACTGCCCAGCCGAAGATTTAAGCAGCAAGTAAAGTGGGACCGTGTTAAAAAAAAAAAAAAAGTTTGAATAATCTAAGGTGTCCTTTGTCCTCCACCATAATCTTTCTCCTCAACGTTATGACTTTTAACCCGCTGCAGTCCCTTTTTAGCCTCCCCGACGTGGGGTGCTGTATTGTTGCTGGGATGGAGCTTAGGCGGTGTTCATAGGGCAGCCACAAAGCCCTTCTCCCCAGCCCGGCGCGGGGCTCGCTCGCCCACTGCCCTTCCTGCCTCCAAGGAGGTGGAATGCGAAATGGTGGAAGAAGCCAGAGCCATTGTTCAGCAAAGTTAAAAGAGGAGCTGTCCTTGCTTGCTTGCTCAGTCATGCATACTCAATCTGGCCGGGCCCGGGTCCCTATGGAAAGGAGGAGGGCGATTCTTCCCTTCTTTTTAACATTCCTCTCCAGGCCTGGCTGTATTTAAGCTGCTTTCCTCCGCGCCGAGGAGGAGGGAGGGGGATGGTCTGAAGTTCCTGTACATTTGCATTTTAAGCACTTCCAGCGCTGAGCAGGCCACTTTGTTCCCCGCTCCCGCAGCCCCTGCTGGGTGCTGCTCCAGGTGGGATGCCCTCCCAAAGGAGCTCCCCTGCCTGCCCTGGTGCTCAGCCTCTGCCTGCTCAGGTATTTTGGCTGAGCTGGACTGGACATGTCTTGTTGCCAGCTCTACCCACCTCACCTCTTTTATGTCAGTGCTGCATTGCAAAGGGGAAAATAGTGCCTGACTCTGGCCCTCTTCAGAAGAAACAGCATCTCCTCTGCATCCTAAGGACCTGGACTATCTCAGGGTCTGGATTTTGGGGCGTGTGTTGTTCTATTCCCTCCTTTCCAAGACTTCCAAGCTTTCTGCTGGGAGTCCATTCACAAAAGCTGCATTGTTCGCTTTAGGGAAAGCCACCACAATTGGATCTAATTGAGTCTGACACTATATCCATCTTCCTCTACTTGGAGGGAGGTGTTGGGGTCTGTCTTTGCTGCATTAAGAGTTCACAGTAACTTCTTGATGGAAAAAGAGCATGTATGTATGAATGTTACAACAACAGGAATTCCAGATCAGGTTCCCATAACAGCTGAAAACATAATTGCTCCTAGGGTCAGCAGCAGACCCAGCCAAGGATGGGGACTGACAAAACTCTCATAAAGTAGGTTTGTTTCTGCTGGGTTCGAGTGAAAATGGCATCTCCTTATTAAGGAGATAGCTCCCTATAGTCACACGGATAATGGTGGGACACTTATGTTTCAATATAATGTGTGTGCTCATAAGGTCCGTAGTCAGAACTAGGACAGGGTTGTTTTTTTTCCTAAAAAATCCCTTTAACTTCTTCTCCCAACTTACCAAAAAAAAATAAGAACAAACCAAAAGCATTGCCCACATGGCCCAACATCCTCTTTAGGGGGAACCCAAGCCAAAGGAAGTTGCCATAACCAAAGCCTCCCTGAAGCCCAGTTCTTAGACTGTTCCCGTAGATGGAGCAAGTGCTCCTCATACCTTCCTCTCAAGCTCCATTGTGACAGCACCTCCTCGGACACAGATGCAGGCCAACAACCATAGACCAATTACCACATAACTTCTCAGCATAACCGACCACTCTTGAATTTTTGAACATGACTCGGCAACTGGGGTAGAAAACCATAAAAAACACTCCACTACTTGGAAATGAGCTGGAAGTCTTCTGACAGTCTGTGTCTGTGAGCCCACAGTGCCCCAGCATTGGTGCCAGCCTTCACCGCTGTGCCAAGCAGAAGTGCTGGGGCAGCAGGGTCCTTTGCCTACAGGCAGGGCATGGAGGGTGACCCAGGGACCCACTTTAAGAACCAGTGGCTCTGCGGAGCAGAGAGACCACGCTCAAGAGGTGGTGGCAGAAAGCAGAGCAGAGCAGGAGCCATGTGGAGGAGGGATGAAGTGACTGAGCAGGAGAGGAGGTGCCCAGGGACCGAGGGGCAGCAGCTGGGGACGCCAGCTCGCAAGCTGCACTGAAGTCCTGTGTGTGCACGGGGTCCCTGATCTGCTGCAGCAGCTGCTCCCTTGGCCAGATCCACGGCTGGCTCCTCTCCCTGGGAGATGGCAGGAAAAGCAGGCTCCACCTGGGTCCTACCGCCCTTGGACTAGCACATGGGAGGTCCACGCATGACAGATTTATACATTTTATACCTTCCCGCTGCACACTGCGGGTTCGGCTGAATCAGTTTGTCATGGTGACTCTGGGGTCCTTTGTTTCACGGTAATAAATAACGGGTCACGGGGCAGCTGTCAGGCAAACCACCTGGGGCCTGGGCTACAGCCAGAGGTGATCGCGGTGCTAGACAGCACAGAGCTTACCAATGAACCTGTCCTTTGGAGGTCAGGGAAGGGTTAAAATGAGACCTGGGTGGCCAAGACACAGATTTTGGAACCAAAGCTAGAAGTTAGCCCAGGCTACCATTAACAGCTCAAGGGTAGATGTCCCTGGATCTGGCAGCCTAGCTAAGAACGTAGGTGGGATGCTTCTAGCTAAGTGAACCCTTTTTTGTTTTCTCTCTCCCTCCTCTACTTGAAATGCCACTCTTTCAGCCAGCAGCTCTTTAACAGTGCCTTCCGTGGAGGAAAAAGATAAACGGATAAACTCGACTGGGTGGTGCGGGCTGGACCCCTCAGGACATGAGTGAGGCCCTGCGCCAGAGCTGCTGGCTGGGCTGCACTGACACTCCCCACCGTGGTCAGCCAGCGAGGCCATCCTGCTCAATTCCCCAGCCCCAAGCTGCACGAAAGAAAGAGCTGGAGAGGGTTCATCAGGTCCCTGTGCCAGAACTTAAGCCTCCAGCCACATTTGGCAGGGATGCTAGTGCTTCTCCCCCTTCTTTAATTAAATTTACCATATGCACTAGCTCAATGACAGCCCAAACTGAAATAGCATGATGGAGATTCTGAAAGATCCGAATCTGATCTGTCCCTGCAAGATGAATGGAAATGGGATTTTCCTAAAAAATTGCCTAAAACCTGTGGTGTGTCTCAGAAAAGGTATCAAAAGTTTTAATACCAGGGCCTGAACACGTGCCCTGAGCAAGTGTTTCCACATGGGAGGGTTACTGAGACATAAACTAAACTCATATTCTGCTACAGAAACTAACTCAGATCTAGAAATGGGAACCTCCTCCTAGTTATTTTCCTTCCTCTGAGTCTTGTTTCTCTGGGCACAGTCTAGTGATTTCATGATGAAGCAATTTCCCCTCCCAGCTTTGAAAAAAAAATAATAATCCCAAACAAATTTTATCTGAGCTTGGTCCCGTTCCTCTCTCTCCTTCGCCTCTTTTCTCCCCAAACATCCCTGCTTGACAACCCTTGGATATCTTTAGGGGTTTGGCAGTTGGCACACACAGACAGCGTCACAGGGGCACACAGATCACAGCTCTGCCGCCAGCAGCCTCCCCTTGCTCAGTGAGCTGAAATGCCAACGATCCCTGCCATTATCTCCCTTTGTGACAGCTGCAGTGGCACTCGTGGCTCCGCAGCTTCCCCGGGCACCAGCTGCATCCTTCAGTGTCACCAACTCCGCCTGCCACACACTGGGTCTGGTAAGGCAGCCGTGGCACAGGTGAGCTGGGGCCCTCTGCTCCCGCAGGCTCCCGGAGCTGCCAGGGATGCAAAGCCTCACTGGGCTTCGGCACATCTCTGCTACTTGGCTAAGGCACCCTATGCAAATCGAGCAGGGGTGACGGCGGTAACGAGATCCCTCGGGCTGCTCGTCTACCTAACACACAGGAACACCAGAAAACCAGATGGAGACCACCCTGCTGCCTACGACAGTGGCGTGGTTTCTGCAGGGGCCGTGGGCAGCATTCCCATTCCCATTCCACTCCATCGCCCCGGCCCCGCAGCGAGCGCGGCTGCAGCGCGCGGCCGGCCCGCCAGGCGGCAGCATTGCCCGCCGAGTGCCGCAGCGCCGCCCATTAATGACAATTAATGACTTTGCGCCGCGCTGCTGTGCCGCGGGGAGCCCACGGCTACACGAGTGGCTTAGGGGTCACCCGCGGCACCGAGTGGGAGGGGGGAGAAATAGGGTGGAATAAAGGGCCGCCTGTCCAAGCCCGGACATGAACTGGCAAAGCTACACAGGGATGGGGAACTCCAGGCTGTGCATCATCATCATCACTATCAGCATTTGAAGGGTCCTGAGCGTTTGCACCATAAACCAAACTGGAAAGCCACACCTGGTGTACCCGGACTGGGAGTCAATCATGGAACCACTGAATGGTTTGGGCTGGAAGTGACATTAAAGATCACCCAGTTCCAATCCCCTGCCATGGGCTGGAACACGTTCTGCTACAAAGTGGTTCTTAAAGCCCTATCCAGCCTGGCCTTGAACACTTCCAGGGATAGAGCATTCACAGCTTCTCTGGGCGACCCATTCAGGGCCTCACCACCCTCATAATAAAGACTCTCTCCCTGATAAGTAATCTAAACCCAATCTCTTTCCATTTAAAGCCATTCTCTCTTGTTCTATCACTACCTCCTTGTAAGAACTCCTTCTCCAGCTCTCTCATGGCCCATCTAGGTACTGGAAAGTGCTCTAAGGCCTCCCCTTCTCCTGGCTGAACAACCCCAACTCTCTAAGCCTGTCTTCAGCCTTCAGAACTGCTCCAGCCCTCTGATCACTTCCGTGGCCCTCCTCTGGACTCGCTCCAACAGGTTCATGTCCTTCTGTCAGGATGTGCATCACTGCACCCCCATCGTGAGAACTTCAGGTCCCAGGCTGACAGGTTGCCTCCTGGAAACCATCCACCCCAGACTTAGCACTTCTGCCCTGAGACTCCATCTCTTGACATCTGTAGTGTGACACTAAGAAAATTATTTTATTTGGGTTTTTTTTAAAGCGTGCAAGTGCGACAATTGTAATGGAGCAGGACCAAATTTAAACTAATGCTTAGATTATTTTATTTCAGTTTTGTTGTGGAGGGCTTTGCTCTGTTCTTGGCACAGTTACTCCACTGGATACCTCCACAGTGATTAAGATATCTGGAGCTATATGTGTGTGTCCTTTTTAGCACATAAACTTGAATAGTCTTTTTTACCCAGTTCTCACACTGCTGCTACAGATACAGTGATGGTGTATTTTGCAGAAGCAACTACACCTTATAATTTACAGAATTTTAATAATTAGCTTCTGCAGGTTCATTACATACACAGACAACAAAAAGGGAAAACCAGCACTAATGGAGAAGAGAAGTGGGAACAACTTGTTATGTCCCAGATCCCTGTGTGGCCAAACAGTGCCTGGTGTCCACCTCTTCCATCTCCAGTCCTGCTGGTTTCTGCCACTTGGAGCAGCAAAATTGGAAACGAGTCTTCCAGCCTAAGGTAGTCCTGGAGAGGGAGGGTCAGGACAGAGAAACACTGAGTGCAGAGATGTCCTCCTAGTCTTCCGCACCAGACTCACTCAGCACCCTGGAAATGCTGGTGCACGAGTGTGGACTGTGGAAGAGCTCCCAGCAGCAGGAGCCCCTCAAAAAGCCATCTCTCTCTCTCTGTGCAAACTCTTCAGCTGTCATAGTTTTTATTTCAGGCAGTGGCAAGTCTGACAGAAAGCTCTGCCGTGACAGCCCTGAAGGGCAGTGTCCTGTCACAGCAACAGGTAGGGCTCTGCCTGCAGCCCTCAGCTGCTCCTGCACATCTTCACCAGGACAGGCCCTGCAGGGACCACCCATGCGGATCAAAGGCACCACACGCTCCTTAGGGCTGCAAACGCTGTCTCCCCTCACGGTTTCCCTTCCCCAGAAGCACCTGTCCATGAGCACAGATCTGCCCAGACCACACCAAAGGCCAACCGAGCAACGGCAACTTTTACTCTCCATGCCCAGACCACACGGCACGAGGGCTTGTGCCTGGGCTGCCCACTCCCTTCCCCTCACCTTCACTGGGTTCAAGTGCAGGGTGCCAGGGGGACATCAGGGGGAACCTGAGGAAGCATCATCTCCTGCCCACACCTGCCAGGGAGTCAGCAGGAGGGGGGAGGCTGCATGTGAGCGGCTGGGTGTAACTTCCACCCTGTCCCCAGTGCCAAAAACAAGCATGTTAAAGCTAATCTACCCCTGTCTCAGCTCAACTGCTTTTCTGTGACTAAGCCCCTTATAATGGTTTTACTAAAATCCCCTTTTGATGGAAAAAATCCCAGCTGGAAGTTTCGGGCAGCGGCACAATGTGCAAGTCTGCGTGTCCCTTTCCCCAGCTTCACAAAAGCCTCTAATCGAGTGGAAAATTCGCTGGAGGCCAGAGGTTTAGGCCTGCAATTATTTTTTAAGGGATTATCAGGAAGGAATGGGGGTACTTACGACCCTCCCTCTCTTTGTGCTTTGCTCTGTGCCGCTTTCAGATGGACTCAGCCAGAAACCTAAACCACCGCAGCTGGATCCAGTGAAAGCAGGGCTTGGCTGGGCAGCTTGCCTGCCTCCTCTCTCTTACAGGACACATCCCAGAGCCCAGGTTAGACCAGTCCCACTCCAGCTCCATGCAACGAGCACAAGTGCTTTTCCACAGAAGCAACACTCTCAGATATTTTTGAAGAAAAGCTTGAGAAAATGCAAATTATTCCAGCCCCGTGAGCCACAGTGAACTGAGAAACCAAGGAGCCAGGAGGGATGAGGTCCATTGGACAGGCTGGGTTTTGGCTCTGCAAAGCCATTATGTAGGAGGTCTTACACAAGTAACTCGCAGCAAGCTCCAAGAAGGACTTGGCACGGAAGATGCGCACACTGTAACACCCAGCTTTCAAGGGCTCTGCTCCAAGGGTGGATCCTGGCGTTGGGGTCCTCGGTGCTTTTGCGGCCTCTGAGAGCAGCCAGGCACCACTAAGGATCCAAAACAACTCCTAGCCGGGCACGGAGCCACTCCCTGTCAGCACACGGAGCACGGGCAGGCCAGGGGAGAGGCCCTCGTGCCCGAGGGGCTCCGTGCCCTGCTCAGAGCTCCCGGGAGCTGCCTGCGCTCACACGTGGCCCTAAATCAGGCACTGCTCCTCTTCCATCAAATTGCCACATTCCTGCTCTCTAACAGCAAGCAAGCCATGGCCAGAGGAAGCAGCAGTGCTCCCTGCTTTCCAGCAGCAGCCTAAGGAAGCACAAGATCTGCTTTAATCCTTGCCTCCCTTCACTTCAAACCTATCCCTTCTAGGGAAGGCACTAACGAACCATCGGAAAAAACAGCTACTCTGCACTATTCCCATGTAAGCCACACTGCAGTGTGGATGGTTATTCCAGGCTTGGAGCAGGAAACAAAATATGTGAAGGAAACAACGGCTACAGACCTCTCAGCATGTGGCATAAAGCAGCTGTTGGTTAGAACAGAGAAGCAGGTTGAGATCCCCAAGCTCTCCAACCAGTCGGCTGCTGTGTAAGATGTTTCAAAACAAAGTGGCAGCTGCCACTGGGGCTTCTTTGATCTCATTGTGCCTGCATGTGCTGGGTGTGCTCCGAAAGCACCTGGGCAGGCTGAGGGGCCAGGATGCTTGCCTTCTGGATGCTGATCAGACCCAAAGGGTTTGGGGCTGCCATGTAAGTGAAACACTCAGCACCCAAGGGGTGTTAAAATAATTTAAAAACTCCAGACAAGCACAGAGAAAAAGCCAAATGAGGCATTTGTGGAATTACAATGCCTCCAGGAGTTAGGTGGTGCCTAAGCTGGGGATTTTGATTTTGCAATTTTGAATGTTGCCTAAATGTAATTTAGCTTTGTTTCATTTTTTTTTGGATCCGTTTTTTGCCCCGCTCTACCTCATTCTCTCCATCCACATGGACACTGCTTTCGCAGAATTTTAAGGCAATAAGATAAAAAGACAAATAACCTAGCTTGCTCAAAATTGCTCATTAAGGCTGACGTGCTTTGAGATACTCTCTACATGTCTAACTCCTGCAAGGCAGATGAGTCTGCTCTCCAAGACTTGAGAACTTCAGCATCCCAAGATAAGGAATGCAGACTCACCAGTAACTGGTAGCATAGGACGTAACCTGTGTGATCATTATTAAAAAGGGTTTATCTTACCTGTATATAGCCTGCAGCCATCTTACTCAACCACTTCCAGTTCTCATAGTTTTTCCTCACTATCCACCTCAAATATTCTATTTTTTCCCCAGATTAAGCTGTGTTTTTAATGCTCTCCACAACTGGCAACAGAAAAAAAGTTGAGGAGTTTTCTTTTTCAGACAGCCTCTTCTGGCCTGGATGAACACCCCTTTCCCTGAGTCCTCCCACTCAGCTCCCTGCAGATGCACCTCAGATGCTTCAACTCCACCTCTGCGCAGCATCCACCTGCTGAAGAGCCCAGTAATGTTGAACTGTACAGGTGGATTTCAAGATAAACCTGCCTGGAAACCATTACTATCCTCACAAACATTTGTGGCCTGCAAGAGTTGAATCCCAGAATCCCAACAATGTAAAGAGATATGCTCACCAAGATGTTACAAAGATTTTATATGTTTCAGTATTATAAAATTAAGGTATATATTAAAATAAAGATACAACTTGTCACATGTTCACCTACATGTTCATTTCTGTCCCCTCCATGCCATTTCCTTGAAGAACGAGCCCTGCAGACAGAAAGGTTTCAAAATATGTCTGCAGTTCCTGCACTGGAGCTGTGTTGTGTCAGACAGGGACTCGCTGTTGAAAGAACTGTCTATAATCGGCTGCATATTGTCACGAACATTTAAAGAAGCTGCTGTTTCCAAAAAGGAAGGACAAGTTCTTGTTATTATGAAAGCTGGGGGGTTTCCAGGGTTGCTGCTGCGCCAGCAAAGGATCCAGAGCCAGGATAGATAATCACGGTAGAAACGACAGGAGAATCTACAAGCGCCCGAGGACCACCTACGCAACATCTGCACGTCTCCTGCACCAGGTGTTGCTCCCTGGAGCACATAATTTGGGCATGCACTCAGTGTGCCACTCCTAGCACTGCTGGCTCCCACCAGAACAGTGTCACGCACTGCCTACAGCTACGTGCAGAGCTAGAAGGGCCAGCCCCAGCTCAGAGAAATCTGTCATTTACCAAGAATATGTTGTGTCAGTGCAAATCTAGCCCGCAGCTGGGAACTGGCAAGACATACTTGAGGTATCGCGCTCAGGGGACGAACAGAAAAACTGCTTTGCCCACAACTACCCAAAAACTGCAGGCAGTTTCAGTCAAAGACTTAAAAAGGGGGCACAAGGAGAAGTCGGAGCAGGAAGAGTCACACTTCACACAGATGTGCTTTCTCTACAGAGGTGAAGGCACCTAACTCAGCTCTGGTCACTTAGCTCATAGATCCTACACACTTCAAGGATGAGAGCATCTCTCCTTTATGCATGAGCTGCTCTCAAAAGCTAAGGCTGAAATCCTGGCAATAGTTCTCCACTTTCTTTAAAAGCAGAAGGAAAAAAACCCACCCAAAACAACAAAGAAAAACAAGCAAAAAAACATCCCGAGTCAAGAGTCTGCTACAACATAGAACAAAAAAGTTCTTACTCTTCTTCAGGAACAGATTCTATTTCTTGTATCAGGCTGAAGGTGGCTGTGGAATGGGATTCAGCACATGGATGCAGTTCTGCAGGATCTTTATTTTAATAAATATGCAGGGAGAAAACCTCTGTCAATATAAATCCTATGGAAAATATTGCTCTTGTAGACAGAAGAGAGACCAGTTCTGTTTGTGTACTCAGGCACTGTATATATGAAGATATTTTAGAGGCCTCTATACTTAGCCATTGTGGTTTCAATCTTTCCTAGGCCAGAGGTAGCTGTGTAAGCATATAGTCAGCATTGGCTAAACAAGTACTTTTGAAACCATACTATTATTACAAAATTAGTTAAAGAAGGTTTCTTTATTTTTTCTTTTTTTTGGGGGGGGGGGAGAGGAAGGGGCAAAATCTATACTTCAAGATAAAATCATAAAAACCCCACCAAAAAAACCCCTAAACACCAAACAAAACCCCACCACCCTTCTAGCCCATAGGGCGAGATGTGGTTTTTGCAGTATCTCTTTTCTATTTAACTGCAGCCAGACCACTTCAGGTCATGATTTCATCAGATCTCAGCAGGATGGCAGCGCCAGGTCTCTCCAGGGGAACCAGGATCCCTCAGGAAGCCATGGGGGTGACTCAGGCAGTGGAGCTCCTTCCTCTGACTCAGCACTGCCCCAGTGTTCCAGCGCCACGCCGAGGGCGCTGACCTGTTGTCTTTCCGAGGAAATAAATGGGTGCCTGACCACACTGGTGGTTGTTAAAGACAACATGAAGCTTTACACAAACACGGGCATTTGGCTACGTGACTGCTCCCCATGTGCGTAATTACATTCCTGCCTTCCTCCCCGCTCTGGCCTGAATTGTCTCAATGGCTGCTGTGTTTCACCCAGCCCAACATGCAGTTTGAGGGTTGGAGGAACAGCTCCAGCACAGCCCAAAACTAAGAACCTGGAATTTTATTGCTGACCCCACCTTTGGCTGGCTGCATGACCTAAGCATGTCTCTTCTGCTTTCTCCTCTCCCTTGCTTTCCCCATGTGCAAAACTGAGATCATGAGGAGAATCTCCTGTAAAATGCATTGGAAGACACTGGTGGAGAACCCCCTGTGAGAGAGCACCATAAAGGTGAATTATGCGACACAGCGCTATTAATTAAATATGCTAATTAAACATTCTGGGACTTTTTTCAGTAGAAAAGGCATTAGGGAAAATAAGGGAGATTTGTAAAGAAAGAAGTGAAGTCTTTGCATTTGATATAATCAAGACCTATGATCTTTCTTTAATCCAAGAGAGCCTTGGATTAAGGACCAGACAGGTATTTCCCCCTTTGATGTGAGGCAGTTCAGTGATGCCTACTCCACAGGAAATTCTCAAAAGGTGCTGAGACTTAGCAGGAGGGTTTTTTTCCAAAAGCAACTCAGCTGCCTATAATTACCTGAAGAAAAATTCGTCCTCTCCTTCCCTAATCCCAGGGCTCTGATCACATGCTACGTTTGCTCTGGGGACTCCATTTTGGAGCCATGTGACATTTGCAACACAGTCTGAAAAACACATGAAAAACACACCTGGATCTGGGATTTGGCACAAACTCCCTGAAGGTTCACTAAAAAGTTCACCAAAAGGTTTGTGATCCTTTTTAGCACATCTGAGAGCAAGTTACAGTTTGGCACTGTATCTTGCAGCTTGGACAAGAGAAAAATCTGATCAAACTTTATAGGTCAAATAGGGAGTCACTTCTGAAGCAAATCCCCCACCAATGCCAGCACCCATGCAAGTGGTTTGCAACTTTGAGCAGCCTTAGAGCTTGCAAATTGGATTCTCTTTGGATGAAACTGCACAGGAGACCATGCTTGAGGAGGATACTCTATGTGCATTCTCCACATCCCTGGGATCAGATAGAAACTAGTCCAAAATAACACTACCCCACCCCACAGTGCTGTTGTGTCTTCAGAACCACCTGTGCCCCCTCCAGGTCTGCTCTGCCCAGCCCACCCTGCCCCAAGAACTGGGGCTCTGCTGCCCAAGAACTGGAGTGTAGAGGCACAGCAGTACCCAATTATTTGGGATGTCTGTTTTTGAGCACCCTCTGCTGGATATTACAATTCTTAGTCCCCTCCAGGCCAGCGATGCTGGCAGGCTGCCTCTGATCACCCAGCGAAATGCTGGGGCATGGGAGCAGAGCCTGTCCTGGGCATCCCTGGGATGCCCTGGCACACAATGTGCCCACTGTGCTGTAGGGCACAGCTCCGCATCAGCACATCCCCAGTGGGATAAATCTGTGTCCACTGAAAACAATCAGAGCCCAAAGACACACCCACAACAAAGAAAGGTCAAACCCAGCAAAAATCTTCCCCACAAGACTGAGCTGCTTACAACTCACTGAGCCCGAACACAACACACTGCTGAACAAAGATGCCAATGGAACACCAAAAGTGCATTGTTCCCCATGAGGATGGAGCTGCACAGGCTCTGATGGTGCAACACTTCCTCCTGCAGTTCAGCCCTGCAGAGGTCACCTATCCACCACAACACTGGAGGGCACAACTGGCAAAGAAGTAATGAGACAAATCGAGATGGGGTTTGACAAGATTGGTAATTGTCACCTTGGATCTACAGTCCATGAGGATAACGGCATCCTCATATCCTGCATTTCAGCCTTCAGGTGATTAGAAAGTTGTGGCCACCTCTGATAGCAGTAATCATACAATGTAGAGATGCTTTGGAATGCATGGCCTAGGCAATGGCTCCTCTAAGCTAATGTCCACTGTCAGATGCTTCAAAGGAACGTATTGGGGGTTTACAGGGCAAGGAAGAGCTTTAAGCTGGCTGCAGCTGGAAGACTGTTGAGGAGAAGGAAGCCCCATACCTTCTAAACGAGCTAGAATTTAATTAATAAACTGTGTGTAAGATTTTTATCCGTATATCTAATCCTTTCTACATTCTGCTATGTTCTCAGTCTCAATTATTTATGTGCTGTAACAAAAAAAAAAAATTCACGTGTGTCAGATGTTTTATTTCAACTTCACTGGAAACCTTGTATTACATAAAAGTATACGCAGGAATGCCTGGTTTACTTCTCTGTAGTTCTAAGTTTATATATTTCTGTCATGTTGCTTTTTATTACTCTTCACTCTAATGAAGGATGCATAATCTTTTTTAGGCTTTCCACACCTCCAGGCATTTTCATCACCTTGTTCTGTTAAATATTTATAGCAGGGTGATCAGAAATGAATGCATGATATTTTATTTTTAAGACCGGAGTCCCAGAGAACCACTTGTCTTTGCACCAAAGAGATCCCACACACCCCCAATGCCAGCAGCCTCCTCCTCAGCCAAAGCCAGGGGAGAGACGGAGGAAGCAGAGTTTATTTCACCTTTTCACACTGCAAAATTCACGACTACTGGAGGAGTTATGTGCTCCTGTCCCATTCCAGCCAGCCTCAGCTGTGGTAAGGCAAACGAAAAGGCATTAACCCTGCTCCCTGCTAGGAAACAAAGTCTCCCACTCATTCCTGAGAAAAGTTAAAGGTACTCATTTCTGAGGGACTTGCGGGGTGGGTAGATACAGCGCAGTTCTCCAAAGACAGCTCAGAAATAACCTGGGAGGATCCCAGATGAAGGCTGGGTGTCTTCTTACATCTGTCTGGTTTCCGAGATGGAGTGTAAACAGTGGCACATTAGCTCAGATTAATTACAGGCTGCCGGTACTTTGCTTTCATGTAGCGAGCTCTGGGAACATAACGCCGCTGATAATTAAATAGCGCCTTCCATCAAAGGGCTCCAAACCACCCAGCAAAGCAGGCAGGCTGTGCAGCCAGGGCTGCTGGGGTGGCACACAGCAGCAGCTTAGCAGGACACAGGAACACAGCGGGCTTGTTTAGGAAATGAGAGATTTCTACTGAAACTACAGAAGGAATTATCACGTGTTTTACATTAAGTACTGTACAGTCAGACCTGGGCAGGATTAGCATCAGTGCCAGGAGACCTTCACATTCACGCACAAAGTTTTATATCCCATGAGAAAGATCATTTCTCCCATTATATGACTTCCTATTTTTTTTTTTTTTTCTATTTTTTTCCTGGAACAATGGCTCATTAATGACTGAGGAATAAAAAAAAAATTTAAAAAAAAAAGCTATCTCCTACTTTGTTTTCTGCAGGGTGAGAAAATACAGAACAGGAGACAGGTGCCAACAGAGAAAAACTCATGAGAGTGGGGTTAATTTCCTGTGTCACCACATCCCCTCCTTTTCCATCTTCTTCCACACACACCACTGCCCTTTGGTTATGTGAGATTCTGTGCCAGGCTCACCAACACAGCAGTGTCAATACTGGGGTGGGTGATCAAACCCCCACCCTCCTTCTCATGTGCCCTATCCCGTCTGGGTTACTACATCCCTGTTCATTTCCTTTTCTCTCCCTGATCTTTCTAGTTCCAAGCTGCTTTTCTGCTCTTGCCCCATCCCTTTGAGTCAATGCCCACCAAAGTAAGGGAAGAGCACAGCAGCACTGGCTGGGATGGCTGAACAAATTGCTCCTCCAAGGCTGGGCTGCTCCCCAGAACTGCAGCCCTGAACCCATCAGCTGTTCTAAAGACACCAAGATGAGATGTCCTTGTGAGGCCAAAGGAGAGCAGGAGTTGCCAGGATGTAGCTTTATGCTCACACTTGGAACAAGAGGCAGAACTGGTGGAGGGGTGCATGTTCTTCCTGCCCAGCACAGCCTCTGGCACCAGCTCAGGGTGCCCTGCAGTTCAGGAACTCCTCTCAAAGGAGATCAGCTGTCCTTTGCAGGCAGGATCTAGGGACTGGGGACATCAACATACCGAAAAACACACACCAAATCCCTTTAGTATTCCCAGAGGAGCTCAGAAACTCCACCTTGAGCATCAGCAGCACTGCAGGAGGGTAAAACCCATGTGCTCTCCTCATGAGCACAGCATTATCACAGGGTTTCACACAACCTGCCCTCTGTGCAGGTACAGTGACCAATTCAGAAAATTTCACCTTCCCCAGATTTAAGGCAAGACCACAGATGCTCTTCAAAACCCACTCAGGCTGCAACCTGCCCACAGATATGACCCAGCTGAAATGCCTGGCCAGGAGATCCACAGCAATGACAGTCACAGGGAGAAGGGCTCAAGGAGGAAAGAAGGAAGGGAGCAGAAGTCACACAGGAGTGTCACACTGACTTTTGAATGGTTAATTACATGTTACTATGGTTCAGTTAATAACCTGAAGTGAGACACACACTGCCATGCAACACCTCCTCACCTAACAGAGGCATCTTTTTGACACATTATGCACACAGCCATTGTCACATGACAGTTGAATAAAAGCCACGAATATTAAACCCATGAATATTAAAAGCTAGGAATATCAAGTCTGCACCACAGCATTTGATACAGCAACATGCTATAAAGCACCGAGCAACAAAGTACAAGAGAGACAAGGAGATACAAAGCCACCAAACTTCTACAACATCTGCTAGGATTGTTCACTTACCCACCACGTTGACAGGAACCACGGACAGTCAAAAAAGCAGGACCAGATGCAGAGCCCACAAACGAAGCTAAAGGAAAGCACTTCTCCTCTGCTCTCTCACACCCCTGAGTAACGGAGAGGATAAGCTACACCTGGGCTGGTTCAAATGGCAGTTACAATCCTTTGCACTCTCAGCTGCTCACAGCTATCAGTGCCCAGGTGAAGCTCATTAAGGAAAGGAGCCACTCAGCCTTAATTAACAGAAGTCACAGAGGCTGGGTTAACCCCACCAATCTCAGTGCCCAGCTCTTGTCCTCAGAACTGAATCCTCGAGAGAAATCAGAAAGACATTATTGCCATTAGCATGAAGCGCCTATCCTAATGCCTTTGGATCTCACTTTAGACCAGAAGCCCAGAGTGCCCCGAGCTCTCTGCCACCAAAGCTGTGTGGCTTTGCTCTGTGACATGTGGCTTGTGCAGGAATATTCAGGGGCCCCAATGTGCTGGGCACTACAAAGCACGAGACAAAAATTAATTCACACAGTTATTATCCTCCTAGACAAATATAAAATCTTATACCGAAGAGTTTTCTCATCTCCTTTTTTAGTAGGGCAATCATATAGCAACACCGGCATTCCTCTCACAGTGGCATCAGGGAGAAAACTGAAAAACATATTCAGCTACCAGAGATGTGACAGCAGCATGTCAGATGTGCAAGCAGGTGATCCTGGAGAGCTCAGGGAGAAAGAGCAGTGGTTCCCACCCATTCATTTGCCTGAGTATGTCCCCAGCAGTTTTGTGTCACCAGTGCCCTGCTGCTGTTACTAGGGTGTGGCAGAGACCCCAGCGAGCTCAGCTGGGCTGTGCCCACCCCTTGGCATTTCCACACCGCAGGAATATCTTCCCTTCCCATGAAATCACTCCCACTGCACCAGCAGAAACAGCAGAGGAAGTCGAGCCAAACAGCAGAAGGAGAAGTTGCAAAACCTAAGGCCTCTTTAGTCACCGAGTTGCATCTGTTCCTCACACATTTCTTGGAGGGATACATTTCTGCTCCAACACCAATGAAAGCCCAAGGTCTCCAGTTGTCAGCGTGCTGCCAGCGCTGGGCTTCTTTCTGATATATTTAGAGCTCGCAGCATCACACCAGCTCCCCCACTCATTAAGCCATGATATTTGAGCTATGACTTTCATTTCTGCTTTCAAGGTAACCTATCCAAAGAAGCTCTCAGACTGTAAATCTGGTCACTGAAGAAAAATATGGTTGCCCCAATGTGATTTTGTTGCTGCAATTGACTTGGCTTTTTATTTAGAGAGCAGGTTTTATGTCTGTCTTGCAAGGACAAACTCCTGATCAAAACTAAAAATCTGGGTGAGACAACTAACCAATGCATCTGACCCAAGGCTGAAAATAAAAGCTGGCTTCCCACCTCAGTTTCCAAGTAAACTCCACCAAATGACGCAGCACCCCATACTGCATTTCACAGGCAGTACAGATATATTTAGCCCTGTATGCCCCTCCCAAGGCACAGTGTGGGGCACAACTGGCTGAGCAGAACCCGGGGAGGAATACAGGGAAACAAACCAGGCAAACCATCCTCTCCTACCCAGAAGCCTGACTCTTCTTCACTTGCTTTGTTTAGAGTAAAACAAACAAACAAGCAAAACCCCAAAACAAGGAAACCTCGTAAGAGGAGTTTTATTTTCAGGTCAGGCAGCAAACTCAAGAGTTGTAATTAGGTCCTGGAAATTAGCAGTTTAATTTATTTGTGTTGTTGACTGTTCTTTGTATTTCCATCCCAGCATCAGACAAAAACAGCATCTACCCTTTCTCCAAAGGCTTGTGAGAGAAAATGGTGTAAACAGCACACAAGCATCAGTACATGCGAACACGGAATCTGCTTTCATGGATACGAAACGAGGAAAATAAGCCACTTGAACAGTGATGGGTGCCTGAAGAAGCACACTGGTTGCTTTTGGGATCTAGGAAAGTGCCCGAGGGAGAGGAATTTCAGCGGTGTATAGACAGCTAACTTGCAAATGACTTGGTGTATTTCTGCAGACACCAGCCCTGAGAGGTTTCCAGGGGATCACCCAGGGCTGTGGGAGGGCTGGAAAATTAATGTAGCTACAGGAAGCTGAGGTTTTGCCCTGAGGGCCCTGGGAAGTGATCTCCTCCTCAACCTCCATCAAATCAGATAGCAAGCAAGCTGAATGATTGTGATGAGAAGGAGAGAAGGCAGTGGCTGCTCAGCATCCGCCAAGCAGGGTTTTGGCACAACCTGGCTGCAGGAGGTGATGAAACTTTGCAGCCACCAAGCCACAGCGAGGGCTGCCTGCCTTCTCCAGAAGGGCTCTCTGCCACGCAGGGACACAAAGGATCTTCTCGGCTTCCAAGCTGGGCAATCTCCCAGCCTCAGCTGAAGAAATTACACACTGAAGACTCAGCCATAAAAGACTTCTCAAATCAGGAAAACAATCCGTTGCAGACTAGAAATGAATCACGGAATCACAGGAAAAGATAACAAAGCTGCATGAACAGGAGTATCCCACCAAGACCCTTGGCCTGTGGCGCTGCCTGACACGGCTGGCTTTAGTTCAAGTCTTTGGGAAACTCTCAGTCGAAAGGATGAACTTTCAGTTCAGAGCTGGCCCAAGCAGAGTGGGATCCCTAAGGAGCCCTCAGTGCAAAACACAAACCCATTTCTCTTACGATTTTCCTCATCCCCAAAACAGAGCTAAGGTGGAGTCAGGGAAGATTCACATCAGCCATGATGAGACTTTAATGTGTGAGTAACACTACAAGCACAGAGACTTTTGATTTCTCAGACTTGCACTACTTCATCCTCTCCTGTGACGATTTAAGAGGCTGAGTGGAGTAGCTCTCTCCTAGACTTTCATTCCTTACCCCTCAAATGTGCTCTCTCCAGGCCTCCTTTCCTCAGCCAAGAGAGGCCAAGCACAGCTTTTTCTTCCTGTTATCACTGCCCCAGACAGCCAGGAGAGGAGACTATTATTTAAAGAGCTGCAGAGTGAGACTGGGATATGATTGTAATTACTGACCCCTGGGCGTCCTAAAGCAGAGGACCACAATGTGCTGAGATGTGAATAACCTTCCTCCTGCAGGAGAGTTGAGGAAACCTCTTTTTCTTATCAGACTTTTAAAAATGCAATGTAAGATTTTTCTCTAATTAGAGGCAAAAAAATGTTTTTAAAACCTCCTGTAAGTAATTCCTGTCCTGTAGGTTGGTTGTGTATGTATCACTGACAATATCTATTACCCAAACACATAAGAATGACAGGCACAGCTTCTTATCCCTGACTGGGAGAGTGCAATGCTTGGAACCAAATTTCTGATGCGAATATTTGAAGATAAGATGTCAAAATTCAGGTCCCTTCGGTAGGACCTGCTTTAGCATGATACTTCTCTATCTGTGAGCACTTCCATAATGAAAATCACTTGTTAAAACACTCACAAAGAGCGTGGTAATCTCTTCACACATAACCAAACACCACTCTTCCTCTAAACACTGGCCAACGCTAGCCAAAAAGGTTAAAATACTCACCTAGCTCATCACTGTTCCAGTGATGTAATGTTTGCAATAGTCCCACCACACACAAGGGAGGTTTCTGTGAGAACCAGGCTTTTCTCCTTCAAGAACGTGTCCTGCTCGTTTAGATTAATTGATTTCACACACAGTTGTTTATGTGTGTGGCCTCCCTTGAGTTTCTCAGCTTTCTTTGCTCCAAACAAAACAGCTTAGGGATGTAGATGGAGCCAATTGCATTTGGGAAGAGGGAAGATAACACCTCAAAGCCAGACAGAAAAGGACATTTCTTGCTTCAGAGACTTTTCTCTGGATTATGCTTTGGGCCTGACAAAAGCATGCTTCTGGGGAGCACCATAAAACTGCTTCAGAGACACAGTGCACAGAGCCCGGCAGGAAAAACCTCCCCACAATGGTGGGAAGGGGGAAAAGGAACTTCTGAGGAGAAAGATATATGGCAGTCTGTGAGACGGCAAACAATAGACGACCAAGAAACTGTCTTAAATTTTAAAACATCCTGACTTCATGTAACAGCTTGTAGCTAGACTGGGAGAGCAGCAGAATCCTCATTTGTGCATGGAACATGTATCAGGCAGCTGTGCACTGCACTATCAAATGCTGGTTCAGAAGGAAAATTTATCTTCGGAAAGAAATCTGGATATTAATTTGAAAGCACAACACAGAGCAAAAAAGATTATCTGCCCTCAGACCCCAGAGCAGCCATGTGGACACACCACGGATTCAATCTGCACTGAATTACAAGTCATCACAGACAAAGCACTGAAGTAGCCAGCCAGCAAAACCAGTGGAAATATATTTTTGTGGACCTGGTCAGAGAATGCAATCTCAGCTCCCCAAGAAGGGCTGGGATTTCAGCATTTTCCTGCATCCAAAATAGGGATGAAAGGACAAAATATTATACTATTTCATATTATGAACAATTCCAAATGCTTTTGACTTGAAAATGCAGGGGCGGGAGGGAAGATATTATCGACAGAAACAAAACATTCAAAATGTTTTACCAGAATTTCCTCTGTTTACCAGCACTGTACAAATCCACAAGCCCTGATATTATCCACCAAGGGTGAGAGGAGAGCTGGCTGATGTCATTGCAAAGCTGCTCTCCATAATCTTTGACAATTCATGGAGACAAGAAGATGAACATGAATAGAAAGTGGGATTGCAGTGGCAAAGAAAGGCATAATCCCACTCTACTGAAGACATTCCTGGAATCCTGTGCTTAGTTTTGGTACCTGCTATGCAAAAAAAGATGTGGACAGGCTGGAGAAGGTCCAGAGAAGAGACACAGAGATGACCAAAGGACTGGGAAGTCTGACAGGGAGGTGAGGCTGAAAAAACTGGGCCTTGAGAAAAGAAAGCTTAGGGGAGATCTTATCCCCATGTGCCAGCATTTAAATGGTGGCTACAAAGAAAATACAGACTGGTTCCTACAAGGAGCCACATGGAAAAGATATGGGGCACTGGATGCAAGTTAGTCCTGGGGAGAACCCAACTGGACACAAAAGGAAAATTTTTCACAATGGGAACAATCAGCCATTGGAATGATCTCCCCAGGGAAGTGGTGGATTCCCCAACATTGGACACCTTCAAGATTAGCTGGACACGGTGCTGGGCCATCTTGTTTAGACTCTGCTTTTGCCAAGAAAGGCTGGGTCAGATGATCCTTGCTGTCCCTTCCAACCTGTTATTCTGTGATTCTGTGAAAATGAAATGTTGATCCAAAACGAGAGATTTTGGGAAATCCTGAGATTTTTGGTTAACCTGAAATTTAAACTCTTGTTCTGGATTTCAACATAAAATGACATTTAAGTCAAAATGTCAACTGGAAACAGAAATCATTAGGTTTTGAAGTGTCGCTACAGAAAAGCATGTTTTTCTGCTGAAAATTTCAATTTAGATCAAACCATGTTTTCTTCTGGGAGCTATTTTTTATTTTACCAGCTCTGTTTGTTTGTTGTGCTGCTTGAGGACACCATTGCTCCAAGAATATGGATGTCTGCAATGGGGCCATCCACACTGGGGACACACCGGAGATTCCTTACAGATGTCCATGAATACACCTGCACCCAGACTTCCTTAGGAACCTGAAATATTACAGAGTAATTAGCTATTTTAATTTAGGGAAACAGTCCACAGTGTCAGACGAGTAGCAAACAGAAACTCCCTTTGCACACAGAGGAGGAGGGGGGGCTGCAGATACTCCTGCTTGACTTGAAAGCATTACCTGGCCTCTATGAGTAAGAGGCTGGTCCAGACTATCAACGTTACTCAAAAAAACCTTTTGAGTTCAAGAAATGAAAAGAAAAAAAAGAAAGAAGAAAAAGAAAAAAAAAAATACACACTCCTCCCACCAGCTCAGTGAACTCTGCAGTGCTGACAAAGATGCCTCCATGGTCACAGCTGTGCCCACAGAAAATGCTGTGGCTCCCCTTCTTTCGTGGGTTATGGCATAGACACAACCTGACACAAGCAGCCAAACTCAGACAGTAAATTGCTCCTGGTGTGTCAGCCTGACCTAACTGGCACCATTTTCTTAGAAGCTAAAGAAGTTCTACATGTCTTGTACATAAAAGTTTGGGTTGTTACCTGCAATGAGGTTTTATACCACTGGGGTGCAACTGCTGTCGTGCAGAAATACAGACCCTTAGATCTTCTCAGCATGCTGTGGAGCAGAGCTTTTGAGCTTTTGAGCCTTTCAGCAGGCTCCTTGGAAAACAGCAGAGATGCTGAAAGAGCCGGTGCAGTTCAGTCAAAACTGAACAAAGCCAGGGCTGCACTTACCAAGCTCACCCAGCTGAAAACCTCCTTGCCATTAATAAAAAATGATTAGAAGTTCATTTTGTACGTTGGCAAAACTCCCAAACAGCTTGTTAAGAATAGGTGGAAATGGGGAATAGTTATAAAAACAGAAAAGAAATTGGGACAGGTAATTGGTCATAATTCACAGGAGCACTCACTCCACTCTACCTGGACCCCAGGCTGTGAAATCTCCACAGGTGCAACAACAGCTGCAGCCACCCACAAAGCTGCAGATGTTGCTGAGGGACCTGGTTCGTGCACACCACACACTGCAGCGAGAGCTGACATTTGGGTCTAAACCCAGAATCTTCCATTGCAGCGTGGAGAGTAATGGGGCAACCCCATGGATATCTGCAGCACCTCAGTGTGAGACTGTAAAGCTTCAGTTAGTTTTCCAAGACACAAAACTGGGCAAAATTGACAGTGATGACAGTCACAGGACACTACAAACCTTCCCAGCTGTGACACAGAAATGATAATGGCAAAATATTTACTAAACAAAACCCTGACATGCTGCCAGGACCAGTATTTACAGTAATTATTAACAAATCTGGGCCGCAGAATATAATAAAGGAACCTGTAAAAATGTTTGTGCCGTAAAAACAGAGGAGGAAAAACGGAACTTAATTTTCCTTTGTACAGTATCAATTTTTTATGATTAGAGACAATTTCGAAGTACTCAGGAACACCTCAGGGAGTAATGAACCCAACAGACACAAAATTATTTTTTCTGAAAAATGTTCCATTAATGAAGACATGCTTGGGCTCATATGTTTCTCTCGACACTCTGTGATACGTAACAAAGCTCAGAAAGGTTTTCACAGCTAAGCAAGGGAGATTCTCCTTTAATTTGCTTTACAGCTCCAACCTGTCCATAACAGAGGTGCTACAATGCTTCAGGACTTAAAGAATGATACCAAACCAGCCAAGAAGCTAAATACAGAACAACTGGAAAAGGAAGACCAATTTAGAGAGACCACTCAAATATTAGTATTCCAGTGAATTTCGTTAACCCTCTGCCCTTAATGACAGAAAAAACCAAACCTGAAACGCATGTTCCACCCAATCACTTCAGTCTCTCTCATCTCCAACTGAGATGGGAGAATTTACAGAAAATGTATTCTCCTTCAAATCCTTCAAATAAACCAAGACTTAAACTTTGTATGTGTTCACAAATCTCTCTCTCCATAAAGATAAAATGTTGCTCTGCTTTTCTGTCTCTGAGACAAAAACTATCAAACCCTTTGAGCCTTTCCCATGAGCTACTCAAAACCACAAATTAATCTAACCCAAGAGCTCTTTATAAATCCCTGCACCCAACAGTGCCATGAGCTCTCTGGCCACAAACCGATTCCCACTCCAGGAAGACTCACTCCATTTGAGCATCCCTGGTACTGTGTGCATTAATTCATCTCATTCTCTTTTGCTCCAGATGCCGAGATGAAGCTTTGCAAAAGGGACTAGTCATTTGGAGTAATCAAGTCCAGACTACTCAAGAATGCCCAAGTATCCAAAATAGCTGAACCTTGGGGAAAAAACAGAACCTTTGACAGCATTTAGAGCCGGATACCCCAAATCACCAGTCATGAAAACCCTGGCCTGCGTTACCTTTGCTCTGAATATGAGGGTATTAAACCTAAGGCCACCGGGTTAGCTCAAAGAGGGGCAGAGGAGGCCAGGACTCAAACCATCTCTCTCATGTGGCAGACCACAGCATTAGCTGCAGGCATGCCTGGGAACAGAGATCAATCAGGGGTCTTTTGCAGGGTTACGCAGGACATGAATGGTTTGATCCCAATAATTTTATTTAGATGGAGAAGGCTGCCAGGTTGGGCCATATTTACTGTCCCAAACTCGGAAGTTCTAAAGAAAGCAAATTCTGCCCAGCCTGACAGAAACAGGAGCACTCCCTTTCCTCTGCTTGTCCTTCTCTCCAGCTCCTCTGAAGCTGAGGGGCACATCACTCACTTCTCAAACAAATTTGGACAAAACGCAGCTTGGGGAAGCCCAGCTCTGAACAAAGTGAAATAAAGGAAGATGCCTCTGTGGGGAAGCACCTACTGCTCCCCACGGCTGGGATCCCTGTGGGAGCAGAAGGAGGCACTGTCCCTTCAGAGCTGGCCGGGGAGCCACTCAGCATGCCTGGTCTCTGGGAGCAGCCACAGCCTGAAGGAAAATGACTGTGGGCTGTAGTGGGACAAGGGGAGATTTCCTGAAGCCCACTGCAGAATAAATACTCAGAGAAGAGAGGACAAGGGACCCTCCAGTCCTGAGGGCTGTGCGACCAGATTTAAAAATAAAACCTACAAGAGGGAGAACTGGCTTACCTGGGACCTTGAAAGAGCCAGCACCCGCCGAGAAGAGGGAGCGAGCAGCAAACCACCAGGCCAAGGCAGCCAGGAAATGCTGCAGCAGGAGCCAGACCCACAGCTCAGCCACAAGAGAACAGGTCGGCTTAGGAGGGATGAAGCCGGCTGGGGAGTTAAATTTAGCCAGGTAAACATGCCGAGGGGAAGAGATGGGGTTCACACAGCCCTCACGTCTGCCACTGCCAGCCCCTGGGGAGAAGCCTTCAAAGAACTGCTGGGGGCTGGGGGCTGAGGGCTCTCGGGGGCCAGTGGGTTGGAAGCACACAACTGTGGGGGCATTTTTACCTCAGCAGCTGCTCCAAGCATCTTCCTGCCTGGCAGCATCCCCAGCAAGCAGGAAAGCTGTGGAGAGAAGCATGGAGGACACTGCAGCCTAAGGTGAGTCCTGGGTACCAAGGGGACCTTGCAAAGGTGCCAAGGGAAACCCAACGAGATATACAGGGGCCACAGCACCGGTGTAGCCATTTGGGTGTCAGAGCCCTTGGGAGCTCCCTTTCTGAGGGAAAAAAAGAGTAAAAGAAGCCAAACCAAGGAGTTAGTCCTGCAAACTCAGCCAAACTCTAGCTGGAGTCATCCAGACCCCAAGAACTGGAGGGGACACACAGCACTCCATGCGCTGCCCTGCCTGCAGCCCTGAGGCAAAGCATCAAAGATCAGCGCCTGTTTTACAGCTCCAGGGACAAGGGAAGGATCCCCACAGGCACACAGACTGCAGCCATCCACAGCGAGCAGCTGTGCAGTTCCAAGGCAGCAAACAGCCCCACTCTGGGGGAGCTGCTGTGCCCCAGAGTGACCATCTGCCCCCATTGACCCCACAGCTCCACCTCACGCAGGGCAGGGCAAGCCTGGCAGGAGCCTGATCAAGTCCTACACCAAAGCTTGGAAGGGGGAGGTGGATCCCAGGGTCTGGTCTCGTCCCTAATTCTGTCCATATGGTCTCAGCCAGTTGTCTCTGCAGTGAGCCCAAGAACTTGCACTTCAGTAAAGTGTCCCTTCCAAAGAGACACCTCGTCTTTATTGGAAGTTTGTAAGAGCTGCCTTTGGTCATTTGTTCTGAAGGTTTATCACCCTGCTGTTAAAAACACTGCCTGTTTCTAACAGAGCTTAAATACCCAGCCACATGCCTTGATTTCTCCTCTTGAATTAGAAAGCTCACCAAGCACCAGCTCCTTTCAGAGCTGCTGAAAGTGCTCAGGTATCACACCATGCTACATCTTAATGTTCCTTCTGAAATGCTACCCAGGTCCTCATTCCTTAAATCTCCCATTAGAAAAGGCTTTTTTTAGTCCAGGAGAAATTCCCCTGAGTCCTCTCTGTGCTGCCTTCAGTTTTAATAAAGTCTGTATGCCTTCTCCCAGGAAGCAAAGCTCCCTTTCTATGCAAAAGTAGAATCAAATCACGGACTTCCCTGTCTTACATAACATGCCTCGGCTGTCCGCATCCTGATTTTAAAACTACTGTGTTTAGAAGTCTCTCTGAAATGCTCAGTGTGTGTGTGTCCAATTTATTTGGAAATGATGAAATGGTTTTCACTCGAACTTTGATCAGCTGCTAGGAAAAAAAAAAGATCTTATGAATAGAAACAATTTATATTCATTTAAATGAGCAATCATGCAGTTTTCAGAAAAGAGCTGGTTTCCCTGAGTGCCTTGAAACCCAAATCCAACAACTTCAGGACAAAAGACTCAAGATGTGAAGCAGTCCAGAAACAGAGGGGCCTACTGGGCTAGAGAAAAGGACGAGTAGCTTAAAGGTGACTTTAAATTTCACAACATTTGATCTCTTCCCAAAAGAAAAAGCTCCTGGAGACTTCGCCATATAAGAATGTTAAGTTTTCTTTAAAACATGGGACTCCCAACTTTCTAGACGCAGCTATTCAAAATTGCTATTTTTTTTTCAACTGATGTAATGAATCCCGGCAGATTGGGAGGGAAAGGGCTGTGAAAGACAACTGCTCAGGGCTGGGAGCCTGCAGCCACAGCTTCAGCTTCAGCTTTCCTAAGCAGAGATCAGTCACATGTGGAAGGACATTTTCAATGTCCATGCACCAGAGACAAGGGAAAGGACACAGGGGCTGCTTACAGCCACTGAGAGGAGAGGTGTGCTAACACTGAAGGAGCCTGGGAAGAACTCCTTTCCAAAAGGAAGGAATCTGTTGCAGACACTCCTGGGCACAGAAACATGAGTGAGCAATGGAGCCTGTGAGCAGAGGAAACCCACAGCTGGCAAGGGGCCAGCTCACTTCCCCAGCTCTGCCTCTCAACCTGCACCGGCAGTTCAGCCTCATGCTTCTCTCCTTATAGACTCAGCTGATTTCTTTAAAAAAGGAGATAAAAACACAAGTACTTGGGCTAGCTTCTCTGTACATGTGGCAACTCATCCTGTACCTTGGATGTTTGGGGTGAAAAACATTCCACCTGAATTCTTGCAGAGCCCAGCCCTCACCTTGGCTAAACCCAGGTGTCCATGCATAGGACTCCGGTTTAAGAAGAGTCTCTCTCCTGCCAACTTTGAGAAAGCCCACTTCTTTCTCTTTTGGGAAGAAGATCCTGTACCCAGCCTGGTTCTCCATTTACAACCGCGCCAGTGTGACAGAAGACCTGCAGGTGAAACTGCCACCAGAAAAAGGAGTCCCTTCAACTCACATGTTGATGCCCAGCAGCAAACGTGGAAGGGCCACGACAGGCTCACTCCTGTTGGTGTGATGTGGGGAAGGTGGGGGAGACATTACAGATGTGTATGCACCAGGCAGGGTCCAAAGGGACAGATGGACGAAGATGAGTGTAAAGGTGAGAGATACCTTGTGTTTGCCTCAAACCATGTGGACACAAAAGTCCTAAAAAAGGGCACCAGGAAAGAGCCCTCCATACACTGGGAAACAAGGAAGCATTGATGCACACAGTTCTCGTGTGCAGGTGATGTGGAGTAGAGCAGGTTACACTGGAAATGTGCAGGTGTTCACAAGGAATGTGATGCACATACATCCAAGTGTTTGGCTATAAAGAAACTGAAGTAAGAACATAAGCATCAGTACATGGGCAAGCAACAGCTCTGTCACAAAAATATCCTGACCCCAAAGATGAACAGGTGAGTATGTGGGCGCAGGCAGCAGGGCAAGAGTGACGAGGATCACACACTCTAGGGCAGCCAGGAATGCTTGAAGAGGTAGATGAAAGTTGGATAGAGAGACTTACAGGAACATTCACCTGATGGTAGAGGAAAACTATCTAAAACATAGAGCAACAAAGTGTATCAGAGCACACAAAAATATGTTTGGGGAAGCTGTTTTAGCTGTACCACTAAGGGAAGTATTGCACCATAATTCCCAGAAGAAAAACCAAGTTTCATAAAAGAGTGTGTTACAGACATAACTGGGATGCTCGTGCCCTGGCACTATGAAACTGGGCACACTTCCACTACTCATCTGCGCTTCCATGAGTACAAGCACCCTTTCTCACACCACATGGCATGGCTCGTGCTGGCACATGCTGCCACACCACAGGCACATGGGTGAGAAGGACACTGAGGGCTGAGGGCTTGGGTGCTCTCAGGAAAGCTGCCGTGCTCACGCTCAGTGAAAGGATCCTAGAGTAAAATCCCTGTGCTCACAGTAAGGTCCATCTCACTGTAGCAACATCTGTTTTGCTGAACTCATGTCTGTCATGCCTGAGGAACATCTGTTTTACCAGCACAGCGTCTGCCACCCCAGAGGAGCATCCCTCACAGCCCAGCAACATCGCTCGTCCCAGAGGGTGGCCCCTCACACCCCGGCAGGGTCTCTCTTCACACCGCGGGTCTCTCCCACCGCAATAACACCAAGGCCACGCCGGGGCCACCCCCCAATCGGCCCCAGCCCCGGGCTCCGGTGGCCCCTGCGCTGCCCCGTGCCGCTGGAAGGCTCACCCGGGGCTGTCCCCCCGACGGGCCCTGCCCGCGCTCGGGGCCGGCCGCCGCGGG